>OY987255.1:34987366-35070000 GCA_963920725.1 Rhamphomyia laevipes
TAGGAGGCAAAGGCTGGTCCATCAACAGAAGAGCAAAAATTAATTCTTCAACATGACGCCGGTGGAGATGAGGAAAACCATTCACCCAATGAGCTACATGATCAAGTACTGGGTCAGAACAATCCAGCAGAGAACCTGGAATTCACCTTTGCTCCTAATGGTAGCCTCAGCGATATATTTGAAAAACCAGAGCCTAAAGCTAGAAGCACAACCCACCCTATACAAGAAGACACTAAAAAATTAATAAAGGGTCAGAAGGTTGCACTGCGTCTTTTAAAACATATGTTAGAACGAACAGATCAAGGAATGGCTGACACACACGCATATGAATACTACCAAATAATGATAGAGAATATTAATGCACAATGGAATAAAATAACTATTCAAAATCAAGCAATCTGGGAGGTTTTTGATGACGAGTCTGCTCCTCTTGGATACACTATTGATATTTATTTAGGTATGCAAGATTGGGTAGAAGAGACTATCATCAATTTAACTATGAAGGAGACAAGGTTAGATCCAGGCGAACGGACTAGAGCTCCCACTGATATCAATGCCAGCTCACAATTAAAGTTACCAAAGATTACGATGCCAAAATTTGATGGGAATTATTTACGGTGGATGGAATTCCGGAATTTGTTTATAGAAGTAATCGACAAACAGGCCATTGGAGCAGCACAAAAGATGTGGTTTCTTAAAACTAATTTGAGCGGTGAAGCAGAGGCACTTATAAAACATATGCCGATCTCTGATGCAAATTATGGACCGGCTTGGAAGACGATCCAACAAAGGTTTGATAACAAACGCTTACTGGTAACATCAATACTAGATAAGCTACTGCAACAGCATGTGCATCAAGTAGTGTCTGCAGCTGCATTAAAAGGGCTGCATGACATTACTCAAGAGTGTCTTCTGGGCTTAAGAGGACTTGAAATGGATATCAATACCTGGGACCCTATTATAATACATTTGCTATTGAAAAAACTTGATAGGACCACGCACAACCTGTTTGAATCATCACTGATATCACCACGAGAGTTACCCACCATCGAGGAATTTTTGAAATTTTTAGAGTTACGATTTCAAGCACTAGAGTCATTAGGAAGATATCCCAGAAATAATAGCCAAAGAAATCCACATAACAATCAACGGACTGCTTCTCTAGTAACAAAAACATCAACCAACACACCAACAGAATGTGTTATGTGCAAAGCCAATCATCCGCTGCACTTATGCAAACACTTTGACCAATTATCTACGAATGATAAATGGACCAAGGTGAAAACTTACAAATTATGCTGCAACTGTCTAAGATCAGGTCACTTTGCTGCATCTTGCACGCCAAGATGCTGTTTAAAGTGCCAGAAAAAACACCACACCATGCTGCATGGTTCAGCTGATCAAAAAACAAATAACACTGCAAACAATTTTGGGTCAGCAACTGTAGGACTACTCACGAAAAAAGAAGGTAAAAAAAGCGTTAATAGTTATGTCTTTTTAGCTACGGTGCTTATACATGCTCAAAGCACCAATGGACAGCTTGTAGAATGCAGAGCGTTACTGGATTCAGGATCACAAGTGAATTTTATTACTGAAAAACTACAGCGTAAGCTTGGTCTACGAAGTCACGCTAAAAAATTGAACATTATCGGTATTGGCTCCAAGAAATCAGAGACTCATGAAAGAGCCAATATAACAATATCATCAATGAATAGAAAATTCAACACTCAACTTGAAGCAGTAATTCTTCCACAGATCACCACTTATCAACCAAGGGAAATCATCAATAAAGACAACTGGAACATTCCTAAGAACATACAACTTGCAGACCCAGGCTTCAATAAACCACATCAAATAGACATACTCATTGGTGCAGAAATTTATGCAGACTTAATGTGTGTTGGACAAATTCGGCTACACGAAACCTTACCCACTCTTCAGAACACCCAATTTGGATGGATTGTACTAGGAAAAATGAAGGGAAGTGGCAGTACGGGTGCGTTTTGTGGAATAAGTACTCTGGGACTTACAAAACAAATGCATAAATTCTGGGAAATGGAAGAAGTGTGTGAACCAACACAACCAATGACGGCTGAAGAACGAAAGTGTGAAGAATTTTTTAAAAACACAACACAAAGAATTCAAGGTAGGTTCTGTGTGAGAATTCCATTCAAGACAAATCCTTCGGTGCTAGGTAATACCAAAAATTTAGCTGAAGTGCGATTCAAAAATTTAGAAAAACGTTTCATTAAAGAGCCTGAATTAAAAGCTAAATATACAGATTTTTTAAGGGAATATCTTGAACTCGGACACATGAGAGAAATTAAGCCAGAAGATGTCCAAACAAATCACTATTTTCTACCTCACCACGCAGTAATAAAACCTGACAGTACTACAACAAAGCTTCGAGTAGTTTTCGACGCTTCTGCTAAGACAACATCAAACAAATCTTTGAATGACATCATGATGACTGGCCCTACAGTACAGGATGACATATTCACCATCCTGTTAAGATTTCGTTTACCAAAATATGCTTTCACAGCCGACATAGCTAAAATGTATCGACAGATCACAGTGGACGATCAAGATACTAAATTTCAACTAATCGTATGGAGAAGTAACCCAAATGAAGAACTCCGTTTTTTCGAACTTCGTACAGTAACGTATGGAACATCAGCACCGTTTCTTGCAACAAGATGTCTAAAGCAACTAGCAAACGAAGAGCAATTTCGATACCCACTCGCCTCAAAGGTAACAGACCAAGATTTCTACGTTGACGACGTAATGACAGGATGTAATAGCATCGATTTAGCAAAAAAGACCCAAAACGAATTAATCGAAATGTTAAAAGGGGCAGGTTTTCAACTTCGTAAATGGTGTGCGAAGCACCCAAAACTATTGGAATCCATACCAGTAGAACATAGAGAAGCGAAATGTGCATTTACCGAGGATCATACGATAAAAACATTGGGTTTAATTTGGAACCCCCCAAACGATCGATTTTTGCTTCAAACTTCATGGAAGAAGCCAAAAACAGTCACCAAACGAACTGTACTGGCAGAAATATCTCAAATATACGATCCACTCGGAGTAATCAATCCAGTAGTCGTAGTTGCCAATATATTTCTTCAGGAACTTTGGCATTTGGGATTGGATTGGGACGAAGCGCTGCCGCAGCAACAACACACATACTGGTTAACTATCCGTTCGCAGCTACCACGACTCGCAGAATTCTCAATACCACGAAGAGTAGTCGCAGACACATACAAAACCATACAACTACATGGTTTTTCGGACGCTTCCACAAAGGCTTACGGTGCAGTTGTGTATGTAAGAACAATCGATTTCAAAGGAGCTGTAGAAGTTCACTTGATGTGTGCCAAATCAAGAGTTGCTCCAAAGAAAACAATATCCATAGCTCGACTGGAACTATGCGCTGCTAAGCTATTAAGTGAATTGATAACAAAGGTGTGTCAAGCTATTAAGGTAAATATAACTAAGACAACATGCTGGACTGATTCCATAGTCACGCTGGCTTGGATCGCTATGACAGCATCTCCCAAGGACGTCTTCTTGGCAAATCGGATCTCAGCAATTCAACGAATTATACCATCAGACCAATGGCGACATGTTGGTACCAAGGACAACCCAGCAGATTACATTTCACGCGGAATGACACCCGATGAACTAATCAACTCAAAAACTTGGTCGACTGGACCAAGGTTCTTGTTACAGCCACCAGCGAAGTGGCCACGTCAACTCACAACCGAACACCTACAAGAATCTAGTCTTATAGGACAAACAAAGTTAGCTCTAGTAATTCAACAAGAAAACAATGACTCACAAGAAATATGGAAAGTCATTAACCATCGAAATTCGTTCATATTTCTGCAATGAACTGGTATAATTGTAAACCAAACACCTTACATAAAAAGAAAGACATGTTTCCAGATGCAGAAGAGATGGATAGTGCACTTTTGATAATATTACAAAAAATGCAATTAGAAAACTTTGCAGAGGAGATCAACCAACTGCGGAAGGGCAAATTAGTGGCGAAAAATAGCAAGTTAAAATATCTATCACCATTTCTTGATTCACAAGGGATAATTCGTGTCGGGGGGAGACTACAAGCATCCAGCTTATCTACAGATGCCAAACACCCCGTAGTGCTACCAAACAAACACGCTTACACAAAACTCTTAATAGAAAAATTACATTGGGACAATTTTCACGCCGGGCCCCAGGCTCTATTAGCAATTACGCGTCAACGTTTTTGGCCAGTTCAAGGCAGAAAATTAATCCAACGTATATGCCATGAGTGTTTTCGATGCTTCCTCACAAAACCAAAGTCCTTGTATCAAATGATGGGTAATCTGCCAGCAGACCGGGTGGAACCAGCACGCCCTTTCATTCATGTAGGAATAGATTTCGCTGGACCAGTACAAATACACTATAAGCTTCGAGGAAAGAGACCCACAAAAGCATACATAGCTGTATTTGTCTGCTTTACAACCAAAGCAATACATCTTGAAGTAGTATCAGACCTAACAACTCAAGCATTTATAGGATCTCTAAAAAGATTTATTGCCAGACGAGGCCATCCTGCAAAAATCTACTGCGACAACGCGACAAATTTTGTTGGCGCTAGAGCCAATCTTGAGGAACTGCAAAGGCTTTTTTCAACAACAGCCCACAAAAATGAGGTGTTGAAAACATGTTCTGAACAAGGCATTCAATGGTTTCACATACCACCTAGATCACCGCACTTTGGAGGGCTGTGGCGAAGCAGCAGTTAAAGCAGCAAAATACCACATGCGGCGAATCATGAATGCAGCTTCGGTCACATTTGAAGAACTATCTACGATAACAGTGCAAATAGAAGCTATATTAAATTCAAGACCGCTGACACCACTATCAAATGATCCTAATGATCTCCAAACTCTTACTCCTGCACACTTTCTCATCAGAGAACCTCTCACCACCATAGTAGAGCCGAACCAAAAGGAGAGAAAAATCAGCTTATTAAACCGGTGGGAGGTGGTTCAGAACATCCATCAAGAATTTTGGCGCCGCTGGTCAAAGGAATATTTAACAGGGTTGCAAATTCGATCAAAGTGGTTAGAAGGAACGGAAGAAATAAAACCCGGAAGTCTAGTGCTACTCAAGGAAGACAACTTACCACCCTTACAATGGCAACACGGAAGAATTATAACACCGATAAAAGGCGACGATGGCCTAACTCGAGTAGCAGACGTAAGAACCGCCAAGGGAACTTATCGAAGAGCAATACACAATCTCTGTCTGGTACCAATAAAAGAGCAGGAAATCGAAGACACACAACCAGCACCAAAACCAAGTTCAACGCCACCACATGCTCAGACAAATCCAGGTCTCAAACGAAATAAACGAATCGGTGCGGATCCCACCTCACACTGGTCTCAACGAACTGACCAAGTTAAACAAACCAAGTCGAGTTCAAAACCAAACATGTGCAAAGCACTGCTGCTCACAATGATGGTAATGATAGTACCATTATGTACCTCGCAAACTCAAGCTGACATTAGCGTTAATATATTTAAAGATCAGCCAGGCCTATATTTTGAAAATCTAGGAGCGGTCAACCTAATCAACGAAGACTGGACAATAATAATATACTATAAGTTGCAGGGGTACTGGGATGAATTTCTATACTTAAGCCACTATGTAAGCAGGCTGTCGGAAATTTGTTCAAATATGACGGAAACTAAAGTATATTGTACAAACGTTATAAGTTTGTTAAACCATCAACTGATTAAGATCGAAAACATTAACGGACTTCTGTTGCCTCGCAGCAAAAAGGATTATTACTCGCGGCCAAAAAGATCACCGCTAGACATTATTGGAACAATTGCCAACAAACTATTTGGAGTGTTAGATCAAGAATATGCTGATAAAATAGAGAACACAATTCAAAATACTAACAGAGATCAGAACCATTTGCTAGCACTCATAAAAAACCAAACATCAGTATTAGACGCAACAGCCAATATATTGAAGAAAAATGAAGAATACACAAACGCTCAATTCACAACCATGAAGACGCACATACAACACCTTGCAGATTACGTTTCCACGAACTTGGAATCCGCCCACAAACTACAAGAGCTTAACGCATTGGTAATTCAAATCCACCTAATAATGGTGGATTACCAAAACCTACAAGACACTATCATTGATATGATAACGGACACTCACAACGGCAACATTAGTCCATTCCTCATAACACCGAAGCAGCTCGAAAAGCAACTACATAAAATAAGAGAAAACCTACCTACAAATACAAGACTTCCATATGACCAACACAATTTGCACAAGCTTTATAGCCTAATGAATGCTCAGGGGTGTGTGACTCAACAGCACCTAATCATGACAATAAAGCTTCCACTGATGTCAACTGAAGTCAATGTTCTTTATAAGGTAATCTCTATGCCATTTGCTATAGGAAAGACTAGAGACCTTATAGGCACTACCATGCAATACTTAATTACCGATTTACATCAATACCAGTTTTTTACAATGACAGAAAACGAGCTGCAAAATTGTCATCTGACGTCAGAAGAAGGCTATATATGTCACCAAAAATATCCAGTATTTACCAAATCATCAACTGAGTTTCAATGTGAATTAGCAATCTTCCGCCATGAACTTAAAAATGTGCACATATGTAAACCAAGGTTCTTACAATCACTATCAACACATTGGTGGCACCAACTCACTAATAAAAATCAATAGTTATTCTCGTTTCAATCGCCAAACACACTTAACATCGTATGTGACAAACAAATCATACAAAAAACTATACACGGAGCAGGTATCTTAACGTTACAAGATTCATGCTCAATAAGAGAAGACTCAGTGATACTCCGATCATTTGGCAAACAACAAACTCAAGAAGTAATTCCAATAATACCAAAGATGAACATTACTGACTACATCCTAAATTCGTCCAACCCCATGCAACATCTGGAATTTGATTCAAAGAGACTAAACCAAAGTGATGAGATTGACGCCATCAAACAAATGATAGATAGCATCAAAAACGAAGAACAACTAACCAATCATGACGTACATCAATATACCATCAGTTACACATCCTTCATCTTCATCATCATAAGCATAATCATAGGGACTATATGGTTGATACGAAGACGACAGAAGAGGCAACCTACTCCACCAGCCGGAGATTTTGAATTCAACATCAACCCAGACGCACTTATGTAATTGAGGGTACCCCTCAATGAGGGGGAGCATGTTTAGATTTAAGTTTTGCATTAAATTATAAGTTTCACTTATCATAGAATTACCTATTAAATAATTAAAAGATTGCACCTATATTGTATAATTACCTTCAGTAAAAATATTTGTAATATGAGGAATTAAGAATTTAGTAAAATAATTTTATTATTAATTTGAATATTTATCTCATGGTTTTGCAAGACTTGCACTTTTTTACTATTGCAAAGCCATGGGATTAGAAAATAACTTAATTATTAAATTAATTATTTACCTCATGAATTTGCAAGGATTGCAATTTGACTATTAAAATTCCATAGAATTTTAAGCATTCTCATAAGATTATCCAAAAAATTATTGTATAAATAGCCTGGAATTAGAGCAATTAAATTCATTCTAAAAACAGAATCCAACTAGTTTATTTCTAAGCTTTTACAGGTACAATCAGACTTAGCCCCTACCCAAGGTAAGCTAAGCTCTAAACATTGAACAAAGTAGTCAGCGATCTGCCCCGACCCACGGTAAGCAATCCTACTACTCTACACAGCGGTCAAGTAAACCAATTTGGTCGCTATACCAAAACAATAATAATAATAATAATTATAATAATAATAATAATGTAAACGTAAATAATAATGATAATTATAATAATGACAAACTGGTACCACCGCATGTTTATGCTAATGTAATGGTGGTGCAGCGGTGCTCTCTTTACATTAAAATGAAGGCTGGAAAATTCAACGAAGACAGGCTAACAAACTTCATAAAAACTAAATTTGGTGTAACTGATGTAATTTGTAAATGTGTAACACCACGTTACATTCAAATTTCTAAAATTAAATTTTCCAGTTTTAAGGTTGATGTGCCAATTCACACTATTGTAATTTTATTGGAAAATGATAAAATTTGGCAAAGTATCAATGCTACTGCTACAAACTGGAAAACAATCACAGATAAAAATAAAAAAATTATACATAGAAAAATTAATAAAAACAGTAATAACAAAAAAATTAAAATGGTTAAAAAATCGGCAAAAAACTCAGAAAGAAGAAGTGTGAATAGTGAATTTATATTGCAGCAGCCACAATCACAACAACCTGCATCACTTATATCACAACAGTATTCTTCCTCATTACTACCGCAATTTTATCGCACTGTTTCTTCACCAGTATCATACCGCAGTGCGCTTATAAATGGTTTAAATAATGACGCTAGGTATGTTTATAATAATAATAATAAAGGTGGAGGGGTAACAAAAAAGGCGAAAACAAAAAATAATAAAAATAAGATTAATAATAATAATATTAATCTAAATAATATACCTAAAAATAAATTTAATAGTAATATTAGTAATAGTAATAAAAATAAGAGTAATAATAATAATAATAGTAATAATAATAATAATAACAGTAATAATATAAATGATAATAATATTATTAATAACAATAATAATGATAATAATATTGATAATAATAATGCTAGTAAAAATAATAATTTTATAATAAAGACATCATCTAAAAATAATAATATAAGAAAAACATTTTCTAAAAAATTTAAATACCTGACGAACTTCGTTCGAGGACCAACACTAAATCCTCTTACCAGTGTGAAGGACATACCACAATTTCCACTGGGCAGACCTTCAACAATTGTTTCCTCTATTCATGTGGACAGAACACATCCATCGCCGAACTTCGTTAATCCTTTAATTCCACCAATTGTAAGGTTAACTAAAAATTCTGTCGAAAATGGTGATGGTAGTTATGCACTTTCAAGATTTCAAGATAGTAAAATATTCGAAAATGTGCGATTATTCTTAGCATATCTCCATGATCAGGATAAGTCTGTATGTATCGATGGGAAAACTAAGATAAATATCATGATGTTAATTCAGGAAGCAGGTCTTCCATCAAATCCAGCTGAACTAAGAATTCTTTTTGATAGACATCATGAAAGTTTTGCTTATTCATCCGAAATGGTATCAGATGATTTAGAGTCTTATCGCAGCCATATCGCTTCGAAAAGAATTGAATACCTACAGAGACAAAGAGAAGCCCAGTCTAGGTATTTTCGGCCGTGCTCCTAATTCACCGAACACCAATCTTCAAATATCACAGGCTAATAATGAGTTACCTGTCACTAGTATAGATTGTAATAACTCTGACTTGAATTCCGAAAATAACTAAAATCTTAATATTTATTATTTTAATATGGGAGGATTTAAGAAGGACTTAAACAATTTCTACAGAGTTGTGCAATCAACTGAATATAACATCATTGTTCTAACAGAAACATGGTTAAAATCTCAACACCTTAATTCTGAAATCTTTGGTAACCTTTGGCAAGTTGTAAGAATGGATAGAGAAAATAGACCAGGTGGTGGAGTACTTATTGCTGTTCACAATTCAATATCAACAATGCCTGTGATACTAGAACATGAATTAAAATTTCCTGATGAAACACAACAAGTGTGGATTAAATTATTATTAAACAGCAAATCTATTTATATTGGATGCATATATATAAAACCTACTTGTGAAATTGATATGTACGAAAATAATCTAGCTGCAGTTGAAAAGGTTTTAAATTTAATGAATGACAATGATGATTTATTTATTTTCGGCGATTTTAATCTACCTAACATTAAATGGTGCAAAGATGATAATAATGATAGCATTTTTACACCAATTAACATTAGAAACGAAGTACATCTTAATGTAGTTAACTTTTGAATTAGTATATAACTTCAAGAAAGCAGACTATGGAAAAATTAACGAATTAATAACTAATTCTGTATGGCCAACTGACAATGTTAATATTGACGAAGCTGTTTGTGAATTTAATCATATACTAACAGAAATAATTGAAAATTGTGTTCCTAAAATGTTAATGAGAAGATCAGTCCAGCCGCCATGGTGGAATAAAGACTGTAGAAATGCCAAAAATAAGAAAAACAGAGCTTATAAAAAATGGAGTAAGTCTGGAACTGAAATTGATTACAACAAATTTATTAGTTTAAGTAATGAATTTACTAATATTGATGTAAATGCATATATTGATTATATTGAAATAACTGGCATGAAAATCAAATCTGACCCAAAACATTTTTACTCTTTTATTGATTACAAAAGAAATGTTAAAGGTTATCCCAGTATTATGCATTATAATGAAAACAGAGCATCAGATCTCAGCGATATAACTAATAAGTTTGCCGACTTTTTCGAATCTGTATATAATAACGAATTTTTATATGATGAAAAGGATTTTAATTTTACTAATACGATTCAAAGTAATTTTAATAATTATACGCTTACAGTCGAAGAAGTTGCAGGTGCACTAAAAACACTTGATATAAATAAAGGTCCGGGTCCTGACTTAATACCTCCAGTTTTCTTTAAAAACACGTATACCGGCTTGGCACTTCCACTTCAAACTATTTTTAATATCTCATTAAGAAGTGGTAGATTCCCAGATGTGTGGAAAGGCTCTTTCATCACTGCAATTTTTAAATCGGGCGACAGATCAAATATTAAAAACTACAGAGGTATAGCTGGTCTATCTGTAATACCGAAATTGTTTGAAAAACTTGTCACTTCTAAAATGTACGAGGAAGTCAAATGCATTTTAGACCAAAATCAGCACGGATTCATAAAAGGTAGATCAACGGTAACTAATTTAACCGATTATACTAGTTTTCTGTTGAATGGTATGGAACAAAATAATCAGTTTCACTCAATATATACCGATTTCAGTAAAGCTTTCGATAAAGTGGATCATTCTTTGCTAGTCTATAAATTACAAAAGATTGGTATAAATAATAATATTCTAAATTGGATCAAATCGTATTTGGCTTATCGTTATCAGATGGTTAAAATTAATAACGTTTTCTCAAGGAAAATTAAAGTTACATCTGGCGTTCCACAGGGCAGTCACCTAGGCCCGTCATTATTTATCATATTTATTAATGACTTACCTTCTGAGTTTGAAAATTGTAAGTATAGCTTATATGCTGACGATCTGAAGTTATATATTCGTATAAATAATAGTGCAGATTGCGAAGTGCTACAAGCTAATCTTAATAATTTATACAGTTGGTGCATAAAAAATAATCTAATACTGAATATAGATAAATGTAAAGTTATGAAATTTTATAGAAATCGAGCTCCGATAGATAGCAACTATCATATTAACAATTGTCAACTGGAAGTTTGTACTGAAATCAATGATCTAGGGATTCTGTTGGACAAAAAACTTTCAGCTTACATATTGCTAAAACGCAGTCAACAGGTCGTAAAATGTGGGGTTTCATAAAAAGAAGATCTAAGGAATTTGATGATCCTTATATAACTAAAACATTATATTGTTCCTTAGTTCGTCCAATTCTAGAATATGGCAGCGTTATTTGGAATCCACACTTGGTCAAGGATATCAAAATTATTGAGTCAATTCAGAAACAATTTTTGTTATTTGCTTTGAGAAGTCTGAATTGGAATAGAAATTCTACCTCATATGATCTACCAGCTTATGAAAACAGGTTAAAATTATTAAATCTACACTCACTGGAATATCGTAGAAACATGGCAGTTGCAGTTTTCGCTTTTGATTTAATCAATAATAAAATTGATTGTTGCCAGCTCAAACAGAAAATTATAATAAATACAAACTGCCGCAATTTACGGAACATCAACTTTCTACTAGTGGATAGGCATAGGACGAATTATGCTAATAATGAGCCTATCACAAGAATCAGTAGAACATTTAATAAATTTAGTACTTATTACGCTCCTAGTATTAGTAGACTAAGTTATAAGAACAACATGAAAAACTACAGAAATAATAACTGATATTATATTTATCTTCAAATAATTATTTTATTCAAAATTCGTTTTTTATGTAATTATGTATGTAAATTTGTGTAATAAATTTTAAAAATGTCTGTAATTAGATATCAATAAATAAATAATAGTATATTTATATATATTTTATAAAATCATAATCAAAGAAACATAATGTAATTTCGATAAACTTGACAATGATGTATAATTAATATCCGAAGTTTCAGATTCTCCGAAGTTTCAGATTTAGATAGTAAATTTGATGAAAGTTTAGTAGAAAAGAAAATAGAAAATATTTCAAATCCGGATATTAAAATAAATTTAAATTCGGACAATAAAAATAATATTAATTCAGATGTTTTTGTAGACAATAGTATAGAAATTAATCCAAATTCCAATATTGACGATAAATCTAATTCAAATCTTAATAATAATAATAATTCAAATCTGAATGCACAAAATAATTCAGATAGTGAAGAAAATGCTAACACGGAAATCGGAAACAATTCAGATAACTCAGGTGGAACACCACCACCATCGCCTACTCAATCTAATAGATCGGTTACAACACAAAATAAACTTTCGAAAATGGCATCTTTTGATATGTCACAGGCAATCAAAATGATTCCCGAATTCAGTGGAAATTCAATGGAAATACATAGATTTTTACAAATAGCAGACATTCAGTATAAAAGAGCAAAAACCCCGGAAGAAAAAAATAATTTTTTGGATGTAATTACATCCAAATTAATAGGTAGAGCATACAATCTAATCCTACGTTATCATACATATAATAAATGGAAGGATTTAAAGCAAGGTATAATATCGAATTTCTCAAAACTTCGTGCAGTACAGCTAATAATGGCCGACGTATTTGGACTGTTTCAAGAAGGCAGGGAAACCGTAAGCCAATACGCAGCTCGTGCTGAAAAATTATTCGACAAACTTAATATGTCGAGTACGTCTGTTTTAGATAATGATTCTATAGCCATTAGAAAACTCAACGAAACTACTGTGTTAAACAGTTTCGTAAATGGTCTGTGCGATCCATTAAGACTAATTCTTCGAGCTGCTAGGCTCGATTCATTAGCAGCGGTTATTGATCTTGCCTCACAAGAGCAATATTGTTCCAATTGCAAAACTACGACTCACAATACTAAAAACTGTCGTAGGCGCATTAGAATCTAATAATTCTAATTGTAATTCTAATAATTACAATTCTAATAGCAATTCTAGTAATCAAAATAGTAATAATTATAATAGGTTCCCTAAATTTAATAAACCACAAGTAACATTAGTACGCCAACCTGTAAAAATCTGTAATTATTGCAAGAAAGAGGGGCATACTATAGATAGATATATGCAGAAAACGTATGTTTAATAACCAAAAATCTGAATCTCAGGGAAACTACCAAACGACTGTGCCGACCAGCGCCCGGCATCAGATCAAGGAATTAAAAACAGGTGCTCAATAAATAGAATCTTACAAAGTGATGAGATTCCAACAAAATTACAAAAAGAAAATCCAGAAAATCCAAAATCACTAAATCAAATTTATAAAAATCAAAATCTAGAAAATCTAAAATCATTAAATCAAATTTCTAAAAATCAAAATCCAGAAAATCGTAAATCACTAAATCAAATTTTAGAAAATCAAAATCCAGAAAATCTTAAATCACTAAATCAAAATTCTAAAAATCCAGAAAATCCTAAATCACTAAATAAAAATACAGAAAACCTTAAATCGAAGAATCAAAATTCAGAACCTCATAAATCAGAAAATCCAAATGCTGAAATCTATATTAATAGAATAGACAATAAAACATTTTCCAGTATACTTTCCTTAGAATTTACAGGTACTGAGAAATCTCAAAATAAATTCTTAATTGATTCTGGAGCAAGCATTTGCTTGATAAAATTAAACGCTTTAAGAGATGACACAGAAGTAGAAATATCTTCAATAAAAATTAATGGAATAGGTTCAGACAGAATAAAAACTTTAGGTACCACTATTTAAAATATAAAAATACCAAACTTTAAAAAATTGTACCCCCTAAAATTTCATATCGTTGATTCTAATTTTCCTATTCAACAAGACAGTATAATAGGTGAAAATTTTCTAAATGAAACCAAAGCTGTAATAGATTATGGCGAAAATAAAATTTAATTCAAATTCAATAATAATGTTGCAGCTATTTATTTCGAAACGAAAAATAAACAAATAATTATAACAGGTAGAACTGAAACAATTATTAAATACTGTCCAGTGTCTCTCAAAAGTGGAGCTCTAGTATTAACAAATCAGTTTAATAAGAATTACCCAGATTTAACAATTTCAAATACTTTAGTAAAACCACAAGACGGATATGTTTATTTAAGTATATTAAATTCTGGTAATTCACAAATCAAAATGGGTAGTGATTTCAAAATAGAGTTTGCACGCACAAATGATTATTATATATTTCATATAAATCAAAACCAAAATTATACAATAGAAAATTAGAAAATAGATTAGAAATATTAGCTGGTGAAATAAAAATGGATCATTTAAATGAAGAAGAAAAATCTTCAATTTTGGATATTTGTAGAGAATATAATCATTTATTTTTTATAGAAGGTGACAAATTGTCTACGACTAATGCTACAACTCATGAAATTTATACAGATCCTTCTAAAACACCTATACATGTTAAACCATATCGATTAGCTGAAATTCATAAGTCAGAAATTAATAATCAAGTTGATGTTATGCTTAAAGATGGAGTAGTGCGACCTAGTTCCAGTCCCTGGAATTCGCCACTACTAGTTGTTCCTAAAAAATCTGGGCCAGATGGGAAGAAAAAATGGCGAGTAGTTGTAGAGTTTCGTAAACTAAACGAAATCACAATACCGGACGCCTATCCACTTCCTAACATCGAGGATATTTTAGGACAGCTAGGTGAATCTCGGTACTTTAGTACGTTAGATTTGGCAAGCGGCTTTCACCAAATTGAAGTGAATAAAGCCGACAAGCAAAAAACCGAGTTTAGTACGAGTCACGGTCACTACGAATTCAAAATGCCTTTTGGTTTGCGTAATGCACCACCAACTTTCCAAAGACTTATGAATGTCGTGCTAACAGGTTTGCAAGGTATTAAATGTTTAGTATACCTTGACGATATTATAATTTATGGAAAAAATTTATCAGATCATAATAAAAAGTTAATATTAGTATTAAAAGCTTTAGAAAATTATAATTTAAAATTACAGCCCGAAAAGTGTAAATTTTTACACAAAGAGGTCATGTATCTAGGTCATGTAATTTCTGAAAATGGTACGAAACCCGATCCAAATAAAATTCAAGCTGTACAAAATATAACAGTTCCAAAAACAGTTAAACAACAAAATTTAACTGGAATTGTTTTTGTGATGAAGCATTTCATAAATTAAAAAAATCAATCATCGATTATCCAATTCTACAGTATCCCAATTTCCAAAACATGTTTTTCATAACAACAGACGCTAGTAACGAAGCAATAGGAGCAATTCTCTCACAAAAATGCAATCCTGAAAATCTGGATTTACCAATTGCTTTCGCTAGCCGCGTATTAAACAATGCCGAAAAAAACTACTCAACAATAGAGAAAGAAGCGCTAGCAGTTGTGTGGGCTGTTACACATTTTCGCCCATATATTTATGGACGAAAATTTACTATTGTAACAGACCACAAACCGTTGGTGTGGATTTTTAATTTGAAGGATCCATCTTCAAGGATTATGCGCTGGTGTATAAAACTTGAAGAATACGATTTTATTGTAGTACATAAATCGGGAATATTGCTCTTAATCTGTTTATCTTGGGTCAACGCACAAACTATAACTACACCAGGTATATATACAGAAAAAATTGGGAAACTACAAAAATCAATATCAAATTGGAAATTTTTATTTAATTTAGAAACAAAAAATTTTAAAACTGATACAATTAATCTAGAAAATGATTTTAATTCTTTAAAAACTCTATGCAAAAATATATTACAAATATCAAATACAGACGACTGCAAAGCAAACGTACTATTAATACAAAATTCTATACAAACCATTAATGAAAATAACAAAATTTTAGAACAATTATTTAATGTTAACTTAATAAATGAAGGTAAAAGACATAAAAGAGGTCTGATTAACGGTGTTGGTCAAATTCAAAAATTTTTATTCGGAACTATGGATTCTAACGACGCTGAACAAATTGATTTAGCTTTATCAAATATAAACGAAAATATTAACTTATTCCATATGCAAGATTCACAAACCACAATAATCTCAGAATTTATCCAAAATTATAATTTAACTGAACAAAAATTGAATACTAATTTCAAAACAATCCGCAAACAAATAAATAATATAATTGATCAATTAGATAACTTAACCGAAACAAGCAAACTTTTCCATTTATTCGATGAAATATCTTTAGTTTTAACAGCTTGCTCAAATGCGATAATATCGAATCAAAACCAAATTATTGATCTTATACAAGAATCAAAATTAGGTAAATTAAGTAATCATTTCTTAAACACAAATACTTTTTCAAACGCAATTCGGCAAATTCAACTAGAAGAATCGTATAATAAAAAAATCCCTTTTAATATAAATATATTAAATTTAAGACTGATAAATTCAATCATATCAGTAGAACCAATCTATACAAATAAGCATTTGTTAATAGAAGTCAAAATTCCTTTAGTATCTGAAACTTTCGAATTATATAAAACAACAAGTTTACCGGTACAATATAATCACGAATTGTTTTACTATGTTAAGGCTAGTAGTGATTACGTTGCCATAAACGAAGATATACAAAGATACATATTTTTAAATAGACAGGATTTAAATCAATGCACAAAATTTCAAATAACCGATTATTTATGTTATCAAAATCTAATTTACCACAATGCAAATATTCAAAACTGTGAAATCAAATTATTTTCTGGATTGACCAAATTTCAAAAATGAAATTTGGTCAAATCTGTTTGAACCAAATGCATGGTTATATGTAGTACCAAAACCTACCTCAATAAAAATAATTTGCAATAAAAATTCTACTGTACAGAAATTAGTAGATAGTGGAATTTTCAAACTATTACCAAACTGTAAAGCATTTACACAACAAGTAAATTTACAATTTCAAAGTTCAGATATAGAATTTAAACCTTTTACGTATATTTACGAAGGTGTGTTGCCAAATATTTCATTTAAGATACCACAAAATATATCTGTAATTTCTCCACATATGCAACACATGTAAGATTTCAATTTAGACAAGTTTAGCATTGACATAAAATCACTGCAACAAGATTACAAAGATCCTACAATAATTTCTAAAAATCATATTACCCTAATAATTTGTATAATACTAACAATTTTACTAATAATATTATTAATACTTTATAAAAAATATCTGAAAATAAAATGCACAAGAACAATTCAGTCAAATGCACAAGAACAATAGTAAATCATCAAAAACCTAAACAATGTAAACAAAGTGAAATATTTTTTTTTATATGTAAGAAAAAGAAAAAAAACACAAACAATAATTTACGAATTCTTTTGTAATTATAATACATACTATAAAGAATCATATACATAATAAAGTAAAAACTCAAAAATAAAAACTAACCTAACTTAATTTCATATATTAAATAATATCTTATAATAAAATTTTTATAATATACAAAATAATGTATCATATTACAAAACATTTTATATTTTTAATTTCTCTTCATATTTTATAAATTCTTATATTTTACTATATATATATATATATATATATATATATATATATTATATAATCTAAGAAACATAATGTAATTTCGATAAACTTGACAATGATGTATAATTATATATACATATATAAAAAAAATGTAATACAAAATAATTAAAAAAAAAAAAAAAAAATTACAAATGTAACATAATAATTATTCTAGAATTTGGTAAACTCTACATTAAAATTGAATAACAATTGTTTCGATTAAAAAAAAAATATATATAAATTTATATTATACTTTAGATTACAAAATAAGAAATTTCGGTACTTAGATAATTGAATATAATATAAGATTTAAATACTGTACTAATACTTGCACTGCTCAAAATTATATACATTTCCTTATTTAAGGGGGGAGGGGTGTTATGAGGCCACTCATAACCACTTTTCGATACACATAAAACATAATACATATCGTTATTTCTAAGATATATCAATATAATATCATGTGTATAATATTTCCTGCATGAAAAATAACAAATTAATAAAAAATACAAAATGCTTAATTAGTGATTTACCTTTTTTTATTATTGTATAAAAAAAAGCAAAGTATTTATAGCATTTTGAATACGCATGCATAAAACAATTAAACTATTTCTTTTTAATTTAATTAATTTCATTGATTTCCCACACAATTTGGTTGCACTCAAATTACATTAAATTCATTTGGTGTCACCAAATTTGCAACGGAAATCAACTATGCGCGTGTTAATTCTTCTTTCTGATTCGCTAATCGAATTTCGAATAAGCTTTAGAATAATTAATAATTTCGAAGTTTTTCTTTAATAAGAAAAACTTTAAACTAAATGAATTCATTCAAGTCCGGTCTTTCAAAGAGCGCAATAGCCTAAAATTAGTGCAAGTTAAAACTAAACAATAGCAAAATCATAAATAGTGCAAATTAAAATTAAACATTAGAAAAATCGTAAATATAAAAATTAAATTTAAAAACATAAGTGTATTTAACTAAATAAAATCAATAAAAATAAAATAAATGTATTATAGTTGTATAAAACAAAAATAAAGTGTTTTATTCACAACAATATAAAATCCTGTCTAGTGTAATCTACCTGCACTTGAAACCACACATGGACCGTGTTGTTGGTAAATTCCAATGTGGTTTCCGTCCTGGAAGATCAACAATGGATCAAATCTTCACACTGCGGCAGAATGCAAAGAATTCAACGTTAGCACCTACCACCTGTTCATAGATTTCGCCGCTGCATATGACACGATAGGAAGAAGCGAGCTTCTACAAGCTATGTTGGACTTCGGTTATCCTGTAAAGCTCGTGAATATGTGCAGGGAAACTCGAGCTTGTACGTTATGTGCAGTGAGAGTGGACAACGCTATCTCTAGGAGCTTCCAAACGAACAAAGGCTTCAGGCAAGGTAACGCACTCTCGTGCGATCTCTTTAATATCGCATTTAAGAAGGTGGTACGCGAATCTGGGATAACGACTACTGGCTCGATCTTTAATAAGTCCTCCCAGATACTTGCCTATGCTTAGACATCATCGGCAGAACACAAAGTAACGTCAGCGAAGCTTTTGTAGCAGTTGAAGAAAGTGCACGGAAGCTAGGTCTGCGGGTCAACGAAGCCAAGACGAAATATATGGTGGCAACGAACAGCGAAACCACCCAACATAGAATTGGTCAGAACATTACCATAGGGTTGTACAATCGTGAGGTGGTCAAAGACTTTGTATATCTCGGCGCTATGGTAACAACGGATGGCAGTAACAACAACCTAGAAATAAAGCGCAGAATCGTTTTGGCCAATCGCTGTTTATATGGTCTCTATAGACAGTTTCGCTCAAAGGATCTTGTACCAACAACAAAGAAGATAATATACAAGACACTCATTGTGCTAGTACTGCTATATGGTTCAGAAAACTGGACCTTGACGAACCACGATGAGCAGCTCTTGGGATCCTTTGAACGGAAAGTGCTGCGCATGATATACGGTCCTACGCTCGAAAAAGGGATCTGGATATGAAAGTACCACTACGAGCTATATGGACTTTTCCGCGACGCTGACATAGTCAAAAAGTTCAGAGAACAACGAGTTAGATGGCTAGGTCACGTGGTGAGAATGGACGTGCAGGTTCCAGCAAAGGTGGTTTTTGGATCCAGACCGGAGGGCAGGCGCAGAAGAGGAAGGCCAAATCTTCGATGGGAGGATGGCGTTGAAGCGGATGTAAGAAGGATCAACGTGGCCGGTAATTGGCGACTGGCGGCGCAGGACAGATACCGTTGGAGAAATTCCCTTTTTATATATATATATATTAAATCTTAAAATATTTTATTAAAGAATTCAGTTCCATCATCTGTTTGAAGATTATCAGGTTTTCTTCCAGTTTTGAATATTGTATTCATTGCATTAGTTACTTTACCAGTTTTGTTTTTAATTGGAATTGCCCAAGAAAATTTTGAAAATGTATCAATTACTGTTACAAGATATCAATAATTTTTATTAAATTTCATTTCAACCAAATCCGGTTGCCAAAGATCATCAAAACCTTTATTAATAATAACACGTCGTCTGTGAAAGTATTTTCGGGCTGGTCTATGTAATTCGATAACTACATCATTCTTACTCATTATGATGTAAAATGATTATTATACTATTAGATTTTTTGTTTATATACATATTTTGGTTCAGTATTAACTTTAAAAGGTTTAGTAACGATTGTATTGTTTTTATCAACCTTTCTTGTATCTGCTATTGTTTTTATATGGTTAAATACAAAAGTTTCAAATGTTTCATATTTTTGTAGCAAAGCTTTTTGTTCCTTTTGTAAAACGTCTAATACAAACTTAACCTTTTTTTCAATTATATCATCAGTATAGCCCTTTGTTGCAGCATCATTTGTGCGCATTGGTTGGCGAAGGTTAACAGGTCGTTTATTTTTATTTTGAATGGCATAATCATTTTTCTCATCCAATATAAATCCAATTTCATAAGGTCGTGTAGGTCCCATAGATCCAACTGGTCCAATTGGTTCTTCAGATCCAATAGGTCCAGCAGGTCACTTTAATCCTCGTAAAGGTTTTCTGACTGGTTGACCAGTACGACCAAACTTATATATACAAATGATGTGATTTCTTTAAATTATTTCCTTTTATTGTATAATATTAGCCTCTCTCAACTCATCCAAAATACTAATAATTTCATTATTATGATTATTATGACCAGCTTTTTGAGAACCTACTAACAACTGCAATCTATCAACTAACTCATTTGGATCATCCCAGTAAACATAATCAAGCTTTCTTTTAGAAACTTCCATCATTACTCATTAGACCCTTACTTAATGCTGTTGATGTTGATGATGTCTTTCGAGTATTATACTGATGTGAAAATATTTTTTTTTTATTAAATCATTTTTATTATCACTATTTCCTCGCATCTGTTGATTTGAATCATATCCACCCCTATGTGCATTAGTTTCTGTTAATATTTTTTTATATGTGTTTAAGTCTCCATCAGTATATATAGTTGTATCTGGAATTTTCATAAATATTAACTCTTGCAATCCAATTGTGCTTTTATATGAACTTTTATCAATAATTATTTCATTTTGTTGTACTACTATTTGTTTATTACCAATTTTCCATTCAGCGCAGAACTTTGATCAAAATGTGAACCAAAACTTGAATTATAAATTTTCGGTATGAATAGAAGTAGTAGATTCAAATATTTTAGTATATTTTGATATAGCATTAGGTTTCTCAATTAAATGTTTTATAGGTGTGGGGTTAATAAATGTTTTGATGTAAATTTATTAGGGTAGATGAATAAAATAAAGTTTTCGATTCATCCACACTATCATAATCATCAGAATCAGTTTTGTTTGATTGTCTTATACTAGAAACATCATCATAAAATTTTGATTTTATCCTTTATAATTTCACCAATTGATTTTTCTTATTTTATTTCAGGATAAATTGATTTTTGTTCCAATGCTTTTGCAACATTTTTGAGTGGCAATGTAATTGGTTTAAAATGTTCTTCTAATACATGTTCTGCTTCCATCTGACCAGATTTTATAGATCTATATTTTCTTTTTATTGCTTTACTAGTTCTAATAATATCTTTTATAATTTTCTCATTCATATTTGTTAAGTATATTATATTTAATTAATCTGTTTAGCTGTTGAGCTTTTAATCTGTTTAGCTATTGACCTATAGATCTGTTGAGCTGTTGGGCTGTTTAGGTTTAGGTTTAGATGTTGATCTGTTAATCCATTTAGCTGTTGTTCTGATTATATATATATATTCTATGTTTAGTCTCTATAACAGAATTCATCAAACCCCCTGCGATAACAACCATCTTGTTTTTCACTATCCCTATCTATAACTAAAAAACCATATTTTTTTTCCTAACAATGAAGACATATTTCATGAAATTGTGCAAATGTCATATCATTGCTAACATGACCTGTATAAATATGTCTTAGATTCATATCATCTTGCTTGAAAATTATTAAAAAGTTTGCTCGAACGAGATGTTTTGGAATATGAGTATTCCAAAGATTGACATAAGTAAAAACTATCAATATTATTGGAACGACCCATATAATATTTCCGAATATTATTTTGTCTATCACATGCGACATCATCAAAAATAAATATAGAATATGATTTTGCATCGTCGGGTGGAATTATATCACTGTTGTTAGAATAAGTGTAGTATCCGACTTCTGGCTGACAAGTGAAGTTAAAAAAATAAATTAAACTTCAGCATAATGGTATAGCAGCAGGAAAAGAACGTTGTTCATTACAAAATGTTTATATACATATATAAGAAATTTTTGGAAACTATTGAAATTGATTATACATTTAAATAAAGTAAAATAATATTTTTTTAGTTTGAAATACTAAATTTCGTTTTATTTAATCATTTTATTTGTTATAAAATATATGCTTTAATAATATATTTATTAATCAACTATTTTATTATGACCCCATGCTAATGTGTCGTGTGAATTAGGTAAAAGTTTCCTCTTATCATCGTTTGCACTTAAAGCAATTATTTTATTTTGTTTTAATGAATAGACTACATGTTTACGTGATATTATATTATTCTGATTGCATGTTAATGCATGTTAAAATATAGATTTTTTAACAACATAACTTTTAACACCCTTTGCTTAATTAAACGCATCTTCTCCATTAACTCTTATTGAATAATTGAACAAATTCAGTCATTATTTTTCCATTGTTTTCATCTTTCATTATACCAGGTTTCTTTTTGTTGACTAATTCTATTCCATATTCATTATTTGGTGGGTAATCACTCGTATCAAATTTATGAATATCTGATTTTATAACTTTATAATATATATCATCACATTTAATTTCGTAAATTAGTGAATCCGTATCAGTATACATAATTTTACAATCAAGTTAAAAAAATTCAATAATAATGAATATCATAATGAAAGTCGTAAACACATGTTTTTGATATGTCTAAAATGCTAAATCCAAAATAAATCGGTTTGTTCATATAGATTTCTGTTTTATTTAGTTCTATTGCAACTAAATTTAAATCAAATATTTTTGAACTGTGAAACGTAGGTCCAGATATTAATGAGTTTGCTTCATATCGCCCATTCCATTTTGTTAACAATTTCATTAATGAATAGTGATAGCTATATATTTTTTTTTTTTGTGCGGGGGTAGGTGAAAATCTGGAAATACACTAAGAGAACACGCGCGCTTCTCTTAGTAGTATGGGATTTTGACCCACTAAAAACACCTCCCAAGTGTTAGTATTATTACAATCTAGTCTGAGACTAATGAGCAATTTGGTTATGACTTATATTACTACTACTTAACTGTTTTGTATTAAGATATTCCTCAAAGATATCTAATTTACTTTTGCTGTTTAATGCGCTGTTGTTGCATTTTATTTTATAAATTCTATGTAATTTAAGTATACTATACTGCTAACTCAAAAGGTTTTACTCTTTTAAGTCTTCTTAATATGTTCGTGTTGTCTAGAAGTTATATATTGATAAATTTATTTCATATTTTAATTCGTAATTCAATAGCTATAAACATAATTCATTCAATATATATTTTAATATCAATTTTCATCAATTTTACTTTATTTCGTTATCTGTTAATTTTATAAGCTGTATTTGATCCAGCTTTCAATTTTATATTGATACAGTTTTGATACTATATTTGATATTGATTTTATATTTGATTTTTTAATATTTTGTATTGAAATATTTGAAATTTTGTAATTATATTTGATTTAATATTTATTTGATATTGACGTATTTGTAACTTTATGGTAATATCTGATTCAATATTTAATTCATATTATTAATTGCAATTCTCCATAATTTTATTCCATTTCTACTTTACTGAACTTATAAAAAAAAATCGTATTTATATCAATTGTTATTTTAATTTATTATAGTAGATATTTTAATTTTATCGTTAATATCGAAAATTATTTTATTAAAAAACTGTTTTATGAAAAATATATTAAAAAAAAAAAATAATTTCATAGAATTCTACTTTTACTAATCGAAATTTACTCGTGAACTTGGAACAAGGTATCTTGTATTATTTTACAAAATAATTCTTATTAAAATTTATAAAAATATTATTTTAAAATATGACTATTATTATCTGATTATATTTAAAAAAATGTTAAAATATAGAATTTTTGAAACTGTTAATTATAATGGTCTTATGAATATTTATATTTATACAAGAATCTTAAATTTTTGCTAAATTCATTATTTAATTCAAAACAGTTACTATTAATAAATTGATTACGGTTTTATATTATATTTTTTATTCTGATCATAATATAAATTGAAATTTTTCTAATCTGTTTAAAATACTTATAAAATTCAATAAAAATTTGGATATAACTGTTAATTTTAACAGTATATATACTTTAATTCTAACTTATAAAACATGCTTATTTTCCTTATAATTCTACTACTCACACCTTGTTATGTATTTTAATAATACTTTTTTTCTGATTAGTGCTTCCAAGCGGTAATTTTGATTTTCTTAAATAGCTTTCTCCCGGTGTCTTGAAATTCTTCTTTACCACGCTGTCTTGAAATGATGTTCTACGATGTCTTGAAATTCTTCTTCTTTTTAACGTTGTCTTGAAATGTCGTTCCACGATGTCTTGAAATAATGTTCTACGTCTTGAAATAAAAAAAATAACATCAATTTGGCCAGCCGGTAATGTTCTGCTCGGGGTCACCAATTTTACTCGGTTGAATGAAATGCCACCAGGTTGTTTTCAAGAGTACTATATTTTATTTTCTGGATTACTAACTATAATACTATAAATAAAAATCAGTTATTACAATTTACACTATTAATAAAAAAAGCTACCTTGTTCCATTAATCATAAAATATATATTTTTAAACAGTCGCGTCTACTTTCTATTATAATATTAAAATTACGGAATGATAATTTTAGACGTCCTCACTGGTTGCTTGCTGACTTGAGAAGAACATTAAATCTTAAATGATAACTTCACGCACGTGCTAGATTCTGTCAGCATTCGGAATTAGTTATTTGATTTCTTTCAACCGACTCATGCGCCATTTACTTCAATTTACCAGCATTTTGACATTTAAATTTATTTTTTGGCGGATGATTATTGTGGTTGATGATTATGCTACTGCAGACACCTGTGAGGTGCAACGCACTTAAGTAAAAGTTCATTAAAAGTTCATTGAAACATATATAGCAAACGACCACCACTTGTGTCAACAATGCATATGGTTATTTTACAATATTGCTAATTAAGCAATATTGGCCACTAAGCATGTATTGTAATTCATACTCATTAATAATCACTAAGCGCTGATTATTGATGAATATGAATTATTAATGTGATTGACCGCCTATTTGTCAATAAGTCTCAATTTCCAATAATTATTTGGAAACAATTAAATACTTTTAGCTAAGTAAGAATATTTGTTAGTTTTAAGAAGGGTTTATATAAAATAAGAATATACAATAAAGTTCAGTTCAGTTGGAACGTTTAAACCAGAACGTACGAAGTCTTTTATTATATCAACCTGGAAACTGTTTAAATAAAATATACAAATATTTAAACAATACATGGCGATCCTGTCAGGTTGATAGAATTTTAAAAAAAAATAAAAAAATAAATATAAAAGTTTTAAAGAAAATTAAGTAGTGTTTCAAATCTAAAGTTAGAATTTTTTTTAAGAAAATAAAAAAAAAAAAAATTGTATAAAATTTAATTGTGCATATATATAAAAATTGTACATTTGTATCGCGCGTTTATATAAAATTTTATATACACATTTGCAAACATTAACTTAAAAAGGGAAAAAAAAAACTATAAGTGTTCTAAAAACAGAAAAAAAAAAGAAAAGAAAAGACCATAAGTGAAAATTTTAACAAAAAAAAAAAAGAAATGGGAAAAGGCCAGTCCAAGGAACAAACTACGGTCAATACTGGACCACAAATCGCATCATTCACACCACAACAAACACCAGGAGATCATTACACAGCAATTGTTTTATTAATGATGTTCATAACTTCTATCATCATATTGTTGGCTTGGTTAGGAATTAACCACCTGAAAAGAAAGTTCATCGGAGATGTTGTAAACCACCTAGAGAGACCTTCAAAAAGAACAGTGAGCTATTCAGTCTAAAAAAAAAAAAAAGATAAGTTCGAAAAATTTATATTATGTATTTACTTAACTATTCAGAAAAATAAATAAAACTATATTGAATTTTTTTTTATATATTATATATTTGCTAAACTATTCAGAAAATAAATAAACTATATTGAATTGTTTTAATAAATTAAAATTGCCTTAAAATTATAAAATTATCTTAAAGTTATATTTGAATAAATGAAAAACTGAGTAGAAAATTTTATTAAATGAAATTATATTATTTTTTTTAATGAAAATATAACCACAATAAAATATATATATTTAATTATTACTTTTTGAAAAAAAATTAACTAATTGATATCAGTATCATCATTTTATGTTTTAAAGAATGTTTTTATTTAATATTATAAACAGATTTGTCTGAAAATAATTTAAAAAAAAAAAAAAAAAAAGTGAAAGTAAAACAGGAATAATTGTAAAAGCGATAAATGTATATTTCGAAAAATAAAATATATTTTTTTGGTTAGAGAATTTTTTTTATATAAATTTAAAAAACAAAGGATTATGCCGGACCTTGTTTTAATTAATGGAAAAGAAAATAGTTGGAAAAATCTTTGAAATATTTTGTTTGGTTGATCATATTTTTGCTTTAAAAAAAAAAAAAAAAGAAAAACACAAATAAACAAATGCATAGTGTCCATTCATTTACGTTACAAGAACTTCGAACAATTCTACAAAACTATAAATAAATGAACAAAATCCATTACCCTTTGTTTAAACTATAATTGAAATAATTTTGTACCATAAAATCATAAACTTTTAGTGATCCTGAATTGGATAATATTAAAGAATGTCTTTGTCATTGTAAATTAGTATACAACACATTGTATTTCTATGTTTTTTTTTTTGTTTTGTTTAGTGTTGAAATGATTTATTTTTTGATTTTTCAATGGAAATAATTACGTATAATTCAAAATACCCTGTTAAGAATATATAAATTTATGCTATTTTAGACGACACACAGAAAAAGCATTAATAATTAGGTGTTATTTTTAATGATTTTTCAACAAATATTATTCCATATACATGTCTGTTTTTCTTAGAATTTTTTTTTTTTTTTTTTTAGTAATCGCAATTAAAAAGGCATGAAAATTTGAAGTTATATTTGAAGTTGATATTTATATATGTGCAGTAGAGATATTTTACTTTTGAGAGTTTATTGTATGATGATTAGTTCGGGAAATTATTTTAAAGTACATAATTATAAATAGCTTTTGGTGAGTGTTATGTTTTTTTTAGATTAGTGGAATAATTTTAAATTAGAAGAAAAATATATAAAGAAGTTTAGAATTTGTTTTAAAGTAGTATTAGATTTAGTTTGTTAGAATTGGGGTAGATCAAAATTGTATAAAAATTTAGGGTTGCTCAATAGTATTACTTTTAATCTTCGAAAAAAAATATAAAAGGATAAAAAGACAAATATAAATAATGCTACAAAATAATGAGTGCAAAGGAACTTATTAAGGATCTAACAGAGCTATGTCAAAATATATGTAAGATATTAACGAATTTAAGAAAGGACGGGCCAAATAGAAGAAGAACGAGGGGGAGAGCGCAGGAGAAAATAATTAATGTGCAAAGTTTAAATACACAATATAAAAATATTGTTAAGGAGTTAGGTAAATTAAAATTAAGCGAACTAGACAATATTGAAGCGAAAAATATTGCAGCAAGAATAGAAAAATACAGAGACGAAGCATTAGCTAGGATAAAGGATAGTATAGACGACGATATAGAAGAGAAAAGAGAAGATAAAAGAGATATAGAAGAAGTAACAAAAATATTACAACACGAAGAAGGAGAAATAACTAATAATATTGGACAATTATTTAACGAAGTAGAAGAAAAAGCAGAAATCAGAAATTTACAGAATAATATAATTAATCAAAACGAAATGGCTACCTTTGATTTTAGTACCGGACAGAAGTTGCCAATTTTTAATGCAGCAAATGAGGAGAAACGAAGTGAAGAATTAAGAGATTTCCTCAATACAATTGAATTTTACCATGATACACTAGTGGAACAGAGTAAAGGAACTTTAATTAATTTTCTATTAAAGTGTAAGATACAGGGACGAGCCTTGACAGAATTAGGTTCAAGTAAACCAACTACATTAATAGGTTTGAAAAAGCTGTTGATAGAGAAGTGTGGACCGAAAGAAACGCTAGAATCAATCCAGGCAAGGTTAAGTAGGGCAAAACAAGGCAACAGAACAATGCGAGAATATGTTACTGAAATAGAAAATTTGGTGACAAAAATGATAGATTTAGAGGTAACGACTCAGGGAGAGCATAGTCGTCAGGCCTTGGTAGAATCCAACGAAATGAGAGGTTTAGCTTTCCTTAAAAATGGCGTTCAAGAAAAATATAAAATTATTCTTATCAGCGCTCGTCATACGAAATTCCAAGAGGCCATTAAACACCTATTAGAAATTGATGGCAGTCTGGAAACTAAACCAGAAAATTTGTATTATGTGGAAAACAGAAATTCAAATAAAAATTTTAAACCGAATAACAATAATCAATACAACGGAATTACGAATAACTACAATCGTCCAAATACTTATAATACTCCGAATAACTTCGTAAGAAATCATAATAATTTGAATAACCAAAGATTTAATCAGAATTATAGGGGGAATTCAAGAAATAATCAGAATATAAATTTTAATAGGAATAATCAAAATATAAATTTTAATAGGAATAGCCAAAACCCAGGTTTTAACAGGAATGTAGTACAAAATAACACAAATATTAGAGGAAATTCGCGTGGTACGAACTTTAGAGGTCATAATGGTAGTTATAATAATAGAAGTAATTACAATACAGGTAATTATAACCCACAACATAGGGCAGATAACACTAGGTTACCAAATAGGCAAAATAATAGAGTATATACAATCGAAGAGGGAAACTCTCAGCCCACCGAAAGGGATGCCAATCTTTCGGGAGGGGGAGGAATAGGCAAAAATTACGAAAATAAGATAATACAGAGTGTCTACGTGGGTAATGTATCAAGGGGAATGTATGTAGAAATTGGAATAGGAAAAGAAAATAAAAGTATAAAATTATTAATAGATACAGGGGCATCAATATGCCTAATAAAAAGAAAAATTTTAGTAGATAACATGTTAAGCACACATAACCAGATTACAATAAATGGTATATCGGGATCTAGGGAAACGTTAGGCACAAAAGAAATTCAGTTAAATTTTGAAAATTTTAAGAAATGGTATCAATTTCATATAGTAGAAGATACCTTTCCGGTGGATGGAATTATTGGGGCGGATTTTCTTAGAGATGTTGATGCAATTATTGATTTAGAAAAATCTATTGTAAAATGTAAAATTAAAAATTATTTAATAAAATTACCCTTGATAAACCAAGAAGAATCAAAATCTTTGTCATTATCTGCTCGTTGTGAGAGCATATATTTTATAGACACCATATACTCTGATGATCGAATATTTCATCCACAAGAATTGTGTGATGGAGTTTTTATGGCCGGATCGGTATCAAAAGCCGTAAACGGGAAAATACCGGTGAAAATCCTTAATACCAGAACGGAAAAGGTTACGTTAAACTGGTATGAGCCAAAATCGTTGCCGGCTTCTGAATATTATGTTTTTAGGTATAGCGAAATAAAAGCTAATCAGCAAAATAGAATAGACAGGGTACTTAATGAAATAAATACTGATAATTTGAATTCAGAAGAAAAACAAGAAATAATTAATATATGTACTAAATTCAATGATATTTTTCATCTCGATGGTGATAACTTAACGTTTACAACCATTTCTAAAGCGCAAATTAATTTAAAACCGGGAACTACACCCAAGTATAAAAAACCTTATCGGTTACCCCATGCGCAAAAACAGGAAATAAAAAATCAAGTAAATAAAATGGTTCAAGATAATATAGCGGAACCTTCTATGTCGCCCTGGAACTCCCCGATACTGGTAGTACCCAAGAAAAAGGATCCAGTTACTGGATTACAAAAGTTACGTTTAGTAATTGACTACCGAGGACTAAATGACGTCATAGAAGATGATAAATTCCCATTACCCAATATTACTGATATTTATGACCTGTTAGGCGGGGCAGTATATTTTTCGTGCTTAGATTTAAGCCAAGGTTATTACCAAATGGAATTGGATGACCATAGTAAGCCTCTTACTGCCTTCTCAACTGAAAACGGTCATTACCATTTAACACGTCTACCAATGGGTTTGAAAACGTCACCCAGTGCATTCTCTCGGATGATGTCAATTGCTATGAGTGGATTAACGTATTCAAGTTGCTTTGTGTACCTTGATGATATCATAGTATTTGGCAAAAATCTTAGAGAGCATAACAAAAATTTAATGGAAGTATTTGAACGGCTTCGAGAAGTCAACTTAAAAATTCATCCTGGCAAATGCTCATTTTTAAAAAATGAAGTTTTGTATTTAGGGCATTTAATTTCGGATAAAGGTATATTACCTGATCCAACAAAATCTGAAGTAATGAGAAATTATCCTCAACCTACGAACGCTGATGAAGTAAGGCGATTCGTAGCTTTTGCAAACTATTACCGAAAATTTATACAAAATTTTGCTGATATAACTTTACCTTTAAACAAGTTATTACGCAAAGACGTACCTTTCGAATTCAACAAAGATTGCGTAACCGCTTTTGAAACACTTAGAAAATTACTAACAAGTCCAGAAATGCTCCAATTTCCGAATTTTGATGAAGATTTCATCTTGAGAACGGACGCATCTGGGTATGCAATAGGCGCGGTTTTATCAAATTATGATGACCGACCGATCGCATATGCTAGTAGGGCATTAAATAAGGCGGAAAAAAATTACTCCACTATTGAGAAAGAATTACTCGCTATTGTATGGTCAGTCAAGCATTACAGACCATATTTATTTGGCCGACATTTTAAAATCTTAACAGATCATAGGCCGTTGGTATATCTTTTTAGTTTAAAAGAGCCATCTAGTAGGCTGACTAAATTTCGGTTGCTACTTGAAGAATATAATTTTACGGTAATATATACGCAAGGTAAAGAAAATGCTACAGCAGATGCTTTAAGTCGAATTCAAATTGAAAATTCAGAGCTGAAAGAAATGCAAATATGTGTTATAACGCGATCCAAAACCAAAAATAAAAATACAGATAACATTGACGATAATACAATGATAAAGAAACTTCTTACACCTCCAACGGATGGGTTAAAAATGGTAGAAATTAAATTTGTTAAAGAAATAGTAGGAAATATAGAATTTAAGGGTCTAAATATGGTAACAGGTCCATATAAAAGTGTGGCCTATATTCCTGATAAAAATTGTGTTTTATTGAAATTTGAATATGATACTAGTACTATTACTCGATCAGCATCATTTGACAAAATGTTGTTGAGGGATGTACGTTTAGTCATGGATCCATTAAAAATTAAAAAGTTATTTATTACTAAAGAAGAGTGTATGAAACTCATAAAGGGGCGCCCTGAAACAATATATAAAATATATATAAAAGAATTATTTAAGCCAACTGGCATTATAATAGAGATTATTGAAAAGTTGAAAAAAATTACAGACCCAAATATAAAAAAAATAATTATGAATGATTATCATATTTTACCAACTAGCGGACATGCGGGAATAAATCGCATGATTAGGAACATTAAGAAAGAGTATTATTGGACAGGTATGCAACAAGACATAACATCATATGTGAACAATTGCGATTCATGCCAGCGCAATAAGCATATTAACAAAAAACGGCAACCATTAGTGATAACTTCAACAGCCGACTCAAGTTTTGAGAAAATTTTCATTGATCTTGTTGGTCCAATAGATACATCTTTAGAAGGACATAAATACATATTAACAATTCAAGATGAACTAACGAAGTTCGTGGAAGCAATACCTATAATAAATAAAGAGGCCAATACAGTTGCTAAAGCACTCGTATGTCAATTTATATTGAGATATGGGATGCCAAAAGTTATTGCCTCAGATCAAGGTACGGAGTTTGTAAATGAAGTTTTTAAAGACATTTGTAAATTGTTAAAAATTAAACAATTAACGTCTACGGCGTACCATCACGAGAGTATCGGTGCTCTTGAAAATACACATAAAGTCTTGGGTGCGTACTTAAGGTCATATGTGACAAAAAACCATTCTGACTGGGATGCATGGTTACCATATTATGTATTCTGTTATAATACATCGGTACATTCGGAAACGGGGTATACACCACATGAACTGGTGTACGGGCGGAATTGCGTGTTACCATCAAATTTGACAAATAATATGGAACCAATGTATAATTACGAAGATTATGCAAAAGAATTGAAAAATAAATTGCAAGTAGCACATAGCAATGCAAAACAAATTTTAATAAAAAATAAAACAGAAAGAAAGCAAAAATATGACCAAAATTTTAAAACAAAAGATTATAATTTCGAAGTAGGGTCCTTTGTTTTACTTAAAAATGAAGCGAGAAAAAAATTAGATCCAACCTATACTGGACCATATGAGGTCATGTCGCAAAATTCAGTAAATTGTACAATAAAATACAAAGGTAAAAATACGATAGTCCACAAAAATCGGGTAAAGCCGTACTATTGTTATATTTTAAAATAAAAAAAAAAAAAAATATATATATATACATATATATATTTTGCAATTAGTAATTTTACTGAATTTATATTAATTTTATCAATATGAAAAATATATATAAACTAAAATATATGAAATAAATAAATATTATATGTATATAAATATAAGAAAATAGAGTTTCAAACGCGTTTGGTAAATAAGATTTGTTGCGTAAGGTTAGGTTTATAAGTTTTATATTCATTTTTACTATTAAAAATAAATAATTATATAATATATTTTGAACTATAATATTAGTATAAATAATTTGGTAATTGACATAAATTCAAAATAATAAATGATAGTTGCACACTATAAAATATGCAAATATTAAAGAGGAAAAAAAAAATATAAATAAAAGATAACATTTTTTTTTTATTTCTTATCGAGTTTTTATTGTTTATAGTTAGTTATATTATTGATAAATTATAGTTCACTTTGAAAAAAAAAAAAATTAATTTACTTTTAAGAGCTTAGAAAGATTTTAAACAATATTGTTTCTATATAAAATTAAATAAATAGAATTAAGTTTGTAAATTAAATAAATATAGAAAACTGATTGGCAATCACGGCACATTAAAGAAGGAGCCCCGGCCAGCGCTCCTCCTTTTTTTTTTCTTTAAGGGGGGTGGTGTGAGGTGCAACGCACTTAAGTAAAAGTTCATTAAAAGTTCATTGAAACATATATAGCAAACGACCACCACTTGTGTCAACAATGCATATGGTTATTTTACAATATTGCTAATTAAGCAATATTGGCCACTAAGCATTTATTGTAATTCATACTCATTAATAATCACTAAGCGCTGATTATTGATGAATATGAATTATTAATGTGATTGACCGCCTATTTGTCAATAAGTCTCAATTTCCAATAATTATTTGGAAACAATTAAATACTTTTAGCTAAGTAAGAATATTTGTTAGTTTTAAGAAGGGTTTATATAAAATAAGAATATACAATAAAGTTCAGTTCAGTTGGAACGTTTAAACCAGAACGTACGAAGTCTTTTATTATATCAACCTGGAAACTGTTTAAATAAAATATACAAATATTTAAACAATACACACCACATATCCGAATAAGTCTTCACCATGCAAAAGCAGCATCGGCCGAGCTTAGCAGAAGATTTATTTTCAAACAAATGGACATAGCGCTCATTGAAGAGCCTGTGATCCTTAGAGACCAATTATTGTCTACCATCACAATCATGTAAGTTAATATATTTTAATCAACATGAAAATCCAAGAGCAGCAATTCTGCTCGGTAATAAAATAAACTATTTTAGAGTTCATTACTAGGGACTTGGTTGCGGTACTTGTTGAGGTACCGATGGAAAGGGGTAAGCTAGAGGTGATCTGGGCCTCGGCTTATTTCACTGGAAAGTCGGATGAAGCACCTCCCGATGAAGTCATCAGACTAGTCGAGTACTGCAGAAGAAATAGTAATCAGTTTATTATCATCTGCGATGCCAACGTGCACCACACTGTATGGGGCAGCAATGATGTCAACAAAAGGGGTGAGTGTCTTCTTGATTTTTTAATTTCTAATAACATAGATATTATAAATAGAAGCAGCAAGCCAACTTTTATAAATTCGATTAGGCAAGAGTTCCATGATTTAACCTTGCCCAGTCCTTTTATAACAACTCGGCTGATTAACTGGCATGTCTCCGATGAACCTTCTATGTCGGATCACCAACATATAACTTACAGACTGAGTGTCTTTCCGGGATAACATTGTGTCCGAGATTAGTCCCCTGAATAAAAGGACTAACTTCTTCACTCCTTGAAGAAGTAGCTTCTTGGCTAGAATCCCTTCTTACCACTGTGTATGAAAATACCTGTCCTATTAAACAAAAGGCTACAAACAGAAATGTGCCTTGGTGGAATAAGGAGTGAAACAGGCTCCGATCTACGGTTAGAAAGCTTTTTAACGGTGCTAAACGTATACCAATGAGTGGAGTGCTTACCAGCGCGATCTAACGGGATACAATATAGAAGTTCGTAAATCCAAGAGAAAGACATGGAGGAGTTCTGTGAAGGGATAAATAATGTTCCAACAGCATCTCGCCTTCAGAAAGCCTTAATAAAGGATCAAACGAATGGCATCAGCCTTCTTGAAAAAGGAGACGGAAGCTACACCAAGAGTCGTACAGAAACGATTGAGCTGATTTTGTGAACTCACTTTCCAGGCTCTTAGCTCTAATGATGTTAGTAACCGAGTGTCTGCAGCAGTATATGCTGCAAATACTAGGCCAAGCAATCGGGTTAAAAGTCTTTTGGGAAGACTGTTCACACCCAATCGGATTAGATGAGCTATTAACTCATTTAAACCGTTTAAATCACCCGGCGCGGATGGTATTTTCCCGGCCCTCCTGCAGAAAGAGCTGGAGGATATATTACCAGTGCTAGTAAAAATTTTTAGAGCTAGTTTCGTCTTTCAGTTTATACCTACAACTTTGAGTATGGTTAATGTGGCGTTTATACCAAAGACAGCCTAAATCATATCGCCCGATTAGCCTAATGTCCTATCTAGTAAAAACAATGGAAAAAGTCATTAACTTACATATAAGAGAAACGGCCCTTATTTTGTCACCCCCTAAACGAGAACCAGTTCTCATATTACGCTGGAAAGTCTACGGTGACTGCTCTACATACCCTTGTCAATAGGGTTGAAAAGTCAATTGCGGTGGAAGAAATCGCTTTCTGTGCCTTTTTAGACATTAGAGGGAGCTTTCGACAATACCATCTATGATTCCATAGAAAGAACGGCAGCGCGTAAAGGGGTTGATACTCCTACGATTGGCTGGATTATGGCCATGCTTGAGTGCCGCACTATTACTGCCAAAATAGGAGAAGATTCGAAAACGGTAAAAGCCATCAAAGGATGCCCTCAGGGAGGGGTTTTGCCACCATTGCTGTGGTCTTTAGTGATTGATGATCTCTTGGACAAATTGTCTAATATGGACTTTGATGTACAGGGTTACGCCGATGATGTTGTCATCATGGTCAGAAGAAAGCATGATGTAACCATATTAGAGCTTATGCAAAGGGCCCGAAACATAGTTCACAAATGGTGCCTTGATGAAGGGCTTAGTGCAAATCCAAATAAAACAAAAAAGGTACAACGTCAGTGCAAACATAATTATTATGTCGAATAGCCAAGCAGCTCATATTGTTTTGAATCCAAACTCGTATGGGAATGCTTATCTTCGCTCAAGCAACTGGCTACTAACAAAAGAGTCACTCTGATGTGGGTGCTAGGGCATGAGGGAATAAGTGGTAACGATTTTGCCGATAAACTCGCTAGAACAGGGGCTGACCGGCCCTTCATCGGACCCGAACCTTCTGCGGCATTTCAAAAAGCCATATAATGGAGGAAATTAGGGAATGGGAAAAGAAAGAGAAATCTACTTACTGGAGGAACATCCCAGGCATATGCCAAGGGATGTTGTTCCAGATTTCTCAAACAAGAGGGCTAAGGAAGTCCTCATACTCAACAAAACCGAGCTACGTACTATAACTGGCCTTTTCATGGGCCACTGCGCGCTCAGGTATCATCTGAACAAAATCGGAAAGTCTGATTCATAAAATCCCCAGATATAATTCCCCAGATATAATTTCATCAACAAAATCAGATATTATTTCATCATTAATAAATATGTAACTGGATAAGTTTATCCTATTTTATAAAAAAAATAGGTTGACCAGTTCGGCACATAGCCTTTAGTAAATATTCCTTTATACTTTGTAATTTAAACAAAATTATATGCGATTTTTGTGGTAATAATATTGGATGTTTTTGTGCAAAAGGTAAATTTGAGTTTTGTAATCTGCCACCAACTCGTATAATTTTATTTTCATCCAAGAAAGGACACAGAGTTAAAATATGACTCTTTTTTTGAAATTTAAGTGTTTTTTATTAAATTTAATTTTTCTGAACTAAAATGATCATCTTGAATGAAACGAATGAGAAAATTTAACAAATTTTCTATTTCTACAACAGAAAGTGGAACAGTTAAACGCTGTTTATGTGTGCATTTAAAATTATATACAGCTCTAAGGCAATATGAAAAAACTCTAATTAATTTGGTAAGTTGTGAATATTTACTTATGATTTCGTGAATATACGAATTTGTTATTGTATTTAATACAAGTATTTATATATGTTCTGGCTCAAAGGAAATGAACAAAAATAATGTGCAAAATATTGAAAATAAATTCTATACTGCACACAATTTAATGAGTATTTTAAGCATTTTTGCGCATTAATTATTAAGTAATTTTCACCTTAATGAAATTCGACACCGCTTTAATTTAATTAAAACTATTTATACTTAATTATAATTCCATTTTTTTTTTCTACTTCTAGTCAAGAATAATAATGTAATATGATCTAAATTAATTTACTATTCTAAAACTTTTGGGAATTTCAAGGGTCAATGAATTGCAATTTCAATTTTTCTTTCTACTTCCGGTTAAGAATAATATGTAGCTTGATCTAAATTAATAATTTATATGAATGAAATGAGTAATTCTTTGAAAATGGGCAAAAATAAATCTTCAACTCCGTACAAAATTATAAACATTTCGTTCATTTTTGAACGCATTAAGTTTCGATAATAAATATTTATACTTAAACGTAATTTTAAATGTTTTTTTACTTCCGACTAATGGATTTTTTTTTAACTTTTTCAAAAGTTTCGGGAATTTTAAAGGTCAATTTATTCAGACTGAACTGAAATGGGCGAAATATTAAAAATAACTTCCATACTCCACATAAAATAATAAACATTTTATTCATTTTTGCGCATTTCATATAAACTATTGGAATTAATTCGTCTAAAATATTGAAAATAAGAAATTTGACACCGCATTAACTTTCGATTAAAAATATTTCTCTGGCAGAGGGACAAAGGTACTTAAGTCATGATTTATAGTTTTCCAGAAAATCGTTTTTATCGAATATGTTCTGCTACTTTTAAATTTGAAAATAGTATTATATTAAGATTTTTTATCCATATGTGGCTAGTTTTACAATTAATTCTAAACTTCTTGGGAAACTAAACGGTTAAGTGCTTGGGAACCCTTTTTTTGGCCCGCAATTAATTTTAGTAATTTGGATTGGTTGATCAATGTAGAATTGCGCAAAATATTCAGATTGAGTTAGATGTTTTAGCTAAAATATTCGATTGTGATTGAACTTGGCTTAGGTAAAGTAAAAAAATTTATGAAATTCTGAATTAAATGGTTTTGCACCGTAGTCAGAGATTTATACTTAAGCGTAATATTAATTCTCTTTTTACTTCAGGTTAAGAATAATATATTACAACATGATCTAAGTTGTTCTATTTTTTTTACTTTTCCAAAAGTTTTAGATTTTCAATAGTCAATAAATTGAATTCGTGCATTATATACTATTTTTTCCCACTTTTAAATTTCGCATAAGTCATTACTTAAATTTTCAGCCTATCAATTTTAGCGATTTAATTATAATTTAACGGGAATTAATTCGTTTTTGTCAAATCAATTATTATCTGAACAATAATATGATTATATTTTATTTAATTTTATTAATTAAGTAATAAGAAATTATTATTAACGTAAATTTGATAATCTATCACAAATAATTTTAAAGATAAATAATATTTTTCCCAATTAAATTTGTTAATTCATCAATTAATAATTCATTATTACTAAAAAAATCACATATTTATGTTACAACTAATTTATTTTAACTATTGATTAGTTGAAAAGTTTTGTGCATTTTACCGTCAAATTGATAAGTAAAGTATTTGTGAAAATTAAAAATATTTATACTTGAGTTTAAGTTAATTTTTTTTTTACTTCCTAAATTAAATTCAATAATTATTATAAATTATTAAACATAATACATTATTTCATTAATGATGATTTCTATGGTCTGCATATATGAATCCAAAAATTAAAATATAAATTCGAATCCTCAAAGTATAATATTTTTATTTAAGCAACTTCAGCGGGATCATTCTGAAATTTCATAGGAAAATGTCATAAGTTAAAAAAATCATTAAAGTATGATTTTCATGCAACCGATATCGGTCAAACAGAGCGAGCACGATATACTAGTCATCAGTAAGGAAAGAGCGAGAGATAAAATTTTACATTTTATAGTAAATTTATGGTTTAATTTTTGACTTTTGGGAATTTTGACCTAAAATTTTTGAATTATTTCTGTTTTGTTTACTTCGTACAGGTGTATAAATTAAAAAATAAAATTAATAACCCTTTAAGCAAGTGGATTCCAAATTGATTCAAAAATGAACTCAGCTATATAATTGATACCAAATTGAACTTAAATTGATACCAAATTGAAATAATTATGATACAAAAATGAACTAAAATTGAATTAAAAATGAGGTAAATTAGAATCAAAAATTAAGTAAAAGTTTAAATTAAATAGATATACATTTACTTACTTATAAATTATGGAAAATAAATTATGGCGACTGTACTGCTACTGCACACAAAAACAATTAACACTGTGTGCTGTGCACGAGGACGACAGAACAACGAAAATATAAAACTTAATTATGGTATTATGATATATTGTTATGTTTGCATGTATGAGAATTATATTATAAATAATAAATGATCATATAAATGATTGTTGTATTTATGGCGGAAAACCCGATAAAAAATAGTCGGCGATGATTTATCTCCCTTTCGCACTAATGAAAATTTGTATTTGCTCGCTACACTATAAAAGTTGGAAAAATATATCGGCTACATGAAAATCATCCTTTAAAGTAAGTTTTACCCGTTTTCAATTAAATCGATACTAAGATTAGTTACGCGATATTTATTTATTTATTTATTTATTTATTTATTGGATCAACTAAATTCTAGTTATAAAAAAAATATATATATTTATATAATACATCATATATCAAATTGAGTAGTAAAAACTATCTTTAAACATTTTAGATTTGAAACTATAAGAATTTAAAATTAAGTATTTATCATTATAAATTTTAAACATACGCGACAAAGAACAAAAAGCACCATAATTTGAAAAATGATTTTTAATCATTAGTGGTTGAAAAACACGTACAGAACGTGACGGAATTCTGAATTTAACCTTGGACAGTAAGATACATGATTCTATCTCGCCGACTAGCAATTTATGCCCAAAACTAAAAGACAAATAGTCGCGTCTTTTCTCTGTTGTGTGGTGTATGCCACTAAACACATATGCTTAAACATGTGTTTGGTACCGTAGGTCAGTTTTATTTTGTAAACACTTTGTTTACATAACAAACTACAGCATAGCATACGAAAATACCACACAACAAAAAAAGATCAAAATATTGAACCCTAAAATATGTCACGATAATGTAAATATATATATGTGTATATTAATTCATATGCACATATATATATTTACATGTGCAGTACTAACTGCATACGGAATACATTAAATAAATTCTTAAGAAATATTGAATTCTAAAGAATTTAATATTAAAGGATATAAATTGCTAGCGTTAGCAAATATCGCCCAATATTACTAATATAGAATATTGGAAATATTTATAATTAGTATTAAGAAAAGTATGTGTAATTAAAATAAGAGTAGGGGTAATTTTAGGGTATAAAAGAAGAAGAATTAAAATAAAGAATTTACTTTTTAATTAACATTCAAAGTCAAAACAACCTTGTTTTATTTAACTTACAGGCTTCTATGCCAAGTAATAAATTATAACAATTTACAACTATACCAAACTAAAAGGGCTTGTGCCATTTTAGAAACATCAAGGCATAAACGCCACGATTATTGGTAAAATATATATATGGAATTGTTTTAATATAGATTTAACATTTGAACCATATGTACAGCGACCTGGTCACCGTTGGACATTAGACGTGCCAACTTTACATGGCGATCCTGCCAGGAGCTGCTGTCAAGCATTTAAAAGAATTCAAACATCAAAATCGAGAGACTGAGAATAGGAAGATTCAAGCGGAATTCACCAAAGCATTGGAGAATCCAAAGAGCGGGCCACGACCCTTGAGTATAGAAGAATATAGGCAGCGAACGAAAGGTAGCCACCTAAAACAACAGGCACCACAACAGAACACCAAGAAGCCGAGAGGAGGAGCGGCAGTGAAATTTAGAAACGCGATAAAGGAGCTCAAACGACTTCAAAAGATAGCCATCACCCAGGAGGAACGCGAAAAATTCAAAAAACAACGAGCGGTACTGGAGAAGCAAGAAATCGAGAGGAAAAGAAACAACAAAAGTGAAGCAAAAACTAAATTAGACGAAATGTTTAATACATGCTTCAATGCTTTAGAAGTTGCATACAGCAACAAAAGCCAATAAACTATTTCGAAATTCAATAATTTTCTTTTTAATAATAATATTGTTTTTTAAAAAAAAATTAATAATGTTTTTTTTTTTGCATATATAAGCACATATAATAATTTCATGTATATTTATATTATTAAACAAGTACCTACTATATATATATAAAAAGAAAGAAATCATAAACATTTTTTTTATTTACTTTGGGAATATGTATCATCATTACAAAATTATAATTTAAAAAAAAAAATCATATATATATTAGAAATCAATATATATATATATATATATTTACTTTTACTTTTCGGGTCAAAGAAATTTAAAAAAAAAAAAAAAGAAAAAAAAAAAAAAAGAGACCACACGAAAAGCAAACATTATTTTATATTACGTCAAGAGAAAAATGTGTTATTTCAAGGAAGAAGAAATTATAATTATTAAACCTAGTTTAGAGTTAATTTTAGATGATTTGTTGGATATTTTCACGCAAATAGATAACCTTTAGTTTTAAGTACATATGTATGTTTTTTTTTAAATATAAAGGTTCACAGAAAGTCCTTTTTACTTTGAATTTTTTTTTTTGTCGATAATACATATATATATATATATAATATATATATATAAATACATTTTGTTATTTCGATATCAAAAAAAAAAAAAATTTTTGTTTTTCTGTTTTCACTTTAACTCTTTAACTGTTTTCAAATATTGATAGTTTAGCTAATATTTTTTTTTAAAAAATGGGACAAACCAACTCCGCCCCTAAGGAGGAGGAAATTTTCATAAATAATAATGCGGGAGCATCAAACAATAATGTAGAAACAGTTAAAAATAGAGAATATACTGATTTACAACTGATAATTATTATTTTAGCGTTAGTAATAGTAATATATTTTGTTATTCGTAAAGCAAAACAGTATTTAGACAAAACAATAAAACGGCAAATCACAATTGCCGCAGTTTAAAAATTTTATATTAGAAAATCTTTATGTTATATTATAATGGCAGGTCCCGTATATAAAGTTATAGATATAATAGAAAAAGCTGAAAATCCCATTATAATAAATATAAATATAAGATTTTTAGCGGTACCTAACCAAATTTTAAACGAAGAAGTTTGGGATATCTTTCAAAGAATCGACTCACTGTAAAAACAAAATAATATAATACATGATAAAACAAATTCAAAAATATTATTTTTCTTCACATTATAAAATAACATAAAAATAAAATTTTTGATTTTGTCAGAAGTTCTATTTTTAGAATTTTTGGACGGGAAGTTTTTTTTAAGTAAGGAAATTTTATGCTAACTTTCGAGCAATAATTAGGGTTTAAGTATTAGATAATAAAATTTGTAGTGAGTTATTTTTGAAAACGCCTAAAAGTAGTCTATATATATATAATTTTTGAAAATTTGTTGTGTGTGAAATCTTTTATATATATATAACGTTTACATATCGGTTTGTTGGCTACTTGTAGTTTTAAATAGTTTTAAATAATTAGACCATTGTAGATTTTCAATTAAGGATATTTTTTTTTTTAGAATACATAAAATAGTTAGAATGGTAATTAATAGAATAGATAATGTTAAGTATTTTAGAGGTTGAATTAGGTAATTTACAAGGTATAATTAAAAACTTTAAGAAAACACCTAATAGACAATATAGTTCAAGGTATATATTAAGGAAATTAGCTTATGTTAAGGAAGTTAAGGATACTTTCTCTAAAACTTGGCAGACATTATATACGTTAAATAAGGATTTAGCGTTACAATACAAAGAAAAATTTGAAAGAACATATGGAGAAGTAAAAAGCATACTAGATTCAAAATCAGTCGAATTATTAAATACAACAGTAAGAGAAGACAACGAAAGCGACGAAGAAGATTATAAAGAAGCTGAAACAACTGATAATATTGAAGCTGCAAGTACTGAAGAAATAAAAGGAGACATTCCAATACCAACAACTGAAACTGATGATATTGAGGAAACAAAACCAGATAATAATATTCCAATAACCCCAATTTCAACAACAGAAATGGCTAGTTTTGATTTTAATGTAGCTCAAAAGTTACCAACTTTAACTTTTGATAAGGATGAAACCCGTGAAGAAAAAATTCGAGATTTTGTGAACAGCATAGAATTTTATCACGATATTTTAAAAACGGAAGATAAAGCTATTTTAGTAAAATTTCTGATCAAATGCAAAATACAGGGAAAAGCATTGACAGAATTAGGAAATACCGAACCAACAAATTTTGCGGAATTAAAACAATTACTAAAAACAAAATGCGGAAGTAAAGATTCCATAGAGATAATTCAAACAAAACTAAGTAACATCAAACAAGGAAATAGACCATTAAGAGAATTTACCAATGATGTGGAAAATTTAATTGCACGAATGACGGATCTAGAAGTCAGTGCACAAAGCGAAACAGAAAGAGCTGCTTTAACAACTGCCAACAATCGTAGAGGATTGGCATTCTTGAAAAAAGGAGTAAATGAGAGATACAGAATTATCTTGGATAGTGCGCGTCACAAGGATTTTAAGGACGCAATTCAACATTTATTAGAATTAGATCCAGGGACAACAGAAATAGTGAGATATATTGGAAATAATAATCGGCTAAATAACGAAAATAATAATAACAGGTTTAATCAAAACAATAACAGATTTAATAATTTTAATCGGAATAATTATAATTATAATAATAATAATAATAATAGTAATAATAATAATATAAGAAGAAATAATAATTATAATAATAATAATAGATTCAACAATAATAGAAACAATAATAATAACAATAATAGATCTTTGGGAAATAATAATTTTAACAGTAATAATAACAGAAATTACAACAACAATAACACAAATTTTAATAGAAATAATAATAATAATAATAACAATTCTAATAGAAATTACAATAACAATACCAATAATAATAATAATTATAACAATAATTATAACAGGAACAGAAATTATTCTGGAAATAGACATCAAATTGGACACAATAATTCAAATAATACAAATAATATCAATTCCGAAAATTCAAGGATTTTGGCGATTACAGAAAAGGGAAACGAGCAACCCACCGAGGGGGAAGCCAACCAATCGGTAGGGGAATACAACATGTAGGCGAAGAAAATGAAATTGTTTTGACATTAAATATTTCAAACGGACTGTACGTAAACATAAATATAAATAACATTAAAACAACATTTTTAGTAGACACAGGAGCGTCAATTTGCGCTATTAAAGAAAAATTTTTAAAAAACAGTACTTTAAATACAAATAACGTAACTATAATTCATGGTATTTCAGGACATTTGGAAATATTAGGAACTGCTATTAACCAATTAGACTTTCGATCAATAAATATTGATTACGAATTCCACGTAGTTAAAGATGACTTTCCCGTACCTGTAGATGGTATTTTGGGAGCAAATTTCTTAAAAACTTATCAAGCTAAAATAAATTTGGAAAAATTTATCTTAGAACTTGCGATAAATAATAAACAAATTATTTTACCTATATTAAGTAAAGACAATATTAATACAATCACAATCGCACCGCGATGTGAATCAACATATTGGTTAAGTACAGAATTAGAAGACGAACGCATATTTTATCAAACCGAATTATGCGAGGGGGTTTTTATGGCTGGATCAATATCCAAAGCCATAAATGGTAAAATACCTATTAAAATACTAAATACAAGAGACAGTGACGTAAAATTAAACTGGGTTGAACCAGAATCATTTAGTCTTAACGACCATTATATTTTAAACTATGAAAAATCAGACATAAAACCACAAAATAGAGTAGAAAAACTATTAAAAGAAATCAATTACAATACATTAAACAAAGACGAGAAAGATTGTGTACAGAAAATTTGTACTAAATTTAACGACATATTTCATTTAGATGGAGATCAACTGACAATTACCAATATTGGCAGTGCAAAAATTCAAATAAAGGAAGGAGTAACACCTTCGTATACAAAACCATACAGAGTACCACACTCACAGAAAAATGACATACAGGAAGAAATCCAGAAAATGGTAAAGGATAAAATAGCAGAACCATCAATTTCAGCATGGAACTCACCAGTGTTAATCGTACCAAAGAAAAAAGATCCAGTTACAGGTTTACAAAAATTCCGGATGGTAATAGATTACCGAAAAGTTAATGACATAATCGAAGATGATAAATTTCCACTACCAAATATCACCGATATATATGATATGGTAGGAGGTGCTAAATATTTTTCTTGTATAGATCTTAGTCAAGGTTATTATCAGATGGAATTGGACAAAGACAGTAGACCATGTACGGCATTTTCCACGGAAAATGGACATTATCAATTGACAAGGTTACCAATGGGTTTAAAAATTTCACCCAGCGCATTTTCACGAATGATGTCAATAGCGATGTCAGGGTTAACGTATTCTAGATGTTTTGTTTACTTAGATGACTTAATAATATTCGGGAATAGTTTAGAATCCCATAATAAGAATTTAATTGAAGTATTTCAAAGGCTCAGGGAAGTAAATTTAAAAATTCACCCAGGTAAATGTAATTTTCTAAGGAAAGAAGTTTTGTATTTGGGCCATATAATTTCGGAGAAAGGCATTTGGCCTGATCCTTCAAAATCTGATGCAATTAAAAAGTTTCCACAACCACAAAATGCAGATGAAGTACGGAGATTCGTTGCATTTGCAAACTATTATAGAAAATTCATTCCGAATTTCGCTTCTATAACAATTCCACTAAATAAATTATTGAAAAAAGATGTTAAATTTAATTTTACCAAAGACTGTATCGAAGCTTTTCAGACAATTAAAGAATTTTTAATTAGCCCAAAAATTTTGCAATTTCCAAATTTTGAACAAGAATTCATATTAAGAACAGACGCATCGGGTTTTGCTCTTGGAGCAGTACTTTCTAATAATGACGACAGACCAATCGCATACGCTAGTAAGACATTAAACAGTGCAGAGAAAAATTACAGTACAATAGAGAAAGAATTATTAGCTATAGTATGGGCTATTAAACATTATAGACCATATTTATTCGGGAGACGTTTTAAAATTTTGACAGACCATAGACCGTTAGTTTATTTGTTTTCGCTAAAGGAACCGTCTTCAAGATTGACGAAATTTCGGTTATTACTAGAAGAATACAATTTTTATGTTGAATATTCACCGGGAAAAGAAAATTGCACGGCAGATGCACTAAGTAGAATAAAAATATCGTCAGACGACTTAAAAATTTTATTTATTGGTATAACAACACGATCGAAATCAAAAGAGGATGAAGAAAAGGAACAGGTAATAGGAAAAGACGACGAAATTATAAAAACATTGTTAAAACCACTACCAGCAGGATTAAAACTCATTGAGTTAAAAATAGTAAACAGTTTTGAGGAGGAAATTGAGAAGTTAAAGGGGCAGAATGATATTGTTTTAGGTCCAAACAAAGTTTTGGCTTACATTCCGAAAAGGAATTGTATTGTAATGGTTAAACCAAAAGATAGCACTACATACCTAACCACAGCATTCGGCAGATTGCTAGGGGGGGATGTGCAGAAAATCATGGTTCCATTAAAATTAGATAAAATTTATATAACGAAAGGAGAATTATTAAAATTAGCAGACGGCCGTCAACAAAATAATTTAAATAATTTAAAGAAATTAATAAATGAGATGTTTAAGGATATTCAAGTGCACATGATGAAGGATTTAATTAGAGTTACCGACCCCGTGATGAAAAAACTTTTACTAAATGATTACCATATATTACCAACTAGTGGACATGCTGGAATCAACAGAATGATGAAGAATATAAAATGTAAATATTTCTGGACAGGAATGCAGGAGGATATAACAGCATTTGTAAAACACTGCGAATCATGTCAAAGGAATAAACATATGAATCAGAAAAAACATCCTATGATAGTAACTTCAACGAGTGAAACAAGTTTCGAAAAAATCTACATAGATCTTGTTAGTCCATTGGAAGAAACATCAGATGGATATAAATACATTTTAACAATACAAGATGAGCTGACAAAATTTGTAGAAAATATACCACTTAAAAACAAAGAAGCAAATACCGTAGCTGAAGGACTCGTAGAATATTATATATTAAAATATGGAGTGCCAAAAAGAATTGCTTCGGATCAAGGAACAGAATTTATGAGTAATGTTTTTAAGGATGTGTGTAAAATGCTGAAAATAGAACAACTGTTCGCTACAGCATATCACCATGAGAGTATAGGAGCTTTAGAAAACTCACATAAAGTTTTAGGAGCATATCTAAGAACATATGCTGCAGAAAATCATTCAGATTGGAATAAATGGATACCATATTATACATTTTGTTATAATACATCGGTACATTCGGAAACGGAATATACACCTTACGAACTTGTATATGGTAAACAATGTAAACTACCATCAAATTTAATAAAAACAATACAACCAGTATACAATTATGAAGATTATAGCATCGATTTAAAAAATAAACTACAAATAGTACATAGAGATGCGAGAGAAATATTATGTAAAAAGAAATTAGAGAGGAAAAATAGATTCGACAGGGATTATAAAGTAAAAGATAGTAATTATGAAATAGGCAGTTTAGTTTTACTTAGAAATGAAAATAGAAGGAAGTTGGATCCAATATATATTGGTCCATATGAAGTAATAGGCAATGAAGGTGTGAATTGCGAGATTAAATCAGATAAAAAAAAAATTATAGTACATAGAAATAGGATTAAACCATATTACGCGTATTTAATGGTAATAACAGAAAATTAAATGTTTTTTAAAAAAAAAAATATTTTTAGGGGGAAGGGGACGCCTGGAAACCTATAGATTTTAAGTTATAATAGTATAAATAATAAGTAGAATAGTATATTTTAGGTAAACAGTTAAACAAGAGTGAAAAGAGGGGAAGTTAAAGATTTATAATTTTAACATTTTATCGGTAAACATAAAAATATTAAAAATATATATATATGTATAAACGAAATAATAAAAAAAAAAAAAAAAAAAAAAAGAAATAAATACTACGTTGAAAATAATGTTTTATTATTTTAATAAAAAAAAAAAAAATTTTCTTTACTTATTTTTATTACATTATTTACATAAATTTTACATACACTTTGTATTCACTTTTATTTTCATTAAGTTTTATATTTTACTTTTATTACATTACTTATAAAAATTTTATTACATAATATTAATTATTACATTATTTTTATTAGTTTACTTGAAGTTAAATTTTTACATTTTTACATTACTTTTGATAAAAATAAGTTGTACTCTAGATAAAATGTCATAAACATAATAAATTATAAACTTAAGAAAATTTTGGATAATTATGATAATTTGTAACTTTAAAAAATCTTTCTGAAAATTATAATAATTTTTTAAATTTAGAAATTGACAATATATGTAAGGGAATAATATCTGTTAACGCTAGAAAGCAGGAATTTACTTAGGGTAAGATTCCTCCTTTTCCGCCAGGAGGGGTGGTGTGGTGTATGCCACTAAACACATATGCTTAAACATGTGTTTGGTACCGTAGGTCAGTTTTATTTTGTAAACACTTTGTTTACATAACAAACTACAGCATAGCATACGAAAATACCACACAACAAAAAAAGATCAAAATATTGAACCCTAAAATATGTCACGATAATGTAAATATATATATGTGTATATTAATTCATATGCACATATATATATTTACATGTGCAGTACTAACTGCATACGGAATACATTAAATAAATTCTTAAGAAATATTGAATTCTAAAGAATTTAATATTAAAGGATATAAATTGCTAGCGTTAGCAAATATCGCCCAATATTACTAATATAGAATATTGGAAATATTTATAATTAGTATTAAGAAAAGTATGTGTAATTAAAATAAGAGTAGGGATAATTTTAGGGTATAAAAGAAGAAGAATTAAAATAAAGAATTTACTTTTTAATTAACATTCAAAGTCAAAACAACCTTGTTTTATTTAACTTACAGGCTTCTATGCCAAGTAATAAATTATAACAATTTACAACTATACCAAACTAAAAGGGCTTGTGCCATTTTAGAAACATCAAGGCATAAACGCCACGATTATTGGTAAAATATATATATGGAATTGTTTTAATATAGATTTAACATTTGAACCATATGTACAGCGACCTGGTCACCGTTGGACATTAGACGTGCCAACTTTACAGTTGATCTTAAATTAGTACTTTCAGCAGATTCATGAGCCTGTGTAAAGTACATTTTATATATTTTCGAAACTTATTGATACTTCTTTATAAAATTGATTGTTTTTCAATTATATAATACTATATGAGCAAATTCAATATTTTTTTTTATTTTCTCTCCATCACACTTCAAATTATGTTATTATTGCATTTATAATCCGAGTTTCATACTATTTAATGAATTTTATTTTCCTTACAATGGATTTTCTTACGATTAATTTTCTTAGCGATTAATTTTCTGCGATGAATTTTTTAGGGGTATGACGTTTTATTGCGAAGGATTTTCTTATGATCAATTTTCTCCGATGAAATTTACTTGTACGAATTTTGCTAACGATTAATTTTCTGCTATGATTTTTTCTTGGCTATGAATTTTTCTTGTGATGGATTTTCTTGCGATGAATTTTCCAAGCGATTAATTTTCTGCAATAAATTTTCTGCGACGAATTTTCCTAGTGATTAATTTTCTGCAATGAATTTTTCTTGGCTATGAATTTTCCCAGCGATTAATTTTAAGTGATGAAATTTCCTGTGTCGAATTTGCCCAGCGATCAATTTTCTGCGATATATATTTCTTGACTATAAATTTTCTTGCTTTAGATTTTACTGCGATGAATTTTCTATTTGATAAATTTTCCCTGCTATAAATTTTTTTGCGTTGAATTTTCTCCGATGAATTTTTTATGATGGATTTTCTGCGATAAATTTTCCAAAAACCTTAAAAAAGACCTGAGCTAAAAACATTTGAGCCAATTAACGGTAATAAAAGTGTTTAATGATGAAAAATATTTTGCAGATCATAAAATCGATTTGCTTCTCGCGCTTAAAATTTTGCATAAACAATTAATTGTTTTTGCTTTTGATTTTTCATGCGTTTACTTTTAAACATGTGCCCCATAAAAATCATGCCATTACTTTTATTGAATTAAGCGGCGCTACTTTTGACTTTGAATGCGATTACTTGCAAACGTCTAAAAATCATGGGATTGCTTTTAGTGAACTAATTTCGGCTTTTAATGCGATTACTTTTTAGCGTCTAAAAATTGTTATACGTTGCCGCGTAACAATAAATTTAAACACTTTTAGATACTATATGAAAGTTTTATTTATTTGCTTAGTTTAACATGTATAGTTGATAAAAAAAAATGAAAATTGTTTAATATAAAGATATAAGGTTTGTTTTTTAATAAAAAAAAATACACTATATATTTTAACGTTTATTTATATAAATTATTATACTTTACAATTGATTTATTTTTATTTATTTCATATAACTTTTACTTTATAAAATCATTAATCTTTATTTATTAAGATTAAAATTATATATAACCCTTTTTTTATTATCAATGATGAGTTTTTACTTATTTAAATTTACTTTAAGAATTTTTATAAGATCTTTTATTTATTAACTTTTTAAATAACTTAAAATTAACTTCAAGATTTTAGAAGTACTGACTCTTGTTGATCGGATAATGTCTGTTCTCGGTACATAGCTATTATATAGTTCTCGCTAACCAATCATCCCCACTAATTTCGTTGATATTTTTGTCTTTATATCGTTTCTTTTTGACCGTTCCGTTCCTTGCCAATTAAATAGTTTTTAGAAAAGAATTGAGGATGAAAATAAGAATTGAGAATTATAATAAGTTCTTTATGATTTTATCGAAAATTGAGAGAGAGAATTTGTTTGCACACGCTTATATTTTTAATTGTGTGGCTTGACTTGAGTTTTTTGTATATAGAGATTTTCTCTCTAATGCGTTGGCATTGAATATTTCCAAATAATTTGGAAATATTGAACTGCAATTTGGAACTTTTTTTTTCCCGTTTAAAAATAATTGAATTGTGTTTGTTTGCAATTATATATATTAATTTATTGGTTTTTTTTTTATTTATGGGAAATTCAAATTGAATTTTGAATATTTAAAATTATTTGTTTATACAAATAATTTTTGAATATTTGTGAATATTAAGCATATTCAATAATTGAATATATTAAAAAAAAATTAGTTCATTGTGGGAAAGATAATTTTAAGTTTAGCAAGGAAATGTTTATGAATTTTTCTTGCTTATTCTATTATGTATTTATAAGGTAGGTATGGTAAATGATGGACAATCATTATGTATAATGATGTCCAATCATTACACCTTCACCCCTAAAGAAAGAAAATTTTATTGTAAATAAAATTTGCGTTAAAGAAAGAGAATTGTAAATATGATATGAGTCATTATGATTCTATTAAGTATTTTATATTTAATAATTTTTTCCTTAATAATAAATTTGATAATCTATCACAAATAATTTTAAAGATAAATAATATTTTTCCCAATTAAATTTGTCAATTCATCAATTAATAATTCATTATTACTAAAAAAATCACATATTTAAGTTACAACTAATTTATTTTAACTCTGTAGTTGACTCCTAGATGGTGTTACTGGTAATTGTTATTTGTTCGCAGAACCAACCCTTTTTTCTATGACAGCTTCTGTCGTTATGACATTGATGTTATCAGCTGACAGCGAATTGGTGTAAACCGCGTGTTTGAACGAAAATTACCTATATCTATGTACATAGGAAATTTTCACCTTGAAAAGTCGCGGTTTTGGTCGCGGGTTTGAACCGCGGACCCATCGGTGATACTAAACTGCTCAACCCGCTGACGATTGCAACAATTGGAGAGGAATTACTCTGCTTAATTCCATATACAAGATACTGGCAGTCATAATACAAGGAAGATTTCAGAACAAAATCGAGAACAACCTACGAGATGAACAGGCAGGATTCCGGCCAAATAGAAGCTGCGTAGATCAGGCCAACACTCTACGCATCATCATAGAGCAATCTATAGAATGGCGTACTCCCCTGTACTTACTGTTCATAGATTTCAAGAAGGCTTTCGAGCAAAAGTAGACGAGTTTAAGTTAATTTTTTTTTTACTTCCTAAATTCAATTCAATAATTATTATAAATTATTAAACATAATACATTATTTCATTAATGACGATTCCTATGGTCTGCATATATGAATCCAAAAATTAAAATATAAATTCGAATCCTCAAAGTATAATATTTTTATTTAAGCAACTTCAGCGGGATCATTCTGAAATTTCATAGGAAAATGTTATAAGTTAAAAAAATCATTTAAAGTAAGTTTTACCCGTTTTCAATTAAATCGATACTAAGATTAGTTACGCGATATATCTGTTGATCTTAAATTAGTACTTTCAGCAGATTCATGAGCCTGTATAAAGTACATTTTATATATTTTCTAAACTTATTGATACTTCTTTATAAAATTGAATCATTATGTATAATGATGTCCAATCATTACACCTTCACCCCTAAAGAAAGAAAATTTTATTGTAAATAAAATTTGCGTTAAAGAAAGAGAATTGTAAATATGATATGAGTCAGTATGATTCTATTAAGTATTTTATATTTAATAATTTTTTCCTTAATAATTGCATATGTATATATTTTGTATATAGTAAATTTTTTTTTTTAATTATTACATAAATAGTGAATATATTTTTATTATTATATAATTTTTTTTTTAAATAGATTTTATTGTTACCTAATCGCTACATAATTTTGAATTTTTTTTTTTTATCTTATATTATTTTTTTTATCTTAACATTATTTGAAAGAAAAACTTATATGTATATAAAATTTATTTATTGAAATCTATTTATCTATAGAATTATATATGTATTTTTATTTATTGGATTTGAATACAAAATTTATAATTACAATTTTTTGTTATTAAGATCATTATTTTTTTTGAAGAGCATTAAAATTTTATCTTTTTTTTTTATTTATATATATTTTTTTCTCTTAAATCTGTATCCTTAAAAGGTTGCTTTGCAAAAAGAGCCGAATTCTCAATTTTGCTTTCAATTTTAGGTGCAATATGATAGTTTGCTTATCTATTAAGTGGGTGTTGCCGAAATGATCAGCCATTATTGTTTTATTTTATGATGGAGTTTATATGGGATTATGTGAACGATCAATAGTAGTCGTATTTTTTAGGTTTATTCCAATGTATTCGGGATTGGTCTGTTGTATGTGTCCTGTAGTGCCCTGAGATAAAAATTTTGACGGTTTTTTTAACCTATTTCTATTCATAAATATTATAATAGATAATATTGTTAGGAAAATTAGTATAATGTATGTTGTAGTGTAGTGTAATGGTGTATATTATGTATTAAGTGAGTGTTTTTATTTATTTCGAATTCATATTCTTGTTTCTTCTGCAAATCTATTTGATTTTTAATATTTTCGACATCATTGCTTAGGATGAAATGTTCGAAAGTTTGGTTAGAAAATTTTAATGTATTTTTATTTAGTTTTAGAGAAGCTGTAAGATTTATGTTTGGTACAAGCTATTGTTTATAGAAATGGTTTGTATATTATGTGCTTTTATGTATAATTCTTTAGATTTGATATGACAATTATTTGGAATTTTTATTGTACCTGAGTTTGACAATTTAATAGTTTTCATTGAATCATTGCAAATTAGATTTACCGTTTGTTCATTTGGAAAAGAATAAAGCTATTGGTTTGAACTAGTTAAAGGAAACCAGTGGTTTGTTCTTGCTGTTATTTTAATTCGGCAATTATTTGGCAATATTTCTATATGCCTTAATAATTCTATTTCGCAAATATTGTTTTCAGTTAAAATATTGTAAATAGGATGCATTAGTTTGCATAGATATTGTTTTTCTTTTGTGATTATACATTTTCCGATTTCTATTTCTGTTAGAGTACAATAATGTTCTCTATTTAAATCTACTATAAGATATTTTATATTTGGGTCGATATATGCGAAAGATTTTTCATTTAAAATGGGAAGTTGAATAATATGTAAAAATTGGTAATTTTCTCTAAAAGGTAAAGGAATTTTAAACTCAAAAATTACTTTGTTTTTAATTATAGCAGTGTTCATTTGGCCTAACCTAAAAATTTGTAAAGCATCATTTTCATTATGTATTTGATATTGGTAAAGTTACTGTGGTTGGAATTTCTTGTCGTGTTTGTGTTAATATTTCTTGAATTTGGTTAACAGTAAGTATGTTTGGATTTGGTTTTCCATTTTTTACTTCTGTTATTTGATTTAAGAGTTCAGTTTGTGTGGTTTGATATTTCATCATTAAAATAATTGTGAAAGAGATTAGGGTTTCTAGTTCTGTGGATAACACATTATCTTGGTCAGTCGCGTTTGTTAGTTCGGTTAGCTTTCTTAGTTTATTTTCCATAACTAAAAAATGTTTGGCTATTTCCCGCTGAGTTTTATTATAAATATTTAAGGTTGATTCTACTATGAGTGTTTGATTTTTTAATAATTTATAAATATGATTTTTGTTATTTTCTATATTTTCTATTTCTGAATGAAATTTTACTGCGTTTTACTAAGTGATCCTACTGCATTAAAAAGTCCTATTTTACTACGATTATTTATGGGTTTTAGAATTGAATTTTTTAATTGTAATTCTTTCAATTGTGTTATTAAAATGTTGTTTATATTATTACAAAAAGGTGTATATCCTTGCCTGGTTAGTAGTTTGTTGCATAGATTTTGAATTTCCATCGTATAATGTCTCAGCTTTTCCCATTCATGAAAATATGATTGTATATCATAATATACTATTATTCGCCATTCATTTACAAATAGCTTAACTCTGCCTATTTCCTCGAAATATATTCCAGGATTGTTTTTTAATTCGACTATTTCTGGATCCGTAGAATTAATTATTTTAAAAGTGGCAATGATTGCTATCCATATAAACCTACGAAGAAAGTATTTATATAGATTTTTGTGTAGAGTTATTTTTTTTTTTGTAAGAAATGATATTATTTAGTGAATCCTAAAAGTATGCTTAGAAATATATTATGTTATGTTTGTTAATTAAAATAAGTATCTATATGTGTATAGTTATTATTCAGAGAAAAGTTTTAGATTATTATTATGTTTTTTTTTGTTACGATTTTTTAGTTTAATTTTCATCGGAGTCTATTCGTACAATAGTATATGGTCCAGTCCATAATGGTGAGAATTTGTTTTTCATCAGAACCTTCTGTCCTATGTGGAATCTTTTTGCTTTAGTATTTTTATCATAATAATTTTTACTTGTGGTTTTTTGTTTATTAAGTTTTCTCTGGCTATTTTATGACTATGCTGTAATCATAATTTTAGTTCATTACTGTAGTTATCATAATTATAATTTATTGTTGGTTTTCCCGTTATTGAAGAAGGTATAACTGTAGGGAAACAATATAACAATTCGTGTGGTAAAAAATTTGTACTAGAATGTGTTGTTGTGTTGTACACGAATATTGCGTATGGGATCCAAGTATCCCAAGTTAGAGCATCTCTGTCTACGTAATGCCGTAAAAATTCAGCCAATGTGCGATGACTTCTCTCCAGAGCTCCGAGTGCTATTTCAACTTTCAAAGTGAACACACGTGCTTATCACTCGCAGGAAAAAAAAAATTAATTAAATAATTATAAAAAAACCCGTTAAATAAAAATAAAGATTATCATGAACGAAAGCTCTTCTGGAGCAAACACAGAACATCAAAATCTTAACAAAACTTTAAAAAGAAAATGTGAATCTGATAATGTTGAAGATATAAAATTTAAAAAAACTGATAATATTTCAGAAAATAAAATGCCACCAAAAAATAATTATAAACAGTTAAAAGAGGAAAATACTACAAAAATGAACTAAACACTCTTAAACAAATAGTTAATAATTTAACAAATAAAATTAAAGATCTTAGTGAGAATTCAGAGAAAAATATTTCAAATCTTAACAAAAGTGAAGAAACTCAAAACAATGATAACCAAAATGATATTGTTATGATATTAGAAGAGAATCAAAGTGAAAATACTAATAACGAACAATATGAATGTAAAAATAGTGATCAAGATTTAGAAAACGAAAATAATAATAACATATTAACACAATTAAAAAATCAAAACGAATTGAAAAAATCTCAAAAAAATAATATTGAACATAATAATACTAATACTAATAATTTAATAAGTAATAATAAATCTGTACGAAATATAGATAATAAAGAAAAACAAGTCACAAATGTAAAAAACGAAAAAATTCCACCTCTATATATTTATAACCAAAATATTGAAACAATTAAAAAAGTAATAATTAATCATTTAAAAATTAATGAATTTAAAATTAAAAAAAATAACTCTAATAAGTATTCGATACTATCAGAAAATATAAAGAATTATAAAAATATTAAAAAAGTATTGGAAGAAACTAAGTGTCAATACTATACATTTACACCAACAACAGAAAAAATAAAATCAGTACTGTTAAAAGGTTTAGATTCAAGTGACGATCCAGAACATATATTAAATGAATTAAAAAAATATGAAAATGAAAACATCAACTTTGTGAAGGTAACAAGATTAAAAACAAAACACTCAATAAAAAATAATTACGAAACTTCAATATATATTATACAAGTATCACCAGAAACGAAACTCAACGAACTATATAAAATAAAAGACATAAACCATCAACTAATCAAATGGAAAAAAATATACAAGAATGAAATATGCCAATGTGTGAAATGCCAAAGGTACGGACATACCGCCAGCAATTGTACGCTAGAATATAGATGCGTGAAATGTGGAGAGAACCATGGTCCAGGAAACTGCAACATAACTGACCTGAATTCCAAAGAAAAATTATTTTGCATTATATGCAAAGAAACAGGACATCCAGCGTCATTTAAAGGATGCAAAAAATACAAAGAGATTGTAGAAAAAATTTCGGAGAAAAAAGAGGAAAGTAATTTTAAGAAAAATATTAGATTTGGTAATAATAAAACAAATCATTATGCAAATCCTAATATAAGTTATTCTAGAATGTTAAGCAATAATTATAATAATAATAATGAACAAAATATAAATGAAGAAACACAGAATAAAATATTAAAATCACTAGAATTAATTAATTCAAAACTAACAAATCTTGAAAAGTGTATATCTGAAAATACAAAAAGAATTGACATTCTATATACAGGTTTTAACTTAGTATGAACAGATTAGATAGCATTAAAATTATTACTATTAATGTTAACTCATTGATATCTCAACAAAAAAAAATTATTTAACACAATTTTTAGAACTAAATAAACCAGACTTAGTATTTTTAAACGAAACTAAACTTAAACCTAAAGACAAAATTTATTTTGAAAATTATAATATAGTGAGAACGGATAGGAAAATTGGTATTAATGGTGGAGGTACTGCCATACTTATAAAAGAAAATTTAAAATATACAAAAGTAAATCTTCATAAAATAATAAACTATAAATGTTTAGAGACTTCTATAATAACAATAAAATTACATAATAATAAAAATATAATAATGCATCTGAAAACTACGCCAATGAGCTTATGCAAGAATTCGAAAAGATATTCAAAATCTTAAATTTTAATGAAAACCATAATCTATTTATTATATCAGGCGACTTTAATGCCAGACATTCAATGTGGGGAAACGATCGAAATAACACGAGATGCGCTTTAAGATGCGCTTAAAAATTGGTTAGAAAATAATGAGTTTGAATACAATATTAAACTATATTCATCAGAGAATCCAACATTTAGAACAGGATCGTTTCTAGATATATGCCTAGTAAATAACAGACTTAATGTTGTAACAAATCACACTAATAAATTAAAAACTATAGATTATGACAGTGATCATTCTGGTAAAATAATAGAAATAAAAAATGAGATGAGATTGTGGATAGTTTTATAATCGAAAAACCCGAAAAAGAATACAGGTACAACTTTAAAAAAACTAATTGGAATATATTTAGAAAAGATATTATTAAAAATTACAGAAATAACTACATAAATAACGAAGACATAGTGCTGAATAACAAAAATTTATCAGATTTGGAAATAGAGGAAAAAATTCTAGAAATCGAAAAACTTATCAACAAAAGTGTTGAAAAAATCGTACCTAAATACAAAAAAAAACAAATACATCTAATAACTATAGAAATAACCTAATCGACAAATTACAACAAAATAAAGTACTACTTATTTCTAAAATTAATAAATTAAAAAGAAATAATTTTAATAACAGAAACCAAATTAATATAGGACGATTACAATCACATATAAACAATTTAAAAAAATTAATAAAAGATAACATCCGTATTGAAATAAATAAATATTGGTATAATATAATCTCTAACATATCACCTAAAAATAAAAATATGTACAATGAAATTAATGCACTATTTCGAAAAAAATCAGAATTAGATTTTCCCCAATTTAAAATAAATAATGAACAATTGTTAAACGAACTTAATATAAACTTAAACCAACTAGAAAAAGACGAAGAAGAAAATTATATTATAAAGGACAATTTACAAAAACTAAATATTATAGGGAAACACTATGAGAATGTTTATATGTTAGACATTGATAATAATAAACCAGGTTTAAACCATAGAATAAGTGATACAATTTTGGAAATTAAAAATGAAATTAGTCATATAAGACAACAAAATATAATACAATTTGATAATCATTTCAACTCAGATGGCACCAATCTGTATCAAGAAATTTTCACAAATCATAAAATGGTTGAATCACTGTTCTACGAATTAAATAATAAAAAATCTTCGGGTATCGATAAACTTCCAAATATATTACTTAAGAATTTACCATCACATATAATAAAACAATACTGCAAAATATTTAACAACATCATAAATAACAATTACGTACCTAGTAGATGGAAAGTATCCAAAATAATTCCAATTCTAAAACCCGGAAAGGACCCCACAAAACCAGAAAGCTATAGGCCAATAATTTTATTACCAAACCCAAGTAAGATATTTGAAAAAAATATATTATCTAAATTAAATAAAATTTTAGAGGAACAAAATATAATTCCAAATACACAATTTGGTTTCCGCAAAAAACACTCTACAGTTCATGCCGTAAACAATATAACATCCGATATATGTTGGGAATTGAATAATAAAAATTGCACCGGAGCATGCCTAATAGATACTCACGCAGCGTTCGAGACATTGTGGATAGACGGATTTATATATAAGCTAGTTGAAAAAAGATTCCCTAAACAATTAATATGCCTAATTTATGACTTAATTAAAGATAAAATGTTTATTATATCAAACGAAAAAGAATGTACCGAACACTTTCATGTAAAAAATGGTTTGCAACAAGGCACAATTTTGGCACCGTTTTTCTTTAATATATATATATAAGCGATATTTTTAAAAATCCAATATTTCAAAAACCAAAAAACAAAGGAATAGCATTTGCAGATGATATAACGATTTATACAAGTGATAAAAAAGCTACGAATGTAAAAGCTGAATTACAAAAGTTGGTAGAAACAGAAAACTTTCTTCATACTTGGAAGCTAAGTATCAATGAGAGCAAAAATGAAACAATCTTGTTCATATTAGGTTTAGAACAATGTAATATAGACGTGAAAAAAAACTGGAGGTCTTTTAAAATAAAAACATCAAAAGGTAAAATTATACCACATAAGAAGGAAGTACGATATCTTGGAGTATATTTAAATAACCGGCTCGATTATACATATCATATAAACAATCAAATATCAAAAGCTAGAAAAGCATTCATGGCTTGTAAGAAATTATTTTATAACAAGACATTATCAAAATACGTTAAAGTTTTATCTTATAAAACATTAGTTCGACCCATACTTACATATGGATGTCCTATATGGTTTAACATTAGTTCAACCAATATGGAAAAAATTAGAAAATTTGAGAGAAAATGCATTAGAACTACAGTAAATGGAGAAATCCCAAACACGATTATAAATACTTCTATTCAAACAAATATATATATAACGAAGCAAAAATTGGGAGAGTAGATAACTACATAATTAAATTGATTAGAAAGCATTTTAATAAAATAATAGAAGTTCAGAATCCACTTATCAACCAAATATATTACCCAAATGAAAGTTATTTTAAAAAATCAATGGTGACAGGTAATTCACCACCCGAAAGTTTTATATATTTGGACAATCAACATTTTATACAAAATAATGAAGCATTACCGATAATATACCATATAAAAAGAAGAAATACTAATCGAAAAATACCGGAACATTTTAATAGTTTAGAAAAGCAATTTGATATTAATATTCCTACTATAGATAAAATAGATTTAAATAAATACATAAAATATGTCTGGTGGAAAGATAATTAATAATTTTTAAACAATTAATTGTTTGCGTAGGTTTAAGTCTTAGATGTAAGTATTTAGAATAAGTTTTAGTTATTATAAAATAAATAAAATAATGTTTTCTTTTTGAAACTTTTTAATACAAAGTATAATTAAACATAATTATTTAAAAAACAACAAAATATTAAAATGAATAGTTTGATACAAAAATCAATATAAAAAGGAATATGTAAATTATTTAGAGAGCCCCAATGAGAGCCAATAAATATGTTGTAACAAAAAAAAATTCTTAGCTTTATAAGATTGTACAAATTGTAAAAAATCAAAAATTTAAAAAATAAAGCAACTTTTCTAATCTAATCTAATCTCTCCAGAGCTCCGTTTGTTTGTGGGTGGTATGGAGTTGTTTGTAATTTTCGGATTTTTAATAATTTGCACATTTCACTAAACATCTCACTCAGAAAATTATTACCTTGGTCAGTGAGTAAAGTTTCTGGTATTCCATGTTTACACACGATTTCAGTAACAAACGCTTCTGCAATAGTTTTTGCTTCAGCGTTTTGCAGTGGTATTCCGCACGAAAATTTAGTTAAGTCATCCTGAAATGTTAGTATATATATATTGCTTAGATAACTTGGTGGTAAAGGTCCTACTATATCTAAGTAAACTTTTTCAAAAGGTTTAGAACTAGTTGTGGTTATTTTCATCGGTATTTATGGATTTCCTTTTAATTTATTTGTTTGACATGATGGACAGTTTTTGATATATTTTGTCACATCGGCATTCAAAGTATCCCAATTATACATAGTTTTAATCCTTTTTTGCGTCCTTGTTACTCCTTGATGTTCACCTACTGGAGAATTATGAAACATTTTCATAATTTCTTCTTTTCCAACTTCATTAGTTATATTTATGATTTTAGATGTATATATATTAATAGTATAATTTTTATCGAATAGTTGAATTATATTTTTGTTTATTTCGGATACTATATTATTTTCTAGATGTGGTAAAGATATGTTTATTTCAGTATAATTATTATTCTCGCAATAACTTTTTATATCTGCTAAAAATTTTAAATTTATTTCAATATCGTTACTATTTCTAATTGGTAAATTTGTTTTACATATTATAAATTTACAAGTTTTTGAAGTTTTTATGTTTATTTTTCCAATTTTTAATTTTATTTCGGGAAAAGTGTCCTTTAAGGCTATTTCCATTTCAGTTTCGATTAGTGGTAGAAGAAATATTTTTAAAGTTTTTGAAGTTTTTATGTTTATTTTTCCAATTTTTAATTTTATTTCGGGAAAAGTGTCCTTTAAAGCTATTTCCATTTCAGTTTCGATTAGTGGTAGAAGAAATATTTTTAAAGTTTTACCTTTTAAATTAAATAAGATGTATTTGTATTTTAGTGGCTTATGGTCTGTGTAAATTATGAATTTTGTTCCATATAAGTATGGTTTAAATTGTTCTACTGCATAGACAATTCCTAATAATTCCTTTTCAATAGTGGAATATTTTGTTTCAGCTGGGTTAAGGGTACAGCTTACATTCAATATAGGCCTATCTCTAGGTTCTCTCTAGAGTTTTAATTGTGTCGGACGTGTTTTGTTTTTCTGCTGTCAATTTTAATTTTAAATAAATCATATTTTTAATTTTAAATAAATCGGTTTGTGTTGTTCTTCATTTTTATTTTTAATTTTCATTCTGAAGTGCTATTTTAAATTTAAATTTTATTTTAATAATCTTAATAAAAAAAAAATATTTAATGATCAAAATTAATTTAACAGTAATACTTAAATTTCTTATATTGGCTTTTTTTTTTTTTTTTTTTATATATATATATTTTAACATATATATATTATTGCCATACTTTTCTATTATTGTATATAATTATAATTTATAATTCAATTGTAACTCTTGGTCTTGAGAGAACATTTATTGTTTTGTGTGCTAGTGCTTTATTTCAATTTCGCTGACCGTGAGTAAAATTGTTCATTGTGTGTGTGTGTTTTCTCTGGCTCGCAGTAATTATTTATCAGCTAAGTATAATTTTTATTTTGTGTTGTCAAATAGTCCTGTCAATTTTTCGATCTTTTTTATCGCAGTCTGACAATTGATCTAATTTTTATTTTATACCTAGTTAATTTTATATATTTACATTTTCGTACTAGTTCATTATATAATCGATTTTTTTGAACTTTTAATTTTTTAATTTTTAACTTATTATGGATATAAAGTGCTGTTTTTGTGGACTCGTTGTCGATAGTTCCACTAGACTTAGACCTGATTTTTTCAAAAATAAGTCAATTTTCTGCAATGTTTGTAAAGAAAATAATATTTTTTCTATGCTTAGACGAAATAATGATCTGATTGAGAATCTCACTCCTTCAGCTGAAAGCATTAAAATGATTGTGGAGTCTTTTGGGGAACGCGTTTTTAGTATGGAAAAAAAAGTTGAGTTGTTGTCAAATAACGTTATTGATTGTATGGAACAAATCAATAGGGATATTGATGCCAGCACACGGTCTATTAAAGGTAACGGCTTTGATAATTCTAAACAGTTCACTAAAACCGTTAATTTGCTTAATAATATTGACTCCTCCTTGCAGGATGTTGTCAATAAGAAAATTTTAGAACTGGAATCAAAATTTTCAAAAACAAAAGCGGATATTAAACAAATTAACGAAACTTTGTCAACTAACAAGGTTAGCTTCTCTAATTTTGAAGATAAATTTTGTCAAGGGTCCGTTGAACTTTCGCGATCGATCTCCAAGTTGCTAAACAATTTCGATTGCCTCAGTTCAATATGCGAAAAAAACCTCATAAATACTTCTTCTGGGTTCTCAAGTTTCAACAAAGCCATTCGCACGGAAAGTATCGTTGATCCACTGCGCGTATCATTTAGCGGCGACAATGTAGCGTCTGAGATAGCTTTATCATCTAGTGAACCCGGAACTAATATTAATTCGCTTCTGGATGAGTTAACGGAAAGTGACGGTCGAACTCATGCTATATCTACGGTTGAGAACACATTAATTAGGGCCGCACCTAGAAATAAGTCAATTTTTGTATCTCGGCTTAATATTTCAACCTCAAATTCGGATGTTCTTAACTTTATTAAATCTAAGCTCATTGCGGTAAATATAACTGAGGACCTCAACTTAATAAAGGTTAAAAATATTACGAATTCTAATCAAATAGTTGCTTCATTCAAAATTAGTGTGCCTGAAGCTATGTTTCATCTATTGATGTTACCCAATACCTGGCCGACCAACACCTTCGTTCAGGAATTTGTTGAAAAGCAGAAAACTAGGGTAGCCGTTAATTTAAATTCAGTTCCAAAAAACTAAAGTGCTTGTCCCTTTACTATCAAAATGTAAGGGCACTTCGTACCAAAGTTCGCGACGTATATTTAAAAACACAAGAACTTTCTTATGATGTTTTTGTGCTAACGGAAACCAATTTGAACGCTAGTTTTAATAATAATGAAATTTTTACTTCTGAATTTAATGTTTTTCGAAAAGATTGTTTAATTGATGGTCTAGATTCTTCTGGTCGCGGTGTTCTTATAGCAGTACGCATGGATTATGACTGTTCATTTTTTAGCATTCCTAATACCGAAAATATTGAATTAATTTGTGTCAAAATTAATCTTGGTAAGCGCTCTATTTATATTCTATGCTACTATATACGCCCATGTAGTCCGATCGAGACATACCAACTTCTCATCGACGCAGTTGATTTCTTGTCCAATACCATGGCTACGGTTGACGATATGTTGGTCTTGGGTGATTTCAATCTACCTGATCTGTTATGGTTGCGGTCAGATGATGATTCGCACTTTGTTGCTGTAAATCCAACTACTCAAAAGGAAATCTTATATACTGATAATCTCTCTGACAACGGTCTATGCCAGATCAGTGATATTAAAAATAATCTAAACAGGCAACTCGATCTTATTTTTTCTACTAATAACGTAAATTGCATTGTAGTGGAAAGTAGCTTCACTCTATCCACTATTGATCCGTATCACCCTCCTTCAGCTTTAACTTTTTTGTACGAGAACGGTATTATTAACGTAGATTCTGAAAAAACTTATTCTTTTAACTTCCATAAAGCTGATTTTGATAAATTTAATCATTTACATTTTAATTTAAATTTTGATGAAATTTTTAATAACGTAGACAATAACATTGATTTATTAACTGCAAACTTTTACTCAGCTCTTTTCGAATGTTTCGTTTTGTCTGTTCCGATTTCGCCGGGGACCGGGATATCGTCATCCCCACCATGGCATAATAAGGAACTTCGCTCAATCCGTAATCGTAGAAACAAATTATGGCAAAAAAATTTAAAGTCTAAAACAGACTCCGACTACATTGAGTATCTTTGCGTTTACGTAGAATTCTCGGATTTATCTCAACTATTATATGATGATAATTTAAATAAAATGCAAACGGAGATTCTATCAAATCCTAAAAAATTTTGGCAATTTATCAATATTAAAAACAAATCAGATGGTTATCCTTCTACATTAAAGTATTTAGATAACTCATCTAATGAATCTAAGATAATCACTAATATGTTTGCTAACTTTTTCAGTCAAGCTTTTAATGACAACCAATTTCAGCCTGATGAAAATTATTTTTCGTATTTAAATAATTGCAATCAAACTAATATCGGTTCTTTTAATATTGACTATAATGATGTAGTTAGTAAGATTCAACACCTTAAAGATGATTACTCATCCGGTCCCGATGGTTTGCCTGCTATAGTTTTAAAAAAATGCTGTAACTCATTGGCGTACCCGTTAACATTTCTCTTTCAAATATCACTTTCCGAAGGAATATTTCCCGCTTTGTGGAAGGATTCTTTCATAATTCCGATACACAAAAAGGGTTGTAAAACGGATATTTCGAATTATAGGCCAATCGCAAAGTTATCCAGCATTCCAAAACTGTTTGAAAGTATAATTTACGATTCTCTATATTTTCATTGCAAATCGTTGTTTTCTTCAAAGCAGCATGGGTTTCTTAAAGGTATTTTGTTTCTAATACTTTAATCAATATGGAAAAAGGGAAAGAAATTGACGTAATCACCACAGATTTCTCCAAAGCGTTTGACAAGATTTCACACAAATTAATTTTGTTCAAACTTAAGGCACTCGGTTTTCCTTCGGGGATCATTCGCTGCCTAGAATCATATCTAAGTGATCGTCAATACCGTGTTTTATTTAGGTCCTCTATTTCTGACCCTTTTATTGCAAAATCCGGTGTTCCACAGGGCAGCCATCTTGGCCCACTGATTTTTGTATTGGCAATAAATGATGTTGATTATATTATAGTTGATTCGAGTGTTTCAGTATACGCCGATGATATGAAAATATACAGAGAAATTTTATCTAATCCTGATTGTGATATTCTTCAAAATGACCTAAATAAATTTGTTACTTGGTGTGCTAAAAACCACTTAGAACTTAATGTAAGCAAATGTCAGACAATTACATATTCTCGTAAACGTTCTCGATCCTTTTCACGGGATTACTTCATCAATCATGAGATCGTTTGTCGAGTTCCGACCCTTCGGGATTTGGGTGTTATCTGCGATGGTGAGCTTAATTTCAGATCCCACTACGATAGTATTGTAAATAGGGCTAACTCAGCGCTAGGTTTTGTAAAGCGGTGGTCCAAGGAATTCCGCGACCCATATGTCACAAAATCCCTTTACATAACCATAGTAAGACCTCTAGTCAAGTATGGTCACCATACCATGCTGTTCATATTAATCGAATCAAAGCAGTTCAGCGTAGATTTATCCGTTTTGCTTTACGGGGCCTACCCTGGGTAGATACTTACAACTTACCCCCATACCGCGATCGTCTTAAGTTCATCAACATGCAATCCCTTGAAAAACGTCGCGAAGTCGCTGACATTTTATTTGTGCAACAGGTCATTTCGGGATTAATAGAGTGCCCAACATTCTTAGATAACATTAATATAAACGTCAATGCGCGCTCTCTAAGATCTATCCCTCTTTTTCGATTAAATAATCATCGCACGGACTACGGTTATAATGAGCCGTTCACAAGAATGCTACGTGAAGTTAATGCTATTGCAAACCACTTCGATTATAACTGTAGCAAGCTCACTCTGAAAAGATTGTTGTATAGTTACACGTAAATGCGAGCCTAGTGTGTCTTTATTATGTCAGTTGAATGACTCTAGCATGTTGACTAATTGCTAAAAATTAGCATGCTTTCGTTTTAATTGATTTTTAATTTTAATATTATTATTATGAACTCGAATCGAATTTTTATGAACTCGAATCGAATTTCCAGGTCCCTGTGGGGGCTACCGTTCTTTTCAGAACAGCTGAACCTGCGGTTGCCTGGTTATTCTGTTTCTTTTGTATATTTTTTTTTTTTGCGACAATTGCATTTTGCATGATTTTCACTAATATTTTTTTAATATTAAATTATATTGTTATATTTTTTAATTTATACCTTTGTATATATTTTTTTTTTTTTTTTTTTTTTTTTTCTTGGACGTAAAATTGAATTGGGAGGTGACGGCGGAGGGAAGTAGTATCGTTCTTTTCAGAACGAGAAGGCCAATGCAAGTGGTAACTTGTCAATTCAATGTTGTTGTTTTTTTAAAAAAAAAAAATGTTTATATACGTTATTTTAACTGCTTGTATTAAGCAGTAGGTATCTAATATTTACTAATATGTGTTTGTTTTCGGTGTTGGAAACATCAGAGCTTAATCCACTGCGGATAGTAAATATTTTCTCAGCATGTGGAGAAAGTGCAAGAATTCAAGCATATAGACGAAAGATATACTTTTATTTATGTTTTAATTTAATTGTGTTTTTCACTCTTGGTTTATACTAACATATTTCTTCTATATGCTTGTGTTCGCTGATCCGACACGTTATCGGTCTCCCTCGTGGGTCCCCATCTTCTTGATTACGGGTAGATGTAGGCTTACGTTAGAGTTGGAATGATGGATATGGATTAGATACTCAATTACTAAAACGTCACCTTGCGACAGAACTGCGCCTATGGCGTAGTCACTGGCGTCGGAAGTTACAATAAATTCCTTATCAAATTGCGGATATATTGGTATTGGTGGTGTAACAAGTTTTTATTTTAATATGTTAAAAGCTTCATCGCAAAAACAGCACCATTTAAATTTAAAATCCTTTTTTAATAATTTGGTTAGTGGTTTGGCTATTTTAGCCATTTTAGGTATAAATCGCCTGTAATAACTTACTAATCCAAGAAAGCCTTTTATACCTTTAGCTTTTTTTGGTTTTGGAAAAATTCTTACTGCCTCGATTTTTAAAGGCAGTCGATTTGACTCCTTCCTCATTTACAATATGACCCAAATAAGTTATTTCGGTCTTTAGAAAATTACATTTATCTGGTTGTAATTTTAAATTTGCTTGTTTAAACCTTTCGAAGACTTGTATTAGTTTTTCGTTATGATTTTTTAAATTGTAACCGTAAATGACTATGTCATCTAAATAAACGAAACAATGTAAACCCTGTAAACCTGTTAATACTACATTCACGAGTCTTTGAAAAGTAGATAGTGCTCCCTTTAATCCAAATGGCATTCTATTAAAATGATAATGTCCAAATGGTGAGCTAAAAGCTGTTTTTTTTATCTTCTTCGCTCATAGGAATTTGATGGAACCCGGTTGGCACATCTAAAGTAGTGAAATACTTAGATTTTCCTATTTGATTACAGTGATTTAAATCTATTATTTGTTCTAATTTTTTCAGTCTGTCTTCTATTGGGTCTTTTCCCCTATCTAAATCTATTATATATCGTAGTTATCTATTATATCGTAGTTATATCGTAGTTTTTCGCCCGAGTAATAATTTTTAGATGAATCTTTAAAATACCATCTTCTAAGTATCTAATCGTGGTTTTTTCATTTTCGGCGTTTAGATAGGATACTACAGATGCTTTGGACGACTCCTTGCTTGTAGCAGTTTGGAGTTTCGAATATAATTCCGAACACCGATGAATGTATATTTTCGTAGTTTCTTTTTGGCTTTGTTTTAATTTAATGATTTCATCCAAAACAGAACTTTGCGTCCTGCATTGGCTGAATTCGGCATTAAATTCTTTTTTAATGTCTTCCCAACTTGTCAAGTTTTTGGTCCGACAAAGCTCGTATGCGGCGCCATTTAACCGACTTTTTAAAATATTTACAAATAACGGCATATCCGCAACTTCGGTTAGTGTGGCGATCATTTCACCACAAGCTAGAAATTTATGTAATTCCGCTGAATTTCCATTAAATTCGGGAATACAATTACTGGTATCCGTTAAGGATAGTTTTTGAACCGTTGGAGTAGTCATTTCGATTTGGTCAATTATAATTTCTTCAATTAAACTATTGATTATTACGTTGATCAATTCGTTATAAAATATATAGATTTATGTAAGATTTTTGATAGTTTCCTTCTTTGCACTTAAAATTTAATTGAGTAATATAGAATTTAGTTAACATATATATGTATATATCTAAAAAAAAATTCTTATATCTTATCTAGTTTACAAAAATTTTTGTTTTCTATTTTTTTTTTTAAACTGATAAACAAACAAATGTTTCTTGGTCTCTAATAATCACAACTTCAGAGCTTACAATAATTTAACGGAACCATAACTTGCTAATTGGTCCATAACTATATATATATATATATATATATATATATATATATATTTGCAGATTTATTAGATTATTTATTAGATTTTTTTTTTTTATTAGATTTTACAATATTTATATTTATATATATATATTTTTCAGGCTTAGTATAAAATATACACTTACATAAGTTGCATTTTGCTCCTATTTTTTTTTTTTTTTTGAACTGCTACTGATGAGATGAGTCTATTGATGATCGGTTGATGATGAGTTGAACGTTGATCTGTTTCTGATGATGATTTTATTCTGGTTAAACGGTGCGCTGGGCCTCCGTTTAAAAATTAAGCAATAAAAGTCTCTTTTCTTGACGAAAAATATTCATTATTTATTATATATGTATATATATTTTTTTTAATATTGTTTGGGAAATTGGTAGTCGTACTTACTATTCAATATCCCACCGCTGCCACCAAATTTGTTATACGTTGCCGCGTAATAATAAATTTTAACACTTTTAGATACTATATATGAAAGTTTTATTTATGTACTTAGTTTAACATGTAGAGTTAGTTTAACATGTATAGTTGATAAAAAAAAAAAAAATAGTTTAATATAAAGATACGAAGGTTTGTTTTTTAATAAAAAAAATACACTATATATTTTAACGTTTATTTATTTAAATTATTATACTTAACAATTGATTTATTTTTATTTATTTCATATAACTTTTACTTTATAAAATCATTAATCTTTATTTATTAAGATTAACTTTATATATAACCCTTTCTTTATTATCAATGATGAGTTTTTACTAATTTAAATTTACTTTAAGAATTTTTATAAGATCTTTTATTTATTAACTTTTTAAATAACTTAAAATTAACTTCAAGATTTTAGAAGTACTGACTCTTGTTGATCGGATAATGTCTGTTCTCGGTGCATAGCTATTATAGAACTATATAACCAATCATCCCCACTATTTTCGTTGATATTTTTGTTTTTATATCGTTTCTTTTTGACCGTTCCGTTCCTTGCCAATTAAATAGTTTTTAGAAAAAAATTGAGAATGAAAATAAGAATTGAGAATGATAATAAATTCTTTATGAATTTATCGAAAAAAGAGAAAGAGAATTTGTTTGCACACGCTTTTATTTTTAAGTGTGTGGCTTGGCTTGAGTATACTATGCACACGCTTATATTTTTAAGTGTGTGGCTTGGCTTGAGTTTTTTGTATATAGAGATTTTCTCTCTAATGCGTTGGCATTGAATATTTCCAAATAATTTGGAAATATTGAACTGCAATTTAAAACTTTTGTTTTTTTTTCCGTTTAGGAATAATTGAATTGCGTTTGTTTGCAATTATATATATTAATTTATTGGTTTCTTTTTTATTTATGGGATATTCAAATTGAAATTTCAATATTTAAAATTATTTGTTTATACAAATAATTTTTGAATATTAAGCATATTCAATAATTGAATATATTAAAAAACTTTTGACTTTTCATAGGATTACTTTTAAACGTCTAAAAATCAGGGGATTGCTTTTAGTGAATTAAGCGGCGCTACTTTTGGCTTTTCATGGGATTACTTTTAAACGTATACAAATCATGGGATTGCTTTTAGTGAATTAAGCGGTGCTACTTTCAACTTTTCATGGGATTACTTTTAAACGTATAAAAATCATGGGATTGCTTTTTATGAATTAAGCGGCGCTACTTTTGACTTTTCATGGGATTACTTTTAAATGTATAAAAATCATGGGATTGCTTTTAGTGAATTAAGCGGCGCAACTTTTGGCTTTTCATGGGATTACTTTTAGCGAATTACTTTAAGCGGCACTACTTTTTGCTTTTCACGGCATTACTTTTAGCGTATTACTTTAAGCGACGCTCCTTTTGACTTTTCATGCGATTACTTGTAAACGTATAAAAATCACGGCATTACTTTTAGCGAATTACTTTAAGCGGCACTACTTATAGCTTTTTATATCATTACTTTTATCGAATTACGTAAAAAAAAATTTGAGTTTAGAAGTCGGGAATACAACTAAATTATTTTAGCTATTCATTTACAGTTTATAAAAATTCTTCGAGATTTGCCCAATTCGTATTTATCCAATTCTCTCATATTAAAATGGCAAATTATTTGAGAAATTTTCCTAGCGATTAATTTTCTGCAATGAAATTTCCTGCGATTAATTTTGTGGCACGAATTTTCCTAGTGAATAATTTTTTGCAATGAATTTTCCTGCGATGAATTTTCTATTTGATAAATTTTCCCTGCTATGAATTTTCTTGCGATGAATTTTCTCCGGTGATTTTTCCAAAAACTTGAGTTAAATACATTTGGGTCAATTAACGGTAATAAAAATGTTTAATGATGAAAAATCTCTTGCAGATCATAAAATCGACTTTATAGCAATTTATTGCAAATGAGCAATTCTTAGAGAAATCTAAATAATTTGCACCTCAAGCGCAAGTTTATTTTTTCTACTTCAGTATACAGAATAATCTAAATTTTTTTAATTTTTATCGCTTTTTCTAAAGTTTTGGGAATTTTAGGCATCAATGAAATGATTCCGATACGCACGCATTATATATAATCTGCTTGTCACGCTTAAAATTTTGCTTAAACAATCGTAGAATTTAGCCTAAATAATTTGTGATTTTAATATGAAAAGTGTATGAATACGAAATGAATAAATCTCGAAGAAATTACTTTATAAAAAATTTTCATTTACCATAACGCCTAAAATATAATTATACATTTTTATTACTGCGAATTGGTGAAAATGTATTTAACTCATGTCTTTTTTAGCGTATATAGATATTATTACATAAAGAAATACAAAAATGATGGCTATAATCATAAAACTATGATGTAGACATTTTCGTAAATTTAATATATGTGGCGGCTGCGGCTATTAACATAGCTGAGAACAAGCCGCCGTCAATTGCCACATTCCTACCAAAAATTCTATTAAAATTTTGCAGTCTGTCATAATGCGTTTTCGACGGTCCAATAGGAACGCTGGTAATTTTCCATCACCAGACTTCCTAACGGTACCGCTATTTTTAACAATCGGCACGATGAGAAAATATCTGTCGATAATGACATTGGTAATTAGTCAGTCAGTTGAATAAGTCTTGTCGTGTTTAAAGTAATGATATATGGCGTAATATCACAAGTTGTAATAAATAAATATTAATAATAGTAATTAATCTTTTTGAACATTTTAAATATTAAACTTAATTAGATATTAAGTTAAAATAATAAATATATAATAAATATAAAAGTTTATGATCTTAATAAAATAAATAAAATAAATAAATTAACTTAAAAATAAGTTAACGTAAAAATTAAATATAAATAGAATTAAATAAAAAATGTGGATAAGTTAAGAAGTAAAAGTGTTTTATTAAACAATTATAATAAAAACATAAACTATACCCACAATTGGTGACCCCGAACATTTTTAAACAATTCGTAAAAAAAATGTGTTAAAAAAATTAAAACAAAAAATGTTTTAAAAAAATATATAATATAAAAAGTGTTTGGATTATAAATATATATATATATACATTATTTAAAAAAAAAAACCTGAAAGTGTTGAAACTTTCAATTTTTTTTTTTTTTTTTATTTAAAAAGCACATAATTTTTAAACAGTTATATAAATTAAAACAATTTGTTAAAATTGTTAACAAGCTTTATAAAATCCGTTATATATACATATATATAATTATTAAGTATACATATATAAAAATTATTACATGTATATAAAATATTTCATATTTCATTTTATATACATACACTCCGTTCCATTTGAATAGGGTCACACTATTTTTCGTTGTTTTTTCGCAAAAATTCTCAAAATTTATTGATATTTTTGTACCGTTATTCAAAATAAGTTAAGTATTATTAACAACAAAATAATATGCTGAACAAAATTTGCGAGAGAAATACTATTACTTTCCTTTATTGTTTTATTTATTTGATTGTAGAAAAATGCATTTTGAAATTGCTTACCAGTGCCGTAACATTTTTCTGTCGCATTTGTCAAAAATTTGAACAGTATTTATTTTGACACAAAATTTTTTTTACCAGTAGCGTAACATTTTTTGTCGCAATTATCTAAAATTTGGACAGTGTCGTCACATATATTTTCTATTCTTTCGCAATAAAATATACAAATTTTATTTGATTTTTATTTTTTGTTGTTGACAGTAAAGCAAAAAAAATTGATTATAAAAAATCATAAACTGTAGTTACAAAATTTAATTCAATTATACTTTTACAATTTTATTATATTAAATTCATTTAAATAAAATATATTAAATATTATATAACAATAAATAATTTATATTTGAAAATATTACATTTACATTCACTTAAATAAAAAATGTTATAACATTAAATAATTTTATTTTCAAAATATTTTTTTTTGTTACAACATTTTAAATTTTAAAAATCACATACACCATATATCATTAAACACGAATCACGAAACTATTTTTTTTAATTAAATTAGTAGAGTAGCTATAGGAGTTCTAGCGCAAATTTACGTGTATTTTTAAAGGGGCCTCTAAAAGTACTTTTCCGCCATCTTGGATTTTTTCAAAGCTCTAAATGATCTTTGATATCATCTTATACACACACACACACACATATACACAAATGCATGAAAGCTCTCTCAATCTTCCTCAATATGCATACAGCGTAAATTGTAACTAACCATATTATATAAATTTATTACAACTTCCTCTTTAGCGTATAATTGATTTAGGAGTTTATGTACGCAAAAGGCTAATTTAGTACTTTTTATACAATTAAGTACGAATTAACCTGTGTAGAGAGTGATAGCATTAGTTACTTGTATTCTGGTTTTGGCTGTTCCAATTTTGTTCAGAGAAACATGTTGTGGCGCACTATAGCTTTAAATTATTAATATACACAAGCATCCGATTTACTTTATATAAAATTTGTTTGCAATGCAGTGATCTCACGTGTATTTATTTTTATTTACATGTGTAACAATAATATGAAGTCATGCAAAACGGATTTTTCGAAGCTCTAAATGATCTTTGATGTTATCTTATACACACACATACAAACACATGAGTACAAAAAACTCTCTCTGCAGTCTTCCTCTCATATAGATGCACAACCTAAACAACATATGATAAAAATTTATCACAATACTTTACATATTCCACTTCTTTTTCCCTTCCGGTTATAGAAAGAATATGTGTCATTTATCTACTGTTTCTGCTATTCATATTTTTTCCAGACCCAAAAGGTTAAAATTAAATTATCGTATAATGTAATATTTAGGTTTGTAAATGGATTTGTTATATGTTTGGTCAGAAGAAAAAAAAAACGTGCATAGCTCATTAAAGCTTTTAATACACACATAAAAAACTCTCCACACAAAAAAAATCTTTCTATCATTTATACTTTACATAATTATTATTTTCTAAAGTTAAGAGGGTCACATAAGTAACAATAATATGATGATGTACAAATTATATATAAATAAGACAAGATCTTTGATATCATCACTTTACATATGCAAGTAAGAAAAAATTATGCGTTAAGCTGATGCATCAAATGAAATTTGTTATAATATTTAAACATGTATGTAATATATATATATATGTATACAATTCAATTATGTAGTGCTAATTATCCAATCTGTTTGACTTTGCTGATTATTATTAACGCGGTCCTCGTAAGCCCCGTGTGCTTAGGCCAAATAATTCATGCTGCTTGTATTCAACATAATATATTGATATATATTAAATTTTTGGTGAATGTTGGGTTTTTTGAAAAAAAACTTATATTTAGAATATTATATATATTAGCAATAACACTGTATGTTAACAAAAAATGTTATATTAAATTTAATATAGGTGTTTGATGCTAAATCAATTAAAAATCGTCCCAATGCAACAACAATTTTGAGTGTGTGAGAATGAACTTGTATATATTTTATATATTAAAGTAAAAATGCAAAATTATAAAAGCACAAATTTTTTTTGCGTTTTTTGGATAAAAATATTAGGGTGACCATACGACCAAATAATTATTAACGTGCCTCATAATTAATGCGCCATAAATATAATTTTATATTATTGAGTATTGGTTCTTTTTTCAATATGTCCTGACAATAAAAATATTGGAACCTGTAAAGTAAAAATTGAAAAACAACTACAAAAATTTAAATTTTATATAAGTTTTATTAATAATGTGTGTAGTTTTAAATTAAAATTATAAAAAATTAAAACAAAAAATATAAAAATATTATAAAAATAATAAAATTTTAAAAAATATATATTATCCGATAGTCGGGCTGCTCTATTTGCTGCAATTAAAAATATAATATAAAGTAAACAAAAAAACAAAAAAATATTATTTGAAGCCCATTTATTTTATTGAAATGCAAGTTAAAACTACAAAAAAACCAAAATCTGCAAAAACTATTTAGATTTAGAACTACAAAAAGAAAACAGTATAAAAGATAAAGCAAAAATATGTATATGACAAATAGCATAAAATACAATTATATATGTAATTTATGTTACATTATGTAGGCGGAATTTACCATCAAATTGTGTTACTAAAACTTTTGATAAACTCTGATTTTATTATAATTGAAATTTAATATTGCAATTTTACCAAAATTACTACAGTTTTTACAAAATAATGTTTTGTGTAATTTAGCAATATTTTTTATTGTGTTGTAACATTATCATACATAATACTTTAAGTATAAAAAAACAATGTAATTTTGCACAATCAATTATTAATTTCTTAATAATAACACATATAATTTATTATGGAAATAGAAAATTGACAGTATGATTATACAATATTTTACTAAATTTTTTATTTCTTATCTGAGAACATTTGTATATAATATTATGACTTATATAAATTATAAAATTAATTTTAACACAGTATATTTTCTGAATTGAAAACCTAGTAAAACACCAAAAAAATACTAAGCATTTTTTGCAAACAATTTTTATACAAAATCTCGTTTTGCAACTAATCAACCATAGGTAATAAGCATATAATAACTTGATTAAACATGCGCAACTATAAACAAGTGTATGTGATCAAATTAATAAAAACTTATATATGTACACTCCAAATATCTAAGAGGAATTATGTATTTCAGAGAATAATTAAAGCTTTTTATTTTTCGCGTATCATTATTATCATCAAATAAATTTTTAGGTCAGAATATAAAGTGATGTATATAATAAAGTTTATTGATCTTTCATATTTCCATGTATTATTTTTGACTTACCAAGATCTTTTAGAGTTTTTAATCATTTTTTTATTTGTGCTGCAAAAATTTCGTGTCTTGTTTTATGCGATCTTTCGTTAACATCTTATTTTCCGTAGAAATAATTTTAAATTAAGCTCAAGTTCAATCATGTTCAATCCTGAATTATCATGTTATATTTAAATGAAAGTGATAGAGGGGACTTAGTTTTAATATTTATAGTACAGAGTCTAAATTTTTGATGATTCATCATAAATACATCACATGTATAATAAAATATTTTAATGCTTCGATGTTATATTGTTTTTATTGTGCAATACACCCCAAAAATATGTTTCTTATAAAATTAAATAAGGAAATTAAATATGAATATGATATAATTTGTTAAAACGGTTAGTAAGAAATATGTAATTAAAATCAATTTTATTTTTGAAATACTTAATAAATTCTCACAGTAGCTTTACATATAGCATAATACTTCGCTATTTCGGAAATGCATTGTTATTATATTAAATTTAAATCATATTTCTTTGCTTCATCAGATAACTGTATAGTTCCTAACGCAATTTTAAAGAAAACAAAACTATTGAGATAGTTTTCATGATATATACATAGTTAAATTATTCATATCTGAATTGTAAATTCCATTCAAAATCTACTCAAGTCATCAAAATTATTACTTAGATATTTTGCTTTATGTTGGGGAAATTCTATGCTCTTTAAGCTGTGACATGAAAAAAAATTATTTGGTGGAATTTTTTTCAAGGCTTATTATTTTTAGCTATAGAGAACCTAAATATTTATTTTAAAGAAATAAAAGAGTAAAATTTAATTTATATTAAATCTGATTTATTTATCCATGAATTATGACTTGATTTCTTATTATATGGAAGAATTATTTTATTATATTGAATAATCTTCTTAAATTATATAAAAACAAAAAAAAAAATAGTAGGTATTTTTTTTGTATTCGTATAGTCCAGGTAAGAAAAAAATATTGAAAATTTTTATTTGTGTTCAACAATTTTTTTTTTTTTTAAATTTTTGTATTTACAAATCGTCCAGGTAGGAAAAAAAATATATTGAAAATTTTTATTTGTATACAAAAAATTTCTTTTTTTATGGTTTTGCTCGTATCGTACAAAAAATATTGAAATTTTTTTTATTTGTGATCGTATATTAATTAATATTAGGTACTTTTAATGTAAGAGAAAAAAATATTATTTGTTTTTTACTTTTGGTAATTTAAAATTGTGGCTCTGAAAAGAACCATTTTTATTTAATTTTATTTTTGTAGAGAAAAAATAGTATTTGTTTTTTTTTTACTTTTGGTTATTTAATATGGTGGCCCTGAAAAGGACCGATTTTTTTTATATTTTATTTCAATTCTTAACCTCCGAAACCATATAAAGTTCTGCCTTGTCTTTTCAAAGCATATACGACATCCATTGCTGTTACAGTTTTCCTTTTGGCATGTTCAGTATATGTGACTGCATCACGAATAACATTTTCTAAAAATACTTTTAAAACACCACGTGTTTCTTCATAAATTAAACCAGAAATACGTTTTACACCACCACGTCTTGCTAAACGACGAATAGCTGGTTTGGTAATACCTTGGATATTATCTCGAAGAACTTTACGATGACGTTTGGCACCACCTTTTCCTAAACCTTTACCGCCTTTACCACGTCCAGTCATTTTTCACTTTTTTATATTTTTAAAATTTCACTTTACACAACACAGTTTCACTGTTTAACTATTTCTGAATTATTTCCAGGGAAAATGGCTTTATTTATGTGTTTCTTCGCCAAAGAAAAAGAGACGCTACCCATACAACAATAAAATATTTAGTAATGAAATAGTGTGTGTAAAATTTTAAAAATTCAAAAGCATAAATAAAGGCAATTTTGTGAAACGGCGTCATTCTAAAAATTGTGTCGTGTGTGTTCTAGTTCATTTTAAATAAAAATAAATAAAAGTGAAATAGTGAAGTAAAAAAATGGCTCGTACAAAGCAAACTGCCCGTAAATCTACTGGAGGAAAAGCTCCTCGTAAACAATTGGCTACAAAAGCAGCACGTAAAAGTGCACCAGCAACTGGAGGTGTAAAAAAACCACATCGATTCCGTCCAGGAACTGTAGCACTTCGTGAAATTCGTCGTTATCAAAAAAGTACAGAATTATTAATCAGAAAATTGCCTTTCCAACGATTAGTTCGTGAAATTGCTCAAGATTTTAAAACTGATTTACGTTTTCAAAGTTCAGCTGTAATGGCTTTACAAGAAGCTAGTGAATCATACTTGGTTGGTCTCTTTGAAGATACAAATTTGTGCGCAATTCATGCTAAACGTGTTACAATTATGCCAAAAGATATTCAATTAGCTCGTCGTATTCGTGGTGGACGTGCTTAAATATACATAAATACATAATACAAAAATCGGTCCTTTTCAGGGCCACAAATTATTAATATAAAAGAGTAAAAATTATATTTGAAAATACCAAAAATTATAATTTATATAATTTTTATTTTTATGTAAGATTTTTTTTTAGTATATTCCATTTCGATAGAAAATTGAAAATAGTATTCCATTATCATTTATAAATATATATTTTCTAAAATTTATTAAGACGATTTCTTTAATATTAAATAAAAAATATTTTATTTTAAAAATATAATCTAAAAAAAAGTAATAATTTATTTTATTTGTACTTTTGCTTAAAAAAAATGTTAGTCCAAAAAAGGACTGGTTAATTCAAAAATTGATTTTTCAATTTTGTAGATCGTTTTTGTAGATTTGTCTTTTCATACATGTATGTATTATGTTTGTTTGTATATCTATTATATTTTCTAAAATTTATTTTATTTTAAAAAATATTTTATTTAGAAATAATAATATAGTAATTCCAAAAATTATAATTTAAAATAATTTATATAATTTTTATTTTTATGTAAGATTTTTTTTAGTATATTATATTAATGTAATAATTATATTGCTACTTTGCCTAAAAACTTTAATTTTTTAATTTTGTGTATATTGAAAAGAATATTAATGAAAAAATGAATGTGAAACTTTGATTCTTAGTTTATGTTAAAGTCGAATATTTACTGTTTTGTTCATCATTGGCCTGTCGAAAGAATATAAACATTTAGTACAATAAAATATTACTTAAACTGACCCCAACAAAAAAAAAATTAATTTGACAAAATTCTTATAATAGTATAAAAAATCTAAATAAAAACAAAGTGTTCCATATAAATATTTATTTAATTTTTCTTTATTTTTGATAATTCTATTTAAAAAAATTATCTCATATAAAAACATACATTTTACTTAGTGACCTTAATTTTTATAAATATTTGCATATGCTTTGATGATTCCAGCTTTTATTCCGATTTTATTTTCCAACAATTGTTTCTTGTCACTTAGATATTTAATGTAGTGATTCTATATGAAAGATTTTGATGATATGTATAAACCAATCTAAAATTGTGGTATTATGAACATTCGAATTATATAAGCATATTGAAATCCTACTTTAAATATATGGTATATACTATTTCATAACACTAAGTCTTTTTAAATTTTTATTAGAAGGGAATCCAAACCATTTAACCAAAACTTTATCACCTGATGTTTTGATAACTTTTTCAACTAAATATAGATTCGGATATTTATTTTTTTCTTATTCATATTCATAGACACCCCCTTCAATGGGATTACCTCGATAATACTCAAATAAATATGTAGCTGGATTAGGAATTAAAATTTTTATTATTTTGAATATTTCAGAAGTCCAGTTTGGCATATAACCTTTCTCAAAAATTCCAGTTAGTTCCTTAAGTTTGCATTACATAATCAGTTTGAATGCTAGTTATCCGCTCAATTTGTATTATTAGTATCAACTAACGAGGGAAATGGTTTCTAGTTTTAAATTTTTTATTCAATAGAATAAGTGATATAAATGTAAAGTGGTACATTTTCGATTTATTTCATTATTTTTAATTTTGAGTATATATATTGTTAAGTAATATTATTAATATTAGTGATAAACAAAATGTAAAACATTAATAACTAATTGCACTAATATTTTATTTTGAATATTTGTTGTTTTCTTATCATTGGTTGACCAAAGGAAAAAATCAATAGTTAGAATTCAGTGTTACTTTTTGAAAAATAATTTAGTTTTGTTGCGATACTCCTATTTTTAGTATAATTTAACTTAATACTAATTTAAAATAAGCTAAAAAAGTCAAATTAGGACATTAAATGCAGAAATAAAATAAACTACAATATTTTAATACTTTTATATATTTCTGAACCCTATGAAATTGTATTATTGAACAAATAATAACTTAAACACATTCTCAACTATTTTTATTGATCCATATTGCATTTATAGAATTATTAAATCTTATTTTATCTTTAACTACCACTGAATTTTATTTACCTTTGTTTGTGATACAATTGTACCTTTTATGCAGATATTAAAAAATTAATACTTTTAACTATTATGAAGTATACTTAAGAAATAAAACACTTAAATTCAATTTACATATATTAAATCTGATTTATTTATCCATGAATTATGATCTGATGAGAACCCAAGCCATTTAACAAAAACTTTGTTATCTTTATTTTTTTTTAAAAAAATTCAACTAAATATACATCTTTGTGTTTAGCCTTTAATAATTCCTGTTCATAAAATCCCTCTTCAATGGAATATCCTTGATAGTCCTCTAGTAAATATGTTGTTGGATTAGTAATTTTGATTTTTTTTATTTTAAATAATTCAGTTGTCCAATTTGGGTATAACCTTTCTCAAAAATATGTTTAAACTAGCTTATTCGAACTGTCTCGCCAACCTTGAATTTGGAAGGTGTAGCAATTTTAATATGGTTATAAGCTGTAGATAATAATTCTTTTTCATTTTCCTTACTAACTTCAGCAGGTTTTTTCTTAATGGTTCTAAAAGTTGAATGATTATAATCAGTCACAAGTTTCTGAATAATATTTATCCATTTGTAGTTTCCATTAAAACTAAATTCGCGCCACATTTTTTCCTTCATTGTACGATTGAAACGTTCAACAATTGATGCTTTCAATGGGCTAAATGTTGAATAGTGATTTATTTTATATTTCACCATCAAATTTTTAAATTTTTTATTAAAAAACTCTTTGCCATAATCAGTTTGCAAATTTTTGGGATATCTTTTCGAAAAAATGAAAATCGAATTAATAGCTTCAGAAACTTCATGTCCAGTTTTATTTTTTATTGGGATAGCCCATGAATATTTTGAAAATGTATCAATCACGGTAAGCAAATATTTATAACCGGTTTTTTCTTTTGAATATGCACCCATCTCTACAAGATCAGCTGCCTTCACGGATGAGGACATCACGGATGATACTTTCATGGGTGAGGACGTCACGAATGATGCCTTCATGACGCCGCGCATTGATATTTAAAATAGTATATAAGTAAAAGGTATTTGGTGTAAGAAATAAGTAAAGAAAAATTTTTATC
>OY987255.1:35070200-35407156 GCA_963920725.1 Rhamphomyia laevipes
TCTGGCAATAGACAAGGAAAAAACACGTCTAAAATGATCAGAGTATTACAAGCAAATATGAACAGGAGTAAGACAGCTGACGACATACTAACACAACTGAAACTGGACAAATGCGCGGATATCATTATAATAAGCGAGCAATATCGGAATAAAGACAGCGCAGTATGGATTACCGACAACCTAGGTACAGCTGAGATGTGAGTAGAGTAGCTATAGGAGTTCTAGCGCAAATTTACGTGTATTTTTAAAGGGGCCTCTAAAAGTACTTTTCCGCCATCTTGGATTTTTTCAAAGCTCTAAATGATCTTTGAAATCAACTTAAATACACACACACACGCATGAAAAACATGAACACTAATCCAACTTACGCACACAAACACACAGCCACACACACACACACACACACATACACACACACACACATGAGTACAAAATCCATAAAAGCTCTCTCTGCAGTCTTCCTTCCATATAGATGCACAACCTAAACCACATATGATAAAAAAGTTATTACAATACTTTACATCTTCCACTTTTTTCCCTTTCGGGTCTAGTTTAGTGCATAAAAGCTCTAAATGATCTTTGATATCATCTTATACACACACACACACATATACACAAATGCATGAAAGCTCTCTCAATCTTCCTCAATATGCATACAGCGTAAATTGTAACTAACCATATTATATAAATTTATTACAACTTCCTCTTTAGCGTATAATTGATTTAGGAGTTTATGTACGCAAAAGGCTAATTTAGTACTTTTTATACAATTAAGTACGAATTAATCTGTGTAGAGAGTGATAGCATTAGTTACTTCTATTCTGGTTTTGGCTGTTCCAATTTTGTTCAGAGAAACATGTTGTGGCGCACTATAGCTTTAAATTATTAATATACACAAGCATCCGATTTACTTTATATAAAATTTGTTTGCAATGCAGTGATCTCACGTGTATTTATTTTTATTTACATGTGTAACAATAATATGAAGTCATGCAAAACGGATTTTTCGAAGCTCTAAATGATCTTTGATGTTATCTTATACACACACATACAAACACATGAGTACAAAAAACTCTCTCTGCAGTCTTCCTCCCATATAGATGCACAACCTAAACCACATATGATAAAAATTTATCACAATACTTTACATATTCCACTTCTTTTTCCCTTCCGGTCCTAATAGAAAGAATATGTGTCATTTATCTACTGTTTCTGCTATTCATATTTTTTCCAGACCCAAAAGGTTAAAATTAAATTATCGCGTAATGTAATATTTAGGTTTGTAAATGGATTTGTTATATGTTTGCTCAGAAGAAAAAAAAAACGTGCATAGCTCATTAAAGCTTTTAATACACACATAAAAAACTCTTCACACAAAAAAAATCTTTCTATCATTTATACTTTACATAATTATTATTTTCTAAAGTTAAGAGGGTCACATATTTCGATTTATTTATATAAGTAACAATAATATGATGATGTACAAATTATATATAAATAAGACAAGATCTTTGATATCATCACTTTACATATGCAAGTAAGAAAAAATTATGCGTTAAGCTGATGCATCAAATGAAATTTGTTATAATATTTAAACATGTATGTAATATATATATTACATATAAGCCCCGTGTGCTTAGGCCAAATAATTCATGCTGCATGTATTCAACATAATATATTGATATATATATTAAATTTTTGGTGAATGTTGGGTTTTTTGGAAAAAAACTTATATTTAGAATATTATATATATTAGCAATAACACTGTATGTTAACAAAAAATGTTATATTAAATTTAATATAGGTGTTTGATGCTAAATCAATTAAAAATCGTCCCAATGCAACAACAATTTTGAGTGTGTGAGAATGAACTTGTATATATTTTATATATTAAAGTAAAAATGCAAAATTATAAAAGCACAATTTTTTTTTTTGCGTTTTTTGGATAAAAATATTAGGGTGACCATACGACCAAATAATTATTAACGTGCCTCATAATTAATGCGCCATAAATATAATTTTATATTATTGAGTATTGGTTCTTTTTTCAATATGTCCTGACAATAAAAATATTGGAACCTGTAAAGTAAAAATTGAAAAACAACTACAAATATTTAAATTTTATATAAGTTTTTTTTTTTTTTTTTTTTTTTTTTTTTTGAAAGGGGTAACACAAGAGAGCACTGCGACCTTGACGATCTATTGTGCGTTTATAGCCCCTATTCCTCCTACCATTTAATAGATTTGAAGAAACCTAGTATGTTTGAGGGGGCAATATATCCCAGTTCTTCCGGAGTAAGGAAACCTTTGCCTAAGATGTTAAGTCTGCCTCTTGCGAGAGCCGCGCAGTTGCAGAGAATGTGTTCTGTCGTCTCTTTGTCGTTAAGGCAAAGGCGACAGATGTCTGTTTCAGCCAGGCCCATTTTATTGAGGTGGTAGTTTAAAGGACTGTGTCCTGTTAGGAGGCCAGTCAGGGTTCTTATATCCCTTTTACTGAGTGTTATTATATCTTCCACTTTTATTTTGTTTGGATTGATGAATTTTTTTGATGTAGAGAGTCCTGGTATATTGTACCAGTAGGTTCTATGCTCTTGTTCAATCCATCTACATAAAGAGAGGTTATGGTGACCTCTTGGTTTTCCACAAAATGGTTCTGGTCCAATAAATTTGGTACTTGAGCCAGATTTTGCAAGGCAGTCTGCCTCTTCGTTACCTTCAATACCTGTGTGTCCTGGCACCCACATTAAGGTGACTTTGTTCCTTTTGGCCAGGATCTTTAGGCTTGTTAGACAATCCCAGACTAGTTTTGAACCCTGTGAATGTGAGGATATAGCCTTAAGGACTGCCTGACTGTCTGATAGGATGTAGATGATGGTGTTGCGATAAGCTCTTCTAAGGTTTTCTTGAATACATAGCTCTAACGCCACCATCTCAGCTTGGAAGACTGTTGCTTCTGTGCCGAGAGGTTTCGATACCGAGAAGTTTGGGCCTTTAACGCCGGCTCCGGTACCTTCGGAGGTGCGAGATCCATCTGTATACCAGACGGTAGCTCCCTCTTCAAATTCAGGTAGTGAGGATTGCCAGTCCTTACGATCTCTGATTATAACTTTGAAAGGAAATTCAAAGTTGTATTTTGTCGGCATAGTGTCCGATAGAATTGAGGTTAGCACCTCTATTTTGGGGTTGTTTAGGATTTTTAGGTGTCCCCTAAAATCACCTGAAGTATACTTCTTAACCTTTTGAATACGGATAACCCCCTTTACCGCCTCCTTTTTTATATGGAGATGTAGCGGTGGGAGACTTAGGAGCATTTCCATTGCAGCCGTTGGACAGGTTGACATAGCGCCGGTAATACTAAGACACGCAAATCTTTGTATTTTTTGTAGCAGAAGTTGTGCTTTTTTTTGTAGAGTTTTAGTCCACCATACTGTAGATCCGTATGTGACTATTGGTAGGATGATTGTTCTGTAGCACCAGTATATCATCTTGGGATTGAGTCCCCATTTTCTGCCAAATAAGCTTTTGCAAGCCCACATTGCTCTTGTAGCTTTGGCATGAGTCATTTCAATGTGACTATTCCAGTTGAGTTTACCATCAAGCATTACACCAAGGTATTTGACCTCTTTAGAGAAAGGAATAGTTGTACCGTTTAGAACAGGTGGAGTTAAGGATATTTTTTTCCTATTTGTAAACGGTACTATTACAGTTTTGCTTGGATTTATACTGAGGTTTTTTGATACACACCAACTCAGTATAAGTTTTAAGGCAGTTTGTAACCTTTGTGAAACGATTGAATCGTGCTTACCTCTGATAATAATGACGAGGTCGTCGGCATAGCCGATTACATCGAAGCCTTGCTCGGTTAAGTATTCTAGGAGCTCATCAACGACAATTGACCATAGCAATGGAGATAATACTCCTCCTTGGGGACAACCCCTATAGGTCTGCGCCGTTAATGTGCTGTTACCCATATTAGCTGTTGTTAAGCGGCTTCTAAGCATGGCATGGATCCATCTTATTGTTGCCTCTCCTAGGCCTTTTTTCCTAGCAGCTGCTATTATTGCATCGTGGGGAGTGTTGTCAAAAGCTCCTTCTATGTCGATGAATGCGCATAAGGCAATTTCCTTATAGTCTTTTGCCTTTTCAATATACCTGACTAGGTCGTGAAGGGCTGACTCTGTTGATTTACCTTTTTGGTAAGCGTGTTGTTTACGATGAAGGCGGACTTTTCTAGGTCCCGTTCTAATGTGGTGATCCACTAGTTTCTCCATCGTTTTGACAAAAAAAGGATGTAAGGCTGATAGGGCGGTAAGACTTAGGCTTTTCAATGGGACGATTCCCTGCCTTTGGAATAAAAACCACCCTTGCTTTCCTCCATATTTTTGGGATGTAACCCCATATAAAGCTGGCTTTGAAGATTCTTAACATAGTTGGCATAAGAATCTCCAATCCCTGTTGCAATAATGCGGGGAAAATATTATCTACTCCGGCCGATTTGTAGGGTTTGAAGTTGTTTATGGCCCATTTGATCTTTTCCGAAGTGAAGATTTCATTTGCAGTTTTCCTGCAATGGGGAGTAGGACGAAGTATCCTTTCCTCTACTTCTGAATCTTCAATATTTTGTATTATTTTGCAGCCTGGAAAATGTGTTGCCAACAAAAGTTCTAATGTTTCTAAGCTGCTGTTTGTTGAGGACCCGTTGGGTCTCTCTAGAAGCCCGATATCTATCGGAGTGTCTTTTGCTAACACTTTTTGGAGTCTGGAGGCTACTGGGAGTTCATTGATCTCTTCACATAGTTTTCTCCAAGACTCTTTTTTTGATTTCTTTATCAGATTATTGTATTCAGTGAGGGCACTTTTGTATAGGTCCCAACAGCCGACAGTTTTTGCTCTATTAAAAAGCTTCCTGGTGAGTTTGCGTTGTTTAGTGAGATCTTCGTTCCACCAGGGTACTTGTTTGGCTCTTTCTCTTTCTGAAAGAGGACAACTTTGTTCGTAGGCGTAATTGATATTCTCTACGAGTTGGTTAGCTAGAAGATCAATGCAGTCTGGGCTGCTAACTGAAACTTCTGAATTACTGATTTCGTACTTTAAAATAGACTGGTATTGAGCCCAGTTGGTACGCTTTGGATTTCTGTAGTGAGAAGTAGAAACTAAGGAAGTCTTAATATCAAAACAGATGTGTTTGTGGTCAGATAGAGATGCCTCTTTGGATACATGCCAATTGGCACATTTGTCCACTAGACAGGGGCTTGAAATGGTAAGGTCAAGTACTTCCTGCCTGGCTATATTTATGAAGGTAGGTGCATTACCTTTGTTTAATATTTCTAGATTGTTAGCAGCAAGAAAATTTAAAAGTGACTCACCTCTTTTATTGATGTTGCTGCTACCCCATATTAAATGGTGTGCGTTTGCGTCACAGCCCAGGATGACTGGTATGTTGTGGGTTTTACTGTATTCCACTAGTTCTATGACGCATTGAGGTGGAGCATCAATCTCCTCACCAGGAAAATACGCTGAGGCAAGGATCACCTCTTGATATCCTGTTGTGTTTGGTATTTTCACCAGTACTGCAACTAAATCTGTACGGATGAAAAGAGGCATATTAAGATAATTAATTTCATGTGATATAAGTAGTGCAGTTCTAGGCCTGTCACTATTTTTATCGAAAATAAGCTTACCCATATTACGAGGAATACCTAGTATTTTTCCTTTAATGGCCCTCGGTTCTTGTAGAAGAGCCACGTGGAATTCCTCTTTAGCAAACCTCCACGTGAGTACGTCCATAGCCGCTGCTGCACGGTGGAGATTTGCTTGGATGGCCTTGATGTTATTGGCCATCTTTTGTGGTTTGCGGCTGGCCGCTTACCTCTTTAATCTTCGGGCGGAGTGTGATACCCGAAAATTTGTAGCATATGCGATAACCATTCTGCTTTATATTCTCCATTGATTGGCGGTCTATGGAGAAGGTTATAACCGTGTTAGTGCCTTCAACTCTTCTATTTAGCACTTTCCAGTTTACGGCGTTGAGGTTAGCATTTTGGGAATCGATGAGGGTGGTTATTTCCTCTGTTGTATCCTCTTCATGAGGAAAATATCCTGTGATTACTTCTAATCTCGGGATATTTTCCTCCCTGACGGCCTTGATGTTCGTGGACTCGTCAGGTTTAATTTGCGCAGATACCTGCTCAAGCCATGCCGCGGTCTTATCGTCAAGGCATATTATTAACATCCATCCTGGTTTTAGACTAAGTCCACCAAATTGTGGATTTATACCTACTTTAGCCGCTTTTGGTATTTCTGCCAGGATGGACTTCTGTACTGCAGCTAGCTGCTCAGGAGAAAGTAACTTGTGGGGATGTTCAGAATTGATGATACCAATCCTGATCCCCTTTACAACGTCTTTATAGCTGATACCTGACGTGGAGGGCTGAGCCTCTGCTGCAGGTATTGGCTTGACGTTTGGTGTGGTTAAGGACTTAAGCCTTTTGTTTTCACTTTTGTCAGAAGGTGGAGTCGTAGATGAGGATCTAGACCTTTTCGACGCCATTGTCTGCCTAGGTGAAAGAGTATCTTGCATGGGTAAGCACGCAAGATTATATGCATCATCGACGGACTTGCCTTGGTTTCGGTGGTAAGTGTATCTTCGTCGACCAGCTCCACTAAGCCGTTTTTTGTTCTCCGTGAGGCTCAACTGTTTCAGCTCAGCTGCTAATTGTTGTTCGCTTATGCCTCTAGACCTAGATGGAAGTCTGGATTTTTTCAGTAGCGGTTTCTCCGGTTTTCTGAAAATTGGTGTGGCGGTGACTGAAGGAGTTGCCTTATCAATGTCTTCGCTCTCTTTATTTTGAGGGATCACCTCTTGTGCGGTTATGTCCGCTGATGTTGATGCTTTAGGGAGAGCATCTTCTCCTTTTGATTTTTTATTATTCATAATTTTTTGTACCCACGAGTAGCGCAAGAAATAGAAGTCACCCCTGGCAGAGCTCCGCATTACCAGGGGAAGGCTGATTGAAACTGGAGGGCGCCTGGTATCCAGAGTTCGCATATTAATGGTTAGTTACCCACTAACCTTTCATCTTTCGGCATATGCTGTTTCACCGCAGAATAGGGGATTTTTATTTCCAAGGTTTACTCCTCTAGTGTCATACTTTATTAAGGTCACCATTTAGGTAGTATATACACTTGCGAATCACTAGAGGGAAGAATCCCTTTTAGTAACCATTGCCAATTCAAAAATCTGCCTAAAACATGACTAGACCAGATTTTTGAATTAACAATGCTGTGATAGGATACGGAACCGACAGCTAGCTGTTCGGTTTAAATCCCCTCTACCACATCCGCCACGACCATAGATAGGATACGGAGCCGACAGCTGACTGTTCGACTTAATCCCCCCTATCTGCAGATCTTTTGGCATTACCCAGTTTGCACCACGTGGAGGTGATCTACTTTAGCAAACCTATATAAGTTTTATTAATAATGTGTGTAGTTTTAAATTAAAAATTATAAAAAATTAAAACAAAAAATATAAAAATATTATAAAAATAATAAAATTTAAAAAAAATATATATTATCCGATAGTCGGGCTGCTCTATTTGTTGCAATTAAAAATATAATATAAAGTAAACAAAAAAAAACAAAAAAATATTATTTGAAGCCCATTTATTTTATTGAAATGCAAGTTAAAACTACAAAAAAACCAAAATCTGCAAAAACTATTTAGATTTAGAACTACAAAAAGAAAACAGTATAAAAGATAAAGCAAAAATATGTATATGACAAATAGCATAAAATACAATTATATATGTAATTTATGTTACATTATGTAGGCGGAATTTACCATCAAATTGTGTTACTAAAACTTTTGATAAACTCTGATTTTATTATAATTGAAATTTAATATTGCAATTTTACCAAAATTACTACAGTTTTTACAAAATAATGTTTTGTGTAATTTAGCAATATTTTTTATTGTGTTGTAACATTATCATACATAATACTTTAAGTATAAAAAAAAACAATGTAATTTTGCACAATCAATTATTAATTTCTTAGTAATAACACATATAATTTATTATGGAATTTACTAAATTTTTTATTTCTTATCTGAGAACATTTGTATATAATATTATGACTTATATAAATTATAAAATTAATTTTAACACAGTATATTTTCTGAATTGAAAACCTAGTAAAACACCAAAAAAATACTAAGCATTTTTTGCAAACAATTTTTATACAAAATCTCGTTTTGCAACTAATCAGCCATAGGTAATAAGCATATAATAACTTGATTAAACATGCGCAACTATAAACAAGTGTATATGATCAAATTAATAAAAACTTATATATGTACACTCCAAATATCTAAGAGGATTTATGTATTTCAGAGAATAATTAAAGCTTTTTATTTTTCGCGTATCATTATTATCATCAAATAAATTTTTAGGTCAGAATATAAAGTGATGTATATAATAAAGTTTATTGATCTTTCAAATTCCATGTATTATTTTTGACTTACCAAGATCTTTTAGAGTTTTTAATCATTTTTTTATTTGTGCTGCAAAAATTTCGTGTCTTTTTTTATGCGATCTTTCGTTAACATCTTATTTTCCGTAGAAATAATTTTAAATTAAGCTCAAGTTCAATCATGTTCAATCCTGAATTATCATGTTATATTTAAATGAAAGTGATAGAGGGGACTTAGTTTTAATATTTATAGTACAGAGTCTAAATTTTTGATGATTCATCATAAATACATCACATGTATAATAAAATATTTTAATGCTTCGATGTTATATTGTTTTTATTGTGCAATACACCCCAAAAATATGTTTCTTATAAAATTAAATAAGGAAATTAAATATGAATATGATATAATTTGTTAAAACGGTTAGTAAGAAATATGTAATTAAAATCAATTTTATTTTTGAAATACTTAATAAATTCTTACAGTAGCTTTACATATAGCATAATACTTCGCTATTTCGGAAATGCATTGTTATTATATTAAATTTAAATCATATTTCTTTGCTTCATCAGATAACTGTATAGTTCCTAACGCAATTTTAAAGAAAACTAAACTATTGAGATAGTTTTCATGATATATACATAGTTAAATTATTCATATCTGAATTGTAAATTCCATTCAAAATCTACTCAATTCATCAAAATTATTACTTAGATATTTAGCTTTATGTTGGGGAAATTCTATGCTCTTTAAGCTGTGACATGAAAAAAAATTATTTGGTGGAATTTTTTTCAAGGCTTATTATTTTTAGCTATAGAGAACCTAAATATTTATTTAAAGAAATAAAAGAGTAAAATTTAATTTATATTAAATCTGATTTATTTATCCATGAATTATGACTTGATTTCTTATTATATGGAAGAATTATTTTATTATATTGAATAATATAATGTAATAATGATATTGCTACTGTGCCTAAAAACTTTAATTTTTTAATTTTGTGTATATTGAAAAGAATATTAATGAAAAAATGAATGTGAAACTTTGATTCTTAGTTTATATTAAAGTCGAATATTTACTGTTTTGTTCATCATTGGCCTGTCGAAAGAATATAAACATTTAATACAATAAAATATTACTTAGACTGACCCCAACAAAAAAAAAATTTAATTTGACAAAATTCTTATAATAGTATAAAAAATCTAAATAAAAACAAAGTGTTCCATATAAATATTTATTTAATTTTTCTTTATTTTTGATAATTCTATTTAAAAAAATTATCTCATATAAAAACATACATTTTACTTAGTGACCTTAATTTTTATAAATATTTGCATATGCTTTGATGATTCCAGCTTTTATTCCGATTTTATTTTCCAACAATTGTTTCTTGTCACTTAGATATTTAATGTAGTGATTCTATATGAAAGATTTTGATGATATGTATAAACCAATCTAAAATTGTGGTATTATGAACATTCGAATTATATAAGCATATTGAAATCCTACTTTAAATATATGGTATATACTATTTCATAACACTAAGTCTTTTTAAATTTTTATTAGAAGGGAATCCAAACCATTTAACCAAAACTTTATCACCTGATGTTTTGATAACTTTTTCAACTAAATATAGATTCGGATATTTATTTTTTTCTTATTCATATTCATAGACACCCCCTTCCCTTCAATGGGATTACCTCGATAATACTCAAAAAAATATGTAGCTGGATTAGGAATTGAAATTTTTATTATTTTGAATATTTCAGAAGTCCAGTTTGGCATATAACCTTTCTCAAAAATTCCAGTTAGTTTCTTAAGTTTGCATTACATAATCAGTTTGAATGCTAGTTATCCGCTCAATTTGTATTATTAGTATCAACTAACGAGGGAAATGGTTTCTAGTTTTAAATTTTTTATTCAATAGAATAAGTGATATAAATGTAAAGTGGTACATTTTCGATTTATTTCATTATTTTTAATTTTGAGTATATATATTGTTAAGTAATATTATTAATATTAGTGATAAACAAAATGTAAAACATTAATAACTAATTGCACTAATATTTTATTTTGAATATTTGTTGTTTTCTTATCATTGGTTGACCAAAGGAAAAAATCAATAGTTAGAATTCAGTGTTACTTTTTGAAAAATGATTTAGTTTTGTTGCGATACTCCTATTTTTAGTATAACTTAACTTAATACTAATTTAAAATAAGCTAAAAAAGTCGAATTAGGACATTAAATGCAGAAATAAAATAAACTACAATATTTTAATACTTTTATATATTTCTGAACCCTATGAAATTGTATTATTGAACAAATAATAACTTAAACACATTCTCAACTATTTTTATTGACCCATATTGCATTTATAGAATTATTAAATCTTATTTTATCTTTAACTACCACTGAATTTTATTTACCTTTGTTTGTGATACAATTGTACCTTTTATGCAGATATTAAAAAATTATTACTTTTAACTATTATGAAGTATACTTAAGAAATAAAACACTTAAATTCAATTTATATTAAATCTGATTTATTTATCCATGAATTATGATCTGATGAGAATCCAAGCCATTTAACAAAAACTTTGGTATCTTTATTTTTTTTAAAAAATTTCAACTAAATATACATCTTTGTGTTTAGCCTTTAATAATTCCTGTTCATAAAATCCCTCTTCAATGGGATATCCTTGATAGTCCTCTAGTAAATATGTTGTTGGATTAGTATTTTTTATTTTTTTTATTTTAAATAATTCAGTTGTCCAATTTGGGTATAACCTTTCTCAAAAACATGTTTAAACTTGCTTATTCGAACTGTCTCGCCAAGCTTGAATTTGGAAGGTGTAGCAATTTTAATATGGTTATAAGCTGTAGATAATAATTCTTTTTCATTTTCCTTACTAACTTCAGCAGGTTTTTTCTTAATGGTTCTAAAAGTTGAATGATTATAATCAGTCACAAGTTTCTGAATAATATTTATCCATTTGTAGTTTCCATTAAAACTAAATTCGCGCCACATTTTTTCCTTCATTGTACGATTGAAACGTTCAACAATTGATGCTTTCAATGGGCTAAATGTTGAATAGTGATTTATTTTATATTTCACCATCAAATTTTTAAATTTTTTATTAAAAAACTCTTTGCCATCATCAGTTTGCAAATTTTTGGGATATCTTTTCGAAAAAATGAAAATCGAATTAATAGCTTCAGAAACTTCATGTCCAGTTTTATTTTTTATTGGGATAACCCATGAATATTTTGAAAATGTATCATCACGGTAAGCAAATATTTATAACCGGTTTTTTCTTTTGAATATGCACCCATCTCTACAAGATCAGCTGCCTTCACGGATGAGGACATCACGGATGATACTTTCATGGGTGAGGACGTCACGAATGATGCCTTCATGACGCCGCGCATTGATATTTAAAATAGTATATAAGTAAAAGGTATTTGGTGTAAGAAATAAGTAAAGAAAAATTTTTATCAACTATTTGCCAGATTGGCTATATAAATATACCCCAAATACCTTTTACTTATATACTATTTTAAATATCAATGCGCGGCGTCATGAAGGCATCATTCGTGACGTCCTCACCCATGAAAGTATCATCCGTGATGTCCTCATCCGTGAAGGCAGCTGATCTTGTAGAGATGGGTGCATATTCAAAAGAAAAAACCGGTTATAAATATTTGCTTACCGTGATTGATACATTTTCAAAATATTCATGGGCTATCCCAATAAAAAATAAAACTGGACATGAAGTTTCTGAAGCTATTAATTCGATTTTCATTTTTTCGAAAAGATATCCCAAAAATTTGCAAACTGATGATGGCAAAGAGTTTTTTAATAAAAAATTTAAAAATTTGATGGTGAAATATAAAATAAATCACTATTCAACATTAGGCCCATTGAAAGCATCAATTGTTGAACGTTTCAATCGTACAATGAAGGAAAAAATGTGGCGCGAATTTAGTTTTAATGGAAACTACAAATGGATAAATATTATTCAGAAACTTGTGACTGATTATAATCATTCAACTTTTAGAACCATTAAGAAAAAACCTGCTAACTGGAATTTTTGAGAAAGGTTATATGCCAAACTGAACTTCTGAAATATTCAAAATAATAAAAATTTCAATTCCTAATCCAGCTACATATTTATTTGAGTATTATCGAGGTAATCCCATTGAAGGGGGTGTCTATGAATATGAATAAGAAAAAAATAAATATCCGAATCTATATTTAGTTGAAAAAGTTATCAAAACATCAGGTGATAAAGTTTTGGTTAAATGGTTTGGATTCCCTTCTAATAAAAATTTAAAAAGACTTAGTGTTATGAAATAGTATATACCATATATTTAAAGTAGGATTTCAATATGCTTATATAATTCGAATGTTCATAATACCACAATTTTAGATTGGTTTATACATATCATCAAAATCTTTCATATAGAATCACTACATTAAATATCTAAGTGACAAGAAACAATTGTTGGAAAATAAAATCGGAATAAAAGCTGGAATCATCAAAGCATATGCAAATATTTATAAAAATTAAGGTCACTAAGTAAAATGTATGTTTTTATATGAGATAATTTTTTTAAATAGAATTATCAAAAATAAAGAAAAATTAAATAAATATTTATATGGAACACTTTGTTTTTATTTAGATTTTTTATACTATTATAAGAATTTTGTCAAATTAAATTTTTTTTTGTTGGGGTCAGTTTAAGTAATATTTTATTGTACTAAATGTTTATATTCTTTCGACAGGCCAATGATGAACAAAACAGTAAATATTCGACTTTAACATAAACTAAGAATCAAAGTTTCACATTCATTTTTTCATTAATATTCTTTTCAATATACACAAAATTAAAAAATTAAAGTTTTTAGGCAAAGTAGCAATATCATTATTACATTATATTATTCAATATAATAAAATAATTCTTCCATATAATAAGAAATCAAGTCATAATTCATGGATAAATAAATCAGATTTAATATAAATTAAATTTTACTCTTTTATTTCTTTAAAATAAATATTTAGGTTCTCTATAGCTAAAAATAATAAGCCTTGAAAAAAATTCCACCAAATAATTTTTTTTCATGTCACAGCTTAAAGAGCATAGAATTTCCCCAACATAAAGCAAAATATCTAAGTAATAATTTTGATGACTTGAGTAGATTTTGAATGGAATTTACAATTCAGATATGAATAATTTAACTATGTATATATCATGAAAACTATCTCAATAGTTTTGTTTTCTTTAAAATTGCGTTAGGAACTATACAGTTATCTGATGAAGCAAAGAAATATGATTTAAATTTAATATAATAACAATGCATTTCCGAAATAGCGAAGTATTATGCTATATGTAAAGCTACTGTGAGAATTTATTAAGTATTTCAAAAATAAAATTGATTTTAATTACATATTTCTTACTAACCGTTTTAACAAATTATATCATATTCATATTTAATTTCCTTATTTAATTTTATAAGAAACATATTTTTGGGGTGTATTGCACAATAAAAACAATATAACATCGAAGCATTAAAATATTTTATTATACATGTGATGTATTTATGATGAATCATCAAAAATTTAGACTCTGTACTATAAATATTAAAACTAAGTCCCCTCTATCACTTTCATTTAAATATAACATGATAATTCAGGATTGAACATGATTGAACTTGAGCTTAATTTAAAATTATTTCTACGGAAAATAAGATGTTAACGAAAGATCGCATAAAACAAGACACGAAATTTTTGCAGCACAAATAAAAAAATGATTAAAAACTCTAAAAGATCTTGGTAAGTCAAAAATAATACATGGAAATATGAAAGATCAATAAACTTTATTATATACATCACTTTATATTCTGACCTAAAAATTTATTTGATGATAATAATGATACGCGAAAAATAAAAAGCTTTAATTATTCTCTGAAATACATAATTCCTCTTAGATATTTGGAGTGTACATATATAAGTTTTTATTAATTTGATCACATACACTTGTTTATAGTTGCGCATGTTTAATCAAGTTATTATATGCTTATTACCTATGGTTGATTAGTTGCAAAACGAGATTTTGTATAAAAATTGTTTGCAAAAAATGCTTAGTATTTTTTTGGTGTTTTACTAGGTTTTCAATTCAGAAAATATACTGTGTTAAAATTAATTTTATAATTTATATAAGTCATAATATTATATACAAATGTTCTCAGATAAGAAATAAAAAATTTAGTAAAATATTGTATAATCATACTGTCAATTTTCTATTTCCATAATAAATTATATGTGTTATTACTAAGAAATTAATAATTGATTGTGCAAAATTACATTGTTTTTTTATACATAAAGTATTATGTATGATAATGTTACAACACAATAAAAAATATTGCTAAATTACACAAAACATTATTTTGTAAAAACTGTAGTAATTTTGGTAAAATTGCAATATTAAATTTCAATTATAATAAAATCAGAGTTTATCAAAAGTTTTAGTAACACAATTTGATGGTAAATTCCGCCTACATAATGTAACATAAATTACATATATAATTGTATTTTATGCTATTTGTCATATACATATTTTTGCTTTATCTTTTATACTGTTTTCTTTTTGTAGTTCTAAATCTAAATAGTTTTTGCAGATTTTGGTTTTTTTGTAGTTTTAACTTGCATTTCAATAAAATAAATGGGCTTCAAATAATATTTTTTTGTTTTTTTGTTTACTTTATATTATATTTTTAATTGCAGCAAATAGAGCAGCCCGACTATCGGATAATATATATTTTTTTAAATTTTATTATTTTTATAATATTTTTATATTTTTTGTTTTAATTTTAATTTAAAACTACACACATTATTAATAAAACTTATATAAAATTTAAATTTTTGTAGTTGTTTTTCAATTTTTACTTTACAGGTTCCAATATTTTTATTGTCAGGACATATTGAAAAAAGAACCAATACTCAATAATATAAAATTATATTTATGGCGCATTAATTATGAGGCACGTTAATAATTATTTGGTCGTATGGTCACCCTAATATTTTTATCCAAAAAACGCAAAAAAAATTTGTGCTTTTATAATTTTGCATTTCTACTTTAATATATAAAATATATACAAGTTCATTCTCACACACTCAAAATTGTTGTTGCATTGGGACGATTTTTAATTGATTTAGCATCAAACACCTATATTAAATTTAATATAACATTTTTTGTTAACATACAGTGTTATTGCTAATATATATAATATTCTAAATATAAGTTTTTTTCCAAAAAACCCAACATTCACCAAAAATTTAATATATATCAATATATTATGTTGAATACAAGCAGCATGAATTATTTGGCCTAAGCACACGGGGCTTACGAGGACCGCGTTAATAATAATCAGCAAAGTCAAACAGATTGGGTAATTAGCACTACATAATTGAATTGTATACATATATATATATATATATTACATACATGTTTAAATATTATAACAAATTTCATTTGATGCATCAGCTTAACGCATAATTTTTTCTTACTTGCATATGTAAAGTGATGATATCAAAGATCTTGTCTTATTTATATATAATTTGTACATCATCATATTATTGTTACTTATGTGACCCTCTTAACTTTAGAAAATAATAATTATGTAAAGTATAAATGATAGAAAGATTTTTTTTGTGTGGAGAATTTTTTATGTGTGTATTAAAAGCTTTAATGAGCTATGCACGTTTTTTTTTCTTCTGAGCAAACATATAACAAATCCATTTACAAACCTAAATATTACATTATACGATAATTTAATTTTAACCTTTTGGGTCTGGAAAAAATATGAATAGCAGAAACAGTAGATAAATGACACATATTCTTTCTATAACCGGAAGGGAAAAAGAAGTGGAATATGTAAAGTATTGTGATAAATTTTTATCATATGGGGTTTAGGTTGTGCATCTATATGAGAGGAAGACTGCAGAGAGAGTTTTTTGTACTCATGTGTTTGTATGTGTGTGTATAAGATAACATCAAAGATCATTTAGAGCTTCGAAAAATCCGTTTTGCATGACTTCATATTATTGTTACATATGTAAATAAAAATAAATACACGTGAGATCACTGCATTGCAAACAAATTTTATATAAAGTAAATCGGATGCTTGTGTATATTAATAATTTAAAGCTATAGTGCGCCACAACATGTTTCTCTGAACAAAATTGGAACAGCCAAAACCAGAATACAAGTAACTAATGCTATCACTCTCTACACAGATTAATTCGTACTTAATTGTATAAAAAGTACTAAATTAGCCTTTTGCGTACATAAACTCCTAAATCAATTATACGCTAAAGAGAAAGTTGTAATAAATTTATATAATATGGTTAGTAACAATTTACGCTGTATGCATATTGAGGAAGATTGAGAGAGCTTTCATGCATTTGTGTATATGTGTGTGTGTGTGTGTATAAGATGATATCAAAGATCATTTAGAGCTTTTATGCACTAAACTAGACCCGAAAGGGAAAAAAGTGGAAGATGTAAAGTATTGTAATAACTTTTTTATCATATGTGGTTTAGGTTGTGCATCTATATGGAAGGAAGACTGCAGAGAGAGCTTTTATGGATTTTGTACTCATGTGTGTGTGTGGCTGTGTGTTTGTGTGCGTAAGTTGGATTAGTGTTCATGTTTTTCATGCGTGTGTGTGTGTATTTAAGTTGATTTGAAAGATCATTTAGAGCTTTGAAAAAATCCAAGATGGCGGAAAAGTACTTTTAGAGGCCCCTTTAAAAATACACGTAAATTTGCGCTAGAACTCCTATAGCTACTCTACTTAAATTAATTTTCAAATTCATCGAATAATTGTTGATTCTCATTTTGCCGGTTGAACCGATTACGAATATGACTGATCCTGTCACTACTACTCCTCCGAACAGTGTACCGTACCACCATTAATAACAACTTCATCGGTTACCACCGCTCGTTCTAGGTCGGCTAACGCAACTGATTCCACAGTTCATATGCCCAAAAGTCCATATAGCGCTCAAGTTGCAAAGTTTCTACTAAACCTCCGCCATTTTAGAAAAATAATCCAACGTTATGGTTCTCTCACCTAGAAGCACAGTTTATTACAAATGGAATTTCAACTGATGATACAAAATATTGTTATGTAGTCGCAGCATTGGATGAGGATATGTTAAAGCTTGTTAGTGACATAGTAGAAAAACCACCAACTTTCGAAAAATACTCTATTCTTCGTAATACCTTAATAAAATGTTTGTCCGAATCTGAAAGTCAGAAGTTAAAAAAACTTTTACAAGGGATGGAATTAGGAGACCAAAAGCCCAGCCAATTGTTGCGGCAAATGCGATCAAGCAACGATTTCAAATTGCAAGATTCGGTTTTGAAAAATCTCTGATTGCAGCAATTACCGCAACAGACACAGGTAGTTTTAGCAATAAGTTCAGGTAGTTTAGATGAACTAGCGGCACAGGCCGACAAAATCTTAGAAACATTTAACCCGTCAGCATTATGGTCGCTTTCCACTAAAACCAATGAAAAGACACATACCAATTAAATGAAATTTTAAAACGTATGAATACATTAGAGACTCGCGGTAGAAGTTTTAATCGTTCAAAGTCACCTGCTCGTTTTAGATCAAAAAGCCGTTCAAAAAGTAATTCAAATAGCAAAAAGTGTTGGTATCAAAAGTGTTGGTATCGGTTTGGCGAAAAGGCACAAAAGTGCATAAAAACATGTCAATTTTCTATCTCGGAAAACTAACCTGCTTATCACATTTGGCGACATGTTATAAGTTGCATACAAATTGTCGCTTGTTCATTTTTGACCTTTCCACTAAATTATCATTTTTAATTGACACGGGTGCCGACGTATCCGTAATTCCACCAAAAACGGTTACAGAGCGTGAGATGTATAGCGATTTTCCATTATACGCAGCGAATTCAACTAAAATAAAGACTTTTGGTAAGAAATCTTTGGACCTTAATCTAGGATTAAGAAGATACTATTCGTGGCAATTTATAATAACCGATGTCTCAAAACCTATATTAGGTGCGGATTTTTTAAACCACTTCGGTCTTTTGCTAGATATTAGGAAACGCAGGCTGATCGATCCATTAACTTCTTTAAATAGCACAGGTAAACTAACCTGAGGTCCTTCATCGGCCCTTACTACTATTTCGAAATCAATGGAAAACACAAAAATAGAAGCACTTCTCCACAAATATAAAGATATTACCCATGAAAGCAGGGCCGCCAAACCTGTTTTACATAATGTAACACACCACATCCAGACGAAAGGTCCCCCCATATCGGCCAAAGCTCGTCGTCTTTCTCAAGATAAGCTTTTATTAGCAAAAAAGAATTCGAACATTTGATCGAACTGGGTTACTGCGAGCCGTCTGACAGCCGATGGTCCAGTCCGTTACACCTCGTAAAAAATAAAAACGGTGAGTGGAGACCGTGCCGTGCGGTGATTACCGTAATTTAAATGGCGTTACCGTCCCAGATCGGTATCCAATGCCATACTTAAATGGTTTTACAAAAATCACGGAGGAGGATCATTTAAACCATCTTGAACAAATCTTTCAACGTTTTGAAAATTACGGTCTCGTCATAAACGCCGAAAAATGTTAATTCATGAAAAATGAGGTTAAATTCCTAGAACATATAATAAACGAGAATGGCATCCGGTCATCTCCGGAACGCGTTACTGCAATTTTCGATTTTCAGCAACCGACAACCGTCAAAGAGTTACGCAGATATTTGGGCATTCTAAACTTTTACAGGCGATTTATCCCGAAAGCAGCTGAAAAACAAGCAGTTTTAAACGAGTTTTTAAAAGGTTCAAAGAAAAATGATAAATCAAAAATTCCTTGTTCAAGCTTTTAATACGTCCAAAACTTATCTTGCCCAAGCGTGTACCCTTGTTCACCCATCTCTTAACGCTGAGCATGCTATTATGGTAGACGCGTCGGACAGAGCCATCGGCGCTGTCGTTCAACAAAAGGTAAACGGTGTGTTTCAACCCCTAGGTTTTTTTTTCAGTTAAGCTAAATGAGACGCAACGAAGGTGTAGTGCTTACGACAGGGAATTGCTAGCAGCCTATTCGTCTATTAAACACTTCAGATATTTGCTAGAAGGTCGCGCTTTTATATTATTTACCGACCATAAACCACTCGTGTACGCTTTTCAGCAAAACCCTGCAAAAGCATCTCCGAGACAATTGAGACATTTAGACTTTATCGGGCAATTTACCACAGATATACGTCACGTTACAGGTAAGGAAAACCCCGTAGCCGATTTTCTATCACGAATAGCATCATTTTCAATCCCTACTGCAATCGATTTTACTGAAATTTCAATAGCTCAAGAAACTGATATTGAGTTAAAAGGAACTGATTCACTCTGAATCATCATTAAAATTCAAAAAGTTGCCTTTACCTTGCTCGAATCGTGAAATTTTTTGCGACACATCTACAGGTATCCCTAGACCATTTATTCCAAAATGTTTCCGCAAAGCTATATTCGATAGTGTTCACAACTTGCAAGGAAATCAAACAGAAATACGTATGGAAATCCATGGACAGAGATCTAAAACCCATGGCTCAAGCATGTCTACCGTGTCAAAAAAATAAAATTTCGAAACATGTTCAAAAACCGACCGTCAAAGACTATTCCATTGACTATCAATAGGTTCGAAGAGATCCATAGACTTAATAGGTCCACTTACTATCTCAGAAGGTCAACGTTATTGCCTGACAGTTATTGATCGTTATACCCGCTGGCCAGAAGCAATTCCTATACCAAACATTACAGCTAGTACTGTAGCTTTTGCTTTATATCAAGGTTGGATAAGCAGATTCGGCACACCGCTAAGTATTGTCTCTGATCAAGGTTCTCAATTTGAATCATAGCTGTATAAGGAATTGGGTAAATTATTAGGATTTAAAAATAAGCGCACGACTGCTTATAATCCACAAGCAAACGGCTTCATAGAACGCTGGCATCGCACGGTCAAAACCGCAATTAGATGTCATAATAGTAGTGAATAAACTCGTACATTGCCCATTGTTTTGCTAGACCTGCGCACAAGCTTTAGGGAGGATTTCAAAGCATCTTCTGCGGAATTATTGTATGGGGAAACCCTAAGACTTCCGGGAGATTTCATAAATCCATCAATGACACCTATTATCCAAAACGAATTCGTTGTAAAATTAAAAGAACAGATAGCCAAATTTTCTCCTAGTCCTGCTTCTCGTCATGTAAAAGGTAAAATTTTTATTTTTAAAGAACTGTCAAACTGCTCGCATGTATTCGTCCGAACTGATGCAGTTAAAAAGCCTTGGCAACCTCCTTACGAGGGGCCTTTTAAAATCTTTAGTAGAACCGAACATTATTATACTTTACTCATTAAAAATAAAGAAACAAATATTTCTGTAACTAGACTAAAACATTATTTTCATGAACTAAAAATATCGAACCACCTCTTGATACCAATAATCGTATAAAGCCTACATTTAAATCAAAAGAGGTTTCATTCGACCTGAAACAAAATATTAGTTTTGAACCAAGTAGAACTAGCAGTGGTAGACGTATTGTTAAGCCTCAACGTTACCTATAATCGTTCAACTGGTTCACTGGAGGAAGAGTACTGTGCCGGTTGCGGCTATTAACATCGCTGAGAACAAGCCGCCGTCAATTGCCACAATCCTACCAAAAATTCTATTAAAATTTTGCAGTCTGTCATAATGCGTTTTTGACGGTCCAATAGGAACGCTGGTAATTTTCCATCACCAGACTTCCAAACGGTACCGCTATTTTTAACAATAGGAACGATGAGAAAAATATCTCCCGATAATGACATTGGTAATTAGTCAGTCAGTTGAATAAGTCGTGTCGTGTTTAAAGTAATGATATATGGCGTAATATCACAAGTTGTAATAAATAAATATTAATAATAGTAATTAATCTTTTTGAACATTTTAAATATTAAACTTAATTAGATATTAAGTTAAAATAATAAATATATAATAAATATAAAAGTTTATGATCTTAATAAAATAAATAAACTAAATAAATTAACTTAAAAATAAGTTAACGTAAAAATTAAATATAAATAGAATTAAATAAAAAATGCTGATAAGTTATTAAACAATTATATTAAAAACATTAACTATACCCACATATATAATCGCGCAATAATATTTCACCTTACCGAAATAATTTGTGATTTTAATATGAGAGAATTGGATAAATACGAATTGGGCAAATCTCGAAGAATTTTTATAAAATGGAAATGAATAGCTAAAATAAATTAGTTGTATTCCCGACTTCTAAACTCTAATTTTGTTTAACTAATTCGTTAAAAGTAATGCCGTGATTTTTATACGTTTACAAGTAATCGAATGAAAAGTCAAAAGGAGCGCCGCTTAAAGTAATTCTCTATAGCAGGGAAAATTTATCAAATAGAAAATTCATTGCAGGAAAGTCTAAAGCAAGAAAATTTATAGTCAAGAAAAATACATCGCAGAAAATTGATCGCTGGGCAAATTTGACACAGGAAATTTCATGGCTGAAAATTAATCGCTGGGAAAATTCATAGCCAAGAAAAATTCATTGCAGAAAATTAATCACTAGGAAAATTCATCGCAGGAAACTTCATTGCAGAAAATTTATCGCTAGAAAAATTCATCGCCAAAAAATTCATAGCCAAGAAAAAATCATAGCAGAAAATTAATCGTTAGCAAAATTCGTACAAGTAAATTTCATCGCGGAAAATTGATCACTAGAAAATCCTTCGCAAGAAAACTTCATACCCCTAAAAAATTCATCGCAGAAAATTAATCGCTAAGAAAATTAATCGTAAGAAAATCCATTGCAAGGAAAATAAAATTCATTAAATAGTATGAAACTCGGACTATAAATGCAATAATAACATAATTTGAAGTGTGATGGAGAGAAAATAAAAAAAAAATATTTGAATTTGCTCATAAAGTATTACATAATTGAAAAATAATCAATTTTATAAAGAAGTATCAATAAGTTTAAAAAAAATATAAAATGTACTTTATACAGGCTCATGAATCTGCTGAAAGTACTAATTTAAGATCAACAGATATATCGCGTAACTAATCTTAGTATCGATTTAATTGAAAACGGGTAAAACTTACTTTAAATTATTTTTTTAACTTATAACATTTTCCTATGAAATTTCAGAATGATCCCGCTGAAGTTGCCTAAATAAAAATATTATACTTTGAGGATTCGGATTTATATTTTAATTTTTGGATTCATATATGCAGACCATAGAAATCGTCATTAATGAAATAATGTATTATGCTTAATAATTAATAATAATTATTGAATTGAATTTAGGAAGTAAAAAAAATTAAACTTAAACTCAAGTATAAATATTTTTATTTTTCACAAATACTTTACTTATCAATTTGACGGTAAAATTCACAAAACTTTTCAACTAATCAATAGCTAAAATAAATTAGTTGTAGCATAAATATTTGATTTTTTTAGTAATAATGAATTATTAATTGATGAATTGACAAATTTAATTGAGAAAAATATTTCTCTTTAAAATTATTTTTGATAGATTATCAAATTTACGATAATAATAATTTCTTATTACTTAATTAATGAAATTAACAAAAAATCAGGATTTTAATAAAATATACATCACATTATTGTTCAGCCTGATTGGAGAAGACCGATGAGTTGCTGTTGAACTATTAGCAATGAGGGAATATCATAACCGCCGGACAAGACATCATCAACGTAGAAATCCCGTTTGATGATTGGCGAAGCCAATGGATAGTTATGAGCTTCGTCATCCGCTAACTGGAGTAGTGTACGGATGGCGAGATAGGGAGCGCAGTTGACCCCGAATGTCACAGTTCGCAGGCTGAAATCCTGGACAGGAGCTGTAGGAGTCTTACGGTATAATATGCGCTGGTAATCGACTTGACTGGGATCGATCCATATTTGACGGTACATTTTCATTATGTCTGCACTATATACGAATGGATATTTTCTCCATCTCAGAATGAGAAGAGTCAAATCCTGCTGAAGAGCGGGACCCGCATACAGAACATCGTTCAGACTAAAGCGGTTCACTGTAGGGGAGGAAGCATTAAAAACAACGCGGAGCTTGGTTGTTGTGCTTTCGGGCTTTATCACCGCATGATGGGGCAAGTAATAAGTGTTAAATTTGTATGGGTGGGCAGCATGGGTGCGTTCATCTGGCGAGACCAGTGACATATGACCCAGTGTGCAGTATTCTTCCAAAACGTTGGAATACATGTCCCTCAGTTGGGGCTTCTTCTGTAGAGATTTCTCGGAACTCAAAAATTGTCTGAGGGCTATATTTCGCGAGGACCCTAAAAAAATAGAAGACGGGAAGTTTTCTTTAAAGGGAAGTTGCACGGTGTAACGGCCGTCCGGGTTCCTAAAAACGTTTCCTTATATAGATTTTCACAGTAGTGATCCTCCCGGGATAGGGGTTTTGAATCAAGAATTTCTTCAGATTCCCAGAATTGTTCAATTTGTTTGTCGAGTTGCACACCGTTGAAGAACGATGATACATCAGAGTTATAGGCGACGCCTGATATCAACCAACCGAAGACCGAATTCTGTGCCACAAATGAGCTGTGTTTTTTGACACAATCTAGAAGGATTTGAGAGTATAGGTCAGCACCGATAATAAGCTCTATGTTGCCTGGTTGGTTGAGAGATTTGTCAGCTAAATGTAACAAATTTAACTCTTGTAAAGAAGATTTGTCAATTGGCTGTTTAGGGAGTATTCCTGTCAATTTGGGAAGTACCAGAGCACTAACTGACACACGTACTGTCGAATCAATCAGTGACGAGATCACAAAAGTGCATGATTTTTGTGATGTTCCGCCTTCTGCTGCATTTATGCCTAATATACGAGTAGAAGAGGAACTAGAGGGTATCCGTAATCGTTGAAAAGCAGATTCAGCTAAGAATGTAGCTTCTGATCCTGGATCTATAAGAGCTCTCACGACATGGACGCTGTTATTATTCACTATTTTGACGATCGCTGTAGCTAAAATAACGCATTTTTTAGGGATCATACTGGTGCGGAGTTGACCAGTGGTATGGTAAGAATGAGCAGTTGTAGTTGCTGCTTGTTCTGATAATTTGTTAGAAGTAGTTGCCGTGAAGCTAGGAGCGCTTGGCGACAAATTAGACTGCGATTGCGGCAGTGCTTTTGATTTTGTTGCTTGCATATGAAGCAGTGTATTGTGGCGTCTGCCACAGTCACTACAATTAAACCGGCTAGGACAATTGTGGAGTTGATGTGACGCGGCAAGACAGTTGAGACACAAGTTTTTCTGACGTACCAATTTTTGTCGGTCTTGAACAGATTTGTCTAAGAACCTTGGACATTGACGAATTGAATGCTTCGCCTTACAAAAAGGGCAGTCAAAACTTGGTTTTGCCGTTGTGGCGAAAATGTGTACCGAATTAGATTTTAAGATTTTCTGAGGTAGTATTGCTTTTTGTTTGCTTATCCCTTCCCCTATAGCTTCTAAAGTAAGTGCTCGAGATTTGAGAAATGTTTCTAAATCTGACCAGGTTGGTATTTCGCGATGATTTGTTAGGGTTTGTTCAAATAGACCTCTAGTATCTGGAGGTAAATTTTGCAATACTCGATATACAATTAGAGGGTCCCAATGGATAACATCTATATCGTAGGAAGATAAAGCTGCTAATGAATCATTAACTGTTTCATAAAGTTTTTTAATTTCATTAATTGATTCTGAAATAATAGGTGCTATTTCTAGTAAATTTTTAATATGAATGTTGACTAATAGTCGCTTGTTTTCATATTGTTGCTCTAAAGCTTGCCAAGCTAATGTAAAAATTTTTGCTTCAACAGGAAATTTATGTACAATACGAGCCGCGTCATGTTTCGTTTTTCGCCGCAGATGATGTAATTTCTGAACATCCGACAGCGTATTTGAATTTTTAAATATTGCTGAAAACATATCACGGAACGCGGGCCAGGTTTCATAAGTTCCGAAAAAATCGTCGATGTCAATTGGTGGTACTCTAATTTGATCTGAATTATTGGAATTGGGATTTATCGCAACGCTAGATGAGCTAGGCTCCGTTTTTATTGTTGCTTCTAAAATTTTGTCCTCTATATTCGCTAAAAATTTCATATAGAGTTCTTGAGCCGATCTAAATTTTTTCTTGGATTCTGTTTTATAATTTTCAATTTTTGGCTCGGCTTGTACAGTAGTTTGTATTGCCGTAATTTGAAATGATTGGTATGAGCTTCTCACATCATCCCAATCTTGGGTAATCATATGCTTTGACGCGACAAGGTTACCGTGTGACAATTGAGTTAAATCCGCTGGAATATGGCTTAAACTATCTTTGAAGGTAGTAAAGGTGACAATGAATTTGTCATATGCGTCCATTTTTATTAATTAATTTTATAACGACTTAAATATAAAAACTTCGAAGATACACTCAGATTTTTTTTTTTTTTTTTATATATATTTGGTAACCCGATGCAACACCAAAATATTAATAATTAGTTGGTTAATATGTACTTAGTACAATTGACTCAATCAATGAAATCTCCAAAAAATGTTTAAAAATAAAATTCACAATTAAAATAATTCAAAAAAAAATTGTACTAATTTTATTTTTAATTTAAAAAATAAAAAAAAATATTGGCGAATAAAAGTTATTAGAACTGTTCTTCACACCAATGAAACGTACCACCAAAAATTTTGATTTGAATTAAAGTTATTTAAACTTTAATTTATCTCAATGAAACGCAACTAGAGAGATAAAAAAAAATTTGGTTTGAATTAAAGTTATTTAAACTTTATTTTGTATAAAATAAATGCACCTTCAAAAAAAATTCCAATTAAAGTTATTTGAACTTTAACTTGTATCAATGGAACGCAACTAAAAAAATTTTTGATTTTAATTAAAGTTATGAGAACTTTATTTTGTACCAATGGAACGCAACTAAAAAAAATTTTTGGTTTTAATTAAAGTTATATGAACTTTATTTTGTACCAATGAAACGCACCTAAAAAAGAATTTTTGTGTTGGCGTTTATCAAACCTCAATTATATTGATTTGAATGTGTATGCTCAGTAATTGAGAGTACCTTAGCGATAATCTGAGTAATTTTATATATTATTAATTTAAAGTACGAGGGGGATGTAAAAAATATTTTACGTGATTTTTCGAGAAAAAATCAACTAATTTTGTTAATTAATTTTTATTGTATATAAAAATTAAAAAATATTTTATTTTCAATTGTTTACACCAAAGTACAAATTTTAATATGTACTTTTTATATATAATTTATAGAAATTTTGATATGCACTTTATCATATAATATAAAAATTAGAAATATTAACCGTGTTAAAATTATGAGAATACGGAATGAAATTAATAGTATCACCAATAAATTATATTTATAATGTAATTTTTGAATATAAAATTACCAAATGGTTACCGAAATATACGAAGATTTTTTGGTAAAAACTCCGAATCCGATGTGTTGGTATATAATTTTTATTGTATATAAAAATTATAAAAGATTAATTAAAAAAAATTCTGACAAATTTAGAATATGAAATGGCGAAATTGAAATAAAATACCGGGACCGATATGCAAAAATTCAGAATAAAAATTATTTATATAATTTCACTGTATTACGTGAAATCACCCGAATTCTGATATAAAATTGTTTCATAAAATTTTTCAATGACTTCTACCACAAAAATATAATACACATAAGAAAATTATGTAAAAATTTATTTACGTTCATTCAATCAATCAGCTGTTTTTTCCAATTAGAATAATTAATTATTCCAATCTTATTTATTTTTATTTAAAAAAAAATGGTCACCCGTAATTACTTTAATATATTGAAAAATATTTTTTATTAGGTTTAGCCGATAGAAAAATTTTGTCCACAATATATATATAAATATAAGAAAACAATAAATGGCATAAAATAAAAACCACCACTTTCTCCAAAAATTAAATGAAATGCAATTTTTTTTTTTTATCCTTTAGGAAAAAATATTTTATTTTATTTGAATATTTTTTTTTTCATATATATTACACAATATTAAATAATTATTTTAATTTATTTTTTTTTTCTTTTATATTTTTTTTTTTTCAGTAATTTGGGGTAACTTTTTATTTTTTGGGATCAAAATTTGCACTGTAAAATTTTTAGTATAACTTACTTGGAATTTTTTCTTTTTTGATGATTTTTATTATGATGAAAACTGATGCTGTTGAATTAAAGATGACTTGATGATATTGTAGATGAAAATTGATGAATTAAAGCTGAATCTGCTGATGAAAATGATGATGAACTGATGAAAAACTATGATGAATTTGATGAACGTGATGATATTGTTGAAACTATTGATGAAATTGATGATTCGTCGTCCACGCGCTTGGGGCCACGTGGTACGAGACTGATGAAATATATTTGCTGTATCACGCGCTTGGGGCCTCGTGATAAAATATTTGAATTTTTGCTGAATCCACGCGCTTGGGGCCACGTGGTGATGATTTTACCTCACGCGCTTGGGGCCACGTGACGGGAAAATTAATGAAATATATTTGTTGTATCACGCGCTTGGGGCCTCGTGATAAAATATTTGAATTTTTGCTGAATACACGCGCTTGGGGCCTCGTGGTGATGATTTTACCTCACGCGCTTGGGGCCACGTGACGTTGGATTGATGTTAATTTTTCCACTTTTCACTACTACTGCACTTCGAAGGACCAAATGTTCCGGCGTGGGAACTAGGGGGTTCAATTTTATTAAGTAGAAAATTAAGTTGTCCCGAATACCCGTGATTTTGGTAAATCTTATCACAAAAATGGATGTTTTTTTTTTGTTGGAAAAAAATAATTTTTTTTTTTTTGTTTTAAAAGCACAAATTGTTTTTTTTTTATTTTACTTGAAATAATTAAAAGTTCACAAATTTTTTGTTTAATTTAAAAGTTCAAATATTTCACAATTTTTAATTTGTATTATTAATAATTTTTTTTATTAAATTTATTTCAATTTAAAAAATTAATATTAAAGATAATATTTAAAAAAAAATTACTGATGATTACGAATGGCACTTGTTGACGCTTCGGTGACTCGATAAAAAAAGAGACCGAGTATTAGTTGCATACTCTTTTTTGTAGATTGGGCCAGATTGTTAACACTCTCTTTTTCGAAATTAATAAGTTGAACTTTGCAAAAGCAATTATTTGAGCAGGAAGTTAATGATATTACGACGACCATGTCACCTACCTTAACATTTTCCTTGCACGTTCGCCACTTAGGCCGCTGGTGCAGCTGTGAAATATACTCCTCTTTCCAACGTCGGCAGATGGTTTGGTGTATTTGCTGCATGAGCTGCCAGCGTTTTAAAGAATTACTGGGAGAGTCTAGGAAATCTGTTTCTGGAGGAGAGAGCAAACTGTCTCCGATGAGGAAGTGTCCAGGCGTGAGGCACGTTGGATCCGTTGGATCGCTAGTGAGAGGAGTGAGAGGCCGTGAGTTTAGGCATGCTTCAACTTTTGCTAGCACGGTAGATAATTCCTCGTAAGTAAAAACATAGGATTTCGTAACGCGTCGAAGGTGATGCTTTACGGACTTCACCCCCGCTTCCCATAACCCACCATAATGGGGTGTACCGGGAGGTATAAAATTCCAGGTGAGGCCACGAACGGAATAGACGCGTGCGGTATGATCACTTCCGTCGCGTACAGCCTTTTTGTATTCTAGTTTGAGCAGGCGATCTGCTCCGACAAAGTTGGTACCGTTGTCGGAATACAGATTCGAACAAAGGCGTCGTCGGGCGGTGAACCGATCAAAGGCGGCCAGAAAGGACGTGGATGTGAGATCACTTACCGCCTCTAAGTGAACTGCTTTTGTAGAAAAGCATACGAATAAACATACATATCCTTTTGTCGTTTGGGCAGCATTAAACCGACCTTTTCGCGTTTTGAGACTGATGGGTCCAGCAAAGTCGAGACCCACGTTATGGCGGAAAGCGAACGGGCTCTTCAAGCACACACGTTCCGGAGGAAGGGCGCTCATAATTTGGCTACGAGTCTGTTTTCTGAACAGAGTACAGGTAGTACAGTTATATATGTGGCTACGTACAATGGATTGGATACGTGGGATCCAGAATTCTTTACGTAGTAAAGCTAACATTAAGCTGTTCGCGCCATGTAGACAAACGGTATGAATATGACCTACTAACAAACGGACAAAACGAGACGACGCAGGGAGGAGTATGGGATACTTTTCGGAATACGAAAATGCGGAATATGCTAATCGTCCGTTAGAGCGAATAATGCCTTTTAAATCCAAAAAGGGATTCAGAGCTAGAAGGGGGCTTCGTTGCGATATAGGAATACGGGCTTGTAGTTGAGAGTATTCCATATGATAATATGTCATTTGAGTGCATCGGATGAGACAGAACTTGCTATCCGTTAACTCCTGTTGACTGAGGAGATCACTGCTATTCCGAGGGGTGCCTCGCCGTTTGGAGAGGGAGTTGCGATAGAATCGGAATATGTAGGCAACTACTTTAAGAGCTCGGGAATATGAAGAGAATCTCATGAGCAAGGTATCACAATAAAACTCGGTTTTTGCATCCACATGAGTGGAGAAGGTTCGTACTGCGGCTGCTTCCAGATCAGTTTCCACGGAACCGGGTTCCCACTGCGGCCAGCGGTCTTCGGAGCGGCATAACCACTCAGGGCCATGCCACCAGAGTGTATTTGACTTGAGGGCTGAGGCTGGCATGCCGCGCGATGCTATGTCGGTTGGGTTGTGTTCGGATGGGACGTGGCGCCACTGCACCTCGCCCACCGCGTTGAGAACTTTGGTTACCCGATTGGCAATAAACGTTTTCCATCTCGCCGGCGATTGTTTAAGCCATGCGAGAACGATGGTGGAATCTGTCCACAAAAAATATGAGCACGAGGGTAACTCCAACCCGATCATGACAGACTTGAGGAGCTTGGCGAGTAAGACCACACCGTTTAGCTCCAAGCGAGGGATCGAAATGGTTTTCACCGGGGCAACTTTAGTTTTAGAAGAAATCAAATGGACGGATACTTTACCGTCAGCGTCCGTTGTACGAAGATAGACTGCTGCTGCTACAGCGGATTGGGACGCGTCACAAAATCCATGGAACTGAGATTCATATGTGGGTTTGTAATGAAGCCATCGAGGTATCGTGAGGTGTGTAATATTTGGCAAGTCAGAATAAAAGGAATTCCACTCGGATAGTCGTGCGGGCTCAACAGTGGAACCCCAGTCCGTCTTATCCTTCCAAATGTTTTGTAAAAGGGTCTTGGAGCGGACTACAACTGGGGATAACCATCCAGCAGGATCGAATAACTTTGCAATATTAGAAAATATCTTACGTTTGGTAAATGGCGGATGGTTGGTGAGCTTTTGGATTTTAAAGATGAAGACATCATCCTTGACCCGCCAGAATATGCCTAGGGCCTTGAATATATGATCTTCGTTGAGGGGCAACATGTCTTCAGAAATTCGGTCGGGTTCGGGAATGCGATGCAATAATTCGACATGGTTCGCTGACCATTTTTTAAGCGTGAAACCGCCTGATTGGAGAAGACCGATGAGTTGCTGTTGAACTATTAGCAATGAGGGAATATCATAACCGCCGGACAAGACATCATCAACGTAGAAATCCCGTTTGATGATTGGCGAAGCCAATGGATAGTTATGAGCTTCGTCATCCGCTAACTGGAGTAGTGTACGGATGGCGAGATAGGGAGCGCAGTTGACCCCGAATGTCACAGTTCGCAGGCTGAAATCCTGGACAGGAGCTGTAGGAGTCTTACGGTATAATATGCGCTGGTAATCGACTTGACTGGGATCGATCCATATTTGACGGTACATTTTCATTATGTCTGCACTATATACGAATGGATATTTTCTCCATCTCGGAATGAGAAGAGTCAAATCCTGCTGAAGAGCGGGACCCGCATACAGAACATCGTTCAGACTAAAACGGTTCACTGTAGGGGAGGAAGCATTAAAAACAACGCGGAGCTTGGTTGTTGTGCTTTCGGGCTTTATCACCACATGATGGGGCAAGTAATAAGTGTTAAATTTGTATGGGTGGGCAGCATGGGTGCGTTCATCTGGTGAGACCAGTGACATATGACCCAGTGTGCAGTATTCTTCCAAAACGTTGGAATACATGTCCCTCAGTTCGGGCTTCTTCTGTAGAGATTTCTCGGAACTCAAAAATTGTCTGAGGGCTATATTTCGCGAGGACCCTAAAAAAATAGAAGACGGGAAGTTTCCTTTAAAGGGAAATTGCACGGTGTAACGGCCGTCCGCGTTCCTAAAAGTTGTTTCCTTATATAGATTTTCACAGTAGTGATCCTCCCGGGATAGGGGTTTTGAATCAAGAATTTCTTCAGATTCCCAGAATTGTTCAATTTGTTTGTCGAGTTGCACACCGTTGAAGAACGATGATACATCAGAGTTATAGGCGACGCCTGATATCAACCAACCGAAGACCGAATTCTGTGCCACAAATGAGCTGTGCTTTTTGACACCATCTAGAAGGATTTGAGAGTATAGGTCAGCACCGATAATAAGCTCTATGTTGCCTGGTTGGTTGAGAGATTTGTCAGCTAAATGTAACAAATTTAACTCTTGTAAAGAAGATTTGTCAATTGGCTGTTTAGGGAGTATTCCTGTCAATTTGGGAAGTACCAGAGCACTAACTGACACACGTACTGTCGAATCAATCAGTGACGAGATCACAAAAGTGCATGATTTTTGTGATGTTCCGCCTTCTGCTGCATTTATGCCTAATATACGAGTAGAAGAGGAACTAGAGGGTATCCGTAATCGTTGAAAAGCAGATTCAGCTAAGAATGTAGCTTCTGATCCTGGATCTATAAGAGCTCTCACGACATGGACGCTGTTATTATTCACTATTTTGACGATCGCTGTAGCTAAAATAACGCATTTTTTAGGGATCATACTGGTGCGGAGTTGACCAGTGGTATGGTAAGAATGAGCAGTTGTAGTTGCTGCTTGTTCTGATAATTTGTTAGAAGTAGTTGCCGTGAAGCTAGGAGCGCTTGGCGACAAATTAGACTGCGATTGCGGCAGTGCTTTTGATTTTGTTGCTTGCATATGAAGCAGTGTATTGTGGCGTCTGCCACAGTCACTACAATTAAACCGGCTAGGACAATTGTGGAGTTGATGTGACGCGGCAAGACAGTTGAGACACAAGTTTTTCTGACGTACCAATTTTTGTCGGTCTTGAACAGATTTGTCTAAGAACCTTGGACATTGACGAATTGAATGCTTCGCCTTACAAAAAGGGCAGTCAAAACTTGGTTTTGCCGTTGTGGCGAAAATGTGTACCGAATTAGATTTTAAGATTTTCTGAGGTAGTATTGCTTTTTGTTTGCTTATCCCTTCCCCTATAGCTTCTAAAGTAAGTACTCGAGATTTGAGAAATGTTTCTAAATCTGACCAGGTTGGTATTTCGCGATGATTTGTTAGGGTTTGTTCAAATAGACCTCTAGTATCTGGAGGTAAATTTTGCAATACTCGATATACAATTAGAGGGTCCCAATGGATAACGTCTATATCGTAGGAAGATAAAGCTGCTAATGAATCATTAACTGTTTCATAAAGTTTTTTAATTTCATTAATTGATTCTGAAATAATAGGTGCTATTTCTAGTAAATTTTTAATATGAATGTTGACTAATAGTCGCTTGTTTTCATATTGTTGCTCTAAAGCTTGCCAAGCTAATGTAAAATTTTTTGCTTCAACAGGAAATTTATGTACAATACGAGCCGCGTCATGTTTCGTTTTTCGCCGCAGATGATGTAATTTCTGAACATCCGACAGCGTATTTGAATTTTTAAATATTGCTGAAAACATATCACGGAACGCGGGCCAGGTTTCATAAGTTCCGAAAAAATCGTCGATGTCAATTGGTGGTACTCTAATTTGATCTGAATTATTGGAATTGGGATTTATCGCAACGCTAGATGAGCTAGGCTCCGTTTTTATTGTTGCTTCTAAAATTTTGTCCTCTATATTCGCTAAAAATTTCATATAGAGTTCTTGAGCCGATCTAAATTTTTTCTTGGATTCTGTTTTATAATTTTCAATTTTTGGCTCGGCTTGTACAGTAGTTTGTATTGCCGTAATTTGAAATGATTGGTATGAGCTTCTCACATCATCCCAATCTTGGGTAATCATATGCTTTGACGCGACAAGGTTACCGTGTGACAATTGAGTTAAATCCGCTGGAATATGGCTTAAACTATCTTTGAAGGTAGTAAAGGTGACAATGAATTTGTCATATGCGTCCATTTTTATTAATTAATTTTATAACGACTTAAATATAAAAACTTCGAAGATACACTCAGATTTTTTTTTTTTTTTTATATATATATATTTGGTAACCCGATGCAACACCAAAATATTAATAATTAGTTGGTTAATATGTACTTAGTACAATTGACTCAATCAATGAAATCTCCAAAAAATGTTTAAAAATAAAATTCACAATTAAAATAATTCAAAAAAAAATTGTACTAATTTTATTTTTAATTTAAAAAATAAAAAAAATATTGGCGAATAAAAGTTATTAGAACTGTTCTTCACACCAATGAAACGTACCACCAAAAATTTTGATTTGAATTAAAGTTATTTAAACTTTAATTTATCTCAATGAAACGCAACTAGAGAGATAAAAAAAAATTTGGTTTGAATTAAAGTTATTTAAACTTTATTTTGTATAAAATAAATGCACCTTCAAAAAAAATTCCAATTAAAGTTATTTGAACTTTAACTTGTATCAATGGAACGCAACTAAAAAAATTTTTGATTTTAATTAAAGTTATGAGAACTTTATTTTGTACCAATGGAACGCAACTAAAAAAAAATTTTGGTTTTAATTAAAGTTATATGAACTTTATTTTGTACCAATGGAACGCAACTAAAAAAAATTTTTGGTTTTAATTAAAGTTATATGAACTTTATTTTGTACCAATGAAACGCACCTAAAAAAGAATTTTTGTGTTGGCGTTTATCAAACCTCAATTATATTGATTTGAATGTGTATGCTCAGTAATTGAGAGTACCTTAGCGATAATCTGAGTAATTTTATATATTATTAATTTAAAGTACGAGGGGGATGTAAAAAATATTTTACGTGATTTTTCGAGAAAAAATCAACTAATTTTGTTAATTAATTTTTATTGTATATAAAAATTAAAAAATATTTTATTTTCAATTGTTTACACCAAAGTACAAATTTTAATATGTACTTTTTATATATAATTTATAGAAATTTTGATATGCACTTTATCATATAATATAAAAATTAGAAATATTAACCGTGTTAAAATTATGAGAATACGGAATGAAATTATCACCAATAAATTATATTTATAATGTAATTTTTGAATATAAAATTACCAAATGGTTACCGAAATATACGAAGATTTTTTGGTAAAAACTCCGAATCCGATGTGTTGGTATATAATTTTTATTGTATATAAAAATTATAAAAGATTAATTAAAAAAAATTCTGACAAATTTAGAATATGAAATGGCGAAATTGAAATAAAATACCGGGACCGATATGCAAAAATTCAGAATAAAAATTATTTATATAATTTCACTGTATTACGTGAAATCACCCGAATTCTGATATAAAATTGTTTCATACAATTTTTCAATCACTTCTACCACAAAAATATAATACACATAAGAAAATTATGTAAAAATTTATTTACGTTCATTCAATCAATCAGCTGTTTTTTCCAATTAGAATAATTAATTATTCCAATCTTATTTATTTTTATTTAAAAAAAAATGGTCACCCGTAATTACTTTAATATATTGAAAAATATTTTTTATTAGGTTTAGCCGATAGAAAAATTTTGTCCACAATATATATATAAATATAAGAAAACAATAAATGGCATAAAATAAAAACCACCACTTTCTCCAAAAATTAAATGAAATGCAATTTTTTTTTTTTTTATCCTTTAGGAAAAAATATTTTATTTTATTTGAATATATATATGTATATATATTTTTTTTTTTCATATATATTACACAATATTAAATAATTATTTTAATTTTTTTTTTTTCTTTTATATTTTTTTTTTTTCGGTAATTTGGGGTAACTTTTTATTTTTTGGGATCAAAATTTGCACTGTAAAATTTTTAGTATAACTTACTTGGAATTTTTTCTTTTTTGATGATTTTTATTATGATGAAAACTGATGCTGTTGAATTAAAGATGACTTGATGATATTGTAGATGAAAATTGATGAATTAAAGCTGAATCTGCTGATGAAAATGATGATGAACTGATGAAAAACTATGATGAATTTGATGAACGTGATGATATTGTTGAAACTATTGATGAAATTGATGATTCGTCGTCCACGCGCTTGGGGCCACGTGGTACGAGACTGATGAAATATATTTGCTGTATCACGCGCTTGGGGCCTCGTGATAAAATATTTGAATTTTTGCTGAATCCACGCGCTTGGGGCCACGTGGTGATGATTTTACCTCACGCGCTTGGGGCCACGTGACGGGAAAATTGATGAAATATATTTGTTGTATCACGCGCTTGGGGCCTCGTGATAAAATATTTGAATTTTTGCTGAATCCACGCGCTTGGGGCCTCGTGGTGATGATTTTACCTCACGCGCTTGGGGCCACGTGACGTTGGATTGATGTTAATTTTTCCACTTTTCACTACTACTGCACTTCGAAGGACCAAATGTTCCGGCGTGGGAACTAGGGGGTTCAATTTTATTAAGTAGAAAATTAAGTTGTCCCGAATACCCGTGATTTTGGTAAATCTTATCACAAAAATGGATGTTTTTTTTTTGTTGGAAAAAAATAATTTTTTTTTTTGTTTTAAAAGCACAAATTGTTTTTTTTTATTTTACTTGAAATAATTAAAAGTTCACAAATTTTTTGTTTAATTTAAAAGTTCAAATATTTCACAATTTTTAATTTGTATTATTAATAATTTTTTTTATTAAATTTATTTCAATTTAGAAAATTAATATTAAAGATAATATTTAAAAAAAATTACTGATGATTACGAATGGCACTTGTTGACGCTTCGGTGACTCGATAAAAAAAGAGACCGAGTATTAGTTGCATACTCTTTTTTGTAGATTGGGCCAGATTGTTAACACTCTCTTTTTCGAAATTAATAAGTTGAACTTTGCAAAAGCAATTATTTGAGCAGGAAGTTAATGATATTACGACGACCATGTCACCTACCTTAACATTTTCCTTGCACGTTCGCCACTTAGGCCGCTGGTGCAGCTGTGAAATATACTCCTCTTTCCAACGTCGGCAGATGGTTTGGTGTATTTGCTGCATGAGCTGCCAGCGTTTTAAAGAATTACTGGGAGAGTCTAGGAAATCTGTTTCTGGAGGAGAGAGCAAACTGTCTCCGATGAGGAAGTGTCCAGGCGTGAGGCACGTTGGATCCGTTGGATCGCTAGTGAGAGGAGTGAGAGGCCGTGAGTTTAGGCATGCTTCAACTTTTGCTAGCACGGTAGATAATTCCTCGTAAGTAAAAACATAGGATTTCGTAACGCGTCGAAGGTGATGCTTTACGGACTTCACCCCCGCTTCCCATAACCCACCATAATGGGGTGTACCGGGAGGTATAAAATTCCAGGTGAGGCCACGAACGGAATAGACGCGTGCGGTATGATCACTTCCGTCGCGTACAGCCTTTTTGTATTCTAGTTTGGGCAGGCGATCTGCTCCGACAAAGTTGGTACCGTTGTCGGAATACAGATTCGAACAAAGGCGTCGTCGGGCGGTGAACCGATCAAAGGCGGCCAGAAAGGACGTGGATGTGAGATCACTTACCGCCTCTAAGTGAACTGCTTTTGTAGAAAAGCATACGAATAAACATACATATCCTTTTGTCGTTTGGGCAGCATTAAACCGACCTTTTCGCGTTTTGAGACTGATGGGTCCAGCAAAGTCGAGACCCACGTTATGGCGGAAAGCGAACGGGCTCTTCAAGCACACACGTTCCGGAGGAAGGGCGCTCATAATTTGGCTACGAGTCTGTTTTCTGAACAGAGTACAGGTAGTACAGTTATATATGTGGCTACGTACAATGGATTGGATACGTGGGATCCAGAATTCTTTACGTAGTAAAGCTAACATTAAGCTGTTCGCGCCATGTAGACAAACGGTATGAATATGACCTACTAACAAACGGACAAAACGAGACGACGCAGGGAGGAGTAATTGATTTGACAAAAACGAATTAATTCCCCTTAAATTATAATTAAATCGCTAAAATTGATAGGCTTAAAATTTTAGTAATGACTTATGCGAAATTTAAAAGTGGGAAAAAATAATATATTTATTTATTTATTTATTTATTTCTGTTTAATTCAAACAACTTACAATTTCTTAAATATACTATATAAATACATAACATTATATAAAAAAAAAATATAAATACAATAGTTAATAACTAAGTTAAAATTTAATACTTAATATATATTATTAATTCTATATAAATAAAAATAGAATATTGTCAATATTTAATTTAATTTAATACAAATTATTAATTCTATAAAAGTATAGATATAATATTAAATATTACCAAATAATAAATGGATTAATTAATTAACTTTAATTAACTACAGTCTCCATTTAAGCAGACTACTTAAATATTACATACTAACTATTAAATACTAAATAGTATTGAAAGAATAATAATACTAGTAATAATGGTTAATAGAATATATAACAATCAATTACCTATAATTAGCTTTTTTAAGTTATTTTTTGAAGTTGATATTCTAATTTGATTTTGAAATTTATTGCCTAATATTTGCATCCGGTTAATGGGTTCAAATTAACCATATGTAGTCCTATGGAAAGCTATTTTGAATAAATTTGGAGATCTAGATCGATAATTGTTCGTAAATTCTATTTTATTTAAAATGAATGATGAATCAATTTGCAAGTTTATAGCTTCAGTTAAGAAAATTACATCAGCCAATTCACGTCTTTTTTCTAATGAATCCAAATGTACTATTAAATTCAGCCTATCTAAATATGGCAGTAATATTAATGGATTCAGCCACTGAAATTGACATAAAGCATACCAAATGAAATTTCTTTGAATTGACTCTATTCGACGTACATGAATATCAAAATATGGGTTCCATACTTGGCTAGCATACTCCAAATTAGCACGAACAAGACATGTAAATAACGATTTTAGTATATAAGGATCAGAAAATTCATTTGACCATCGTTTTATAAAACGATACATTGAATTTGCTTTATTAATGATGTAATTGTAGTGCAATGTAAAGTTTAATTTTGAATCAAAATAAACACCTAAATCTTTAAAAACTTCTACTCTTGATACAGTTTCTTCATTAAGTTTATATGAAAAATGATTAGGCGAATATTGACACGAAAACGTCATAATTGCGCACTTATCCACATTTAATTTTAGAAAATTCAAACTACACCATATTGCAAAACGATCTAAATCATATTGAAGCAAATGTGAATCGTTCAAAGAGGCAATCTTTTTATAAATTTTCATATCATCAGCGTAGATATTTATATTGCTATTCTTAATTATGGAGACTACATCATTTATCGATATGATAAATAATAATGGTCCAAGATGACTACCTTGAGGCACACCAGAATTAGCTTCAAAAATTGATGATATTATACCGTTGTAAATAAAATACTATAAGTTCTATTTGATAAATAAGATTTAATCCAATTAATGAAGTAAACCGGAAATCCCAATTTTTTTAGTTTAAATAAAATAATGCTATGAGGTAGTAGATCAAATGCTTTACTGAGGTCACTATATAAAACATCCGTTTGAAATCCTGCTTCCATATTATTAATAATATTCGAAGTTGATTCAATTAAATTAGTTACCGTCGATCTGTGTTTCATGAATCCATGCTGATTAGGCACTAAAAAATTTACGCAGTGTTCGTAAATAGAATCAAAAACCATTAGTTCGAATAATTTCGGTATACTTGATAATTTAGCTATAGGACGATAATTAGTTACTTCCATTTTAGAGTCCTTCTTATGGATTGGTCTTATATACGATTTTTTCCAAAAATCAGGAAATATACCCGTTAATAGAGAGCGTTTAAATAAAATAGATAATGGTAACTTTAATGAGCTAGAACATTTTTTTAGAATAATTTCCGGTATACCATCCGGTCCAGCTGACGATTTATCCCCAAGTTTATCCAAGTATGACTTAATTAAAGAGCCATCAAAACTAATATCCTGGAGAGTGGTCTTTGGAAAAGAGTCCATATGGTCAAAGTAACCTTCATTAATTGGAAAATCTGAGTTCACATACGAATCTGAAAAATGATCACGAAAATAATTTGATATAACAGAAGCATCATTGCTTAAGTGACCGTTGAAGCTCATAAAAGTAGGGAATTCATCAGATTTTCTTTTTGCATTAACAAAATTCCAGAATAATTTTGGATTATCAATGAGCTTAAATGACATTTCACCCACATAATTATTATAATGTTAAATCCACTTTTTGTTTAAAAGTATTAAATAAGTTTACAAAATTAATGTAATCCACGTTATTTTTAGATTTAAGAAATTTACGCCATGCTTTATTTTTAATATTTTTAAGCTTCCTAAGTTCATAAAAAAACCAAGGCGGACTATTGTTAATCCCTTTATTAATAATTTTTGGTACATACATATTAAATCCAAATAACACTACGTTATAAAACTTTTCTATAACAAAATTAAAGTCAACGTTATTAAGTAGTGTATTAAAGTTCATTGAATTTAAATAAGTATTTATACCATAAAAATCAGTCTTGTTAAAATTGAATCTATATGACGTAGCGTGGGTATTTAACACAGGCGCATTATAACAATATGATATCGTGATTGGAGGATGAAATTGATCAATATTAACTGGAGAAGACTCAAATTGTGAAATTATTATATTTTCCCAATCAGAAGTAAAAATAAGATCCAGTTGTCTGGACTGAAAGTTTTTAATAATCTGATATTTGTTGTAGGAAATTAACATTTAAATTATCACAAAAAGAACATTCAATTTCACTAGTTATATTTTTTGGAAGTAAATAACATTCCTCATCATGTTGCACCCAATTAATATTAGGGTGATTAAATTCTCCACAAATTATTAATTCATCTGAAGAAGTCATTTCCAAGGATATAGATTCAATTACATTGTTAAAATTTCCATAGATTTCATTGCTAGAATTAGGTGGAATATAACAACATATAATAATGAGATTTTTCGAAGCTAAATTCACTGTAATACCAATTATTTCTAATGAATCAGAGAGTGGTATATCAATTTCCGATACATTAAAATTGGATTTGATTGCAATTAATTGCGTAGGAATCAATGGATCTTGTATGTGATATCTATCTTTTCTAAAAACTGAGTATGATTGATTAAATAATTCAAGACTGTTAATTGTAGGATTCAACCATGTTTCAGTTAGGGCATAGATATCGAAGTCCATAGATAATGAATTTGAATGTACAATTTTAGTTTTTGTACGAAGGCCCCTAACATTTTGATAATAAATTTTTAAGTCAGTAAAATTTAATTTATTTATTAAAATTAAATTGAAATTACTTGACTTAACATTATCTATAGTAGTATTACCATTATTAGGAACATGGCTTAAAATACTTATTATTAGTTTCTCGTAATCTTTGAAGGTCCTCTCTCCTTCTATTATTTACATAATTATAATAGGCATTCAAATCAGTTTTAATATCAGCTTCAGGTATACTAAGATCATCGTGAAATTTAGTAAAAAGTTTAGTAAGTTCTTTATGATCTATAGGCAAACCTACTGACTTTATAAAAGCTTTAATGTTGGTAATTGTATGACCAAGTACACAAACTGAAGTAGGTTCATCATGTAGATACGCTAGAAATAGCCTAACGTTATCATAAATTTTATGATCTTTAAAACGACTCAGTGAATATAAATTTTCACCATCAACAACTGAATTTTGTGTCATCCTGACCACTGGAGAGACTAAAGGATTGACAAAAAAAGGAGAAGGAGTGGTGACAATATTAGTAGGATTAGTAATATGGTTAGTACTATTATTAGTAGTTATTGGGGGAATAGTTGTTATTGGATTAATAGGAACAGGGACAGAAGTAATATTAGTAGTTATTAGGGGAGTAGTTGTTATTGGATTAAATGGAAAGTGGGATGAAACAGGGACAAATGACGTAGGATTATCTACCATAAAAGAACCTCCTTGTGTGTTAAATTTACTGAACCTCTTTTGGTAATTAGGATCAGCAACCATAAAAGTATCACCTTGTACGAAGTTTGGATACCTAAGTACATTTCTAAATGAGATATCACTCGAATTAGGAAGTAACAAATCATAAACAGGAAGACTACGAGATCTACTACTATGTCAATTGTTACTACTAATATTTTGAAAATTTCGAAAATTATCTTCATATAATCTATTATTATTACTAGTATCATTTCTAATATTGAAATTATTACTTATATTATTATTAGTATTAATATTACCATCATTAATATTTTTCTGTTTTTTATTAGTTGGTAAGTTATTTTTACGTTTATTTTTATATTTATCATTAATATTTATTTTATTATTATTTAAATTATGATTATTTTTACGGTTAACACCAATGTTACTACTTGTATTATTAGCAGCATTTAATATATTTTTTTTAATTTTTGGTCTATTACTATTATTATTATTTAAACTATTTTGGTTGTGATTAATTTTAATTTTATTTTTGATTTTATTATTACTAGTGATATTGTTTTTAATTTTTTTTATTGATCTTATTCTTACCTTCATTATTAACATGTCCAATATTCATTCTCAATTTATTATTGTTACTTGAAGTATCTTTTTTATTTATTGAACCATTTGCTTTAATTTTATTATTATTTACCCAAATCGAAGGTGATGCATTTATTGAATTCCAAATCGATGTTGCGTCCAACAGAGTAATAATAGTATGTACTGGAACCTCAACTTTGAAGCTAGAAAGTTATAGTTTATCTTTCTTAAGATAGACTGGTGTTACATTTTTACAGATTATATCTGTAATACCAAAATTCAAAATAATGAAGTTCTTTAACCACCCAGCGTCCAGTTGAATGTTGAATGGAGATATCTTCACATAGATTGAGCATCGTTTCACAAAATATTACCAACTGCCGATGTTGAAGGTCGAGTTTTTGAATTATCTGTATTATTGATTTGTAACTCTTCAAACAACGAACTTTTCACAGGTTCAATAGATTCATTCAAGTTAATTGGTATCTTAAGACATTTCAATTCGTCTATAACGTCCTTAAGAGATTGATTATTAGTTTTAATTTCATCTCTAACAAAAGACAAATAAGACTGTACTTCATCAAATTTGTGATCAGTAGTTACATTATTTAGTGTGCCAATCTTTTGTTAGAAGGAATCTAAATTTTCAGTAATTAATTCAACAGAAGTTTTAAAAACGTTGAATTATTTTGAGAAATGATAGAAAATTTCTTTAGAGTTGAATAAATTGAATCTAATTGAAAATTTATCTTCATTTGTCCAGATTTCAATTCATCCAAATTTATTTGCGATTCATTAATAGAAGCAACATTTTTGGACAACATATCTAATTTATTAGAAAATAAATCAATATTTTCTGCGCGAAAATCGCTCTTTTTTTCAATTTTGTCAAAATGGCAACTAAAATCATCAACATGCTGCAAAATCAACTCAACCTTTTCAGTTGTCTTAACTGACTTCTTATCATTCATAAGTAGAGTTTTTTTTATTGATTCTAAGGAATCAGAAAATGATTTTAACACATCATTATTCGACTTTAATGCGAGCATGATGTGAGAAAGACTTATTGTTTTGCACTCATTACAATAAAATGAAAATAATTTATTATATTCATTGCAGTATTTAAGTGCAGTACGCGAAAGACCTATACAGTGCTGATGAAAAAATTTGGAGCAAATTCTGCTACAAGCTATTAAATCCTTTGAGGGTGAATCTTCGTTATAATAGCAGTTTAAACTATTGCACATATTGTTATTCAAATTGTTATTATTATTATTTTGTAAAATAACACACTATGTAAGCAAATTATATTCAAAGTTTATTGTTCTAATTTAATAAATTTCACTATTGCCGCACTTAAAATATTTAATAAAGATAAAATTGATTACGAAATTTAAAATATTGTATCAATAATATATATATGTTTATTAATTATTATTTAAAGTTATTTTTATTTTATATTTTTACTGAATATTACTATATATGACACTTATTAATTATTACGTAATGTTATGAAATAATTTAAATGTAATATATTTTTAAACCAGCGAAAATGCTGACAACGTAATAAAAAAATAATAAAAAAAAATGTATTAAGCAATTGTGCATGTAATTAATTATAATTAATTAAATAAAACGGAGCGAAATTAAAACACGTCCGATACGATTGAATATTGTTGTTACAACTGATGCACCAATTCAATTTATTGACTCATAAAATTCCTAAAACTTTTGGAAAAGTAAAAAAAATAGAACAATTTAAATCATGTTGTAATATATTATTCTTAACCTGAAGTAAAAAGAAAATTAATATTACGCTTAAGTATAAATCTCTGCCTATGGTGCAAAACCATTTAATTCAGAATTTCATAAAAAATTTACTTCACCTAAGCCAAGTTCAATGACAATCGAATATATTAGCTAAAACATCTAACTCGATCTGAATGTTGCGCAATTCTACATTGATCAACTAAGGCAAATTACTAAAATTAATTGCGGGCCAAAAAAAGGGTTACCAAGCACTTAACCGTTTAGTTTCCCAGGAAGTTTAGAATTAATTGTAAAACTAGCCACATATGGATAAAAAATCTTAATATAATACTATTTTCAAATTTAAAAGTAGCAGAACATATTCGATAAAAACGCTTTTCTGGAAAACTATAAATCATGACTTAAGTGCCTTTGTCCCTCTGCCAGAGAAATATTTTTAATCTAAAGTTAAAAATATTTTTAATCGAACTCTCTAGAGTTTCAATTGTATCGGACGTGTCTTGTTTTGTTTGCTGTCAATTTTGTTATTAAATCATTTATTTACTTTATTTCCGAAAGTTTTTCTTCTGTAATTGAATCAGATTTTCGGCTATTGTTTTTTTAATTTAATTTTTTTTCAATATTTGTAATTTTGGTTCTGGATATGCATAATTAAAATATAATTGAACTTTATAACTAAATAAAATGTTCTAAATTAGTTTAACAGTAACTTTTATTATACCTAAATTTCTTATATTATTTTTTTATTTATTTATATATTTACATATATATATTCTTACCGTAGTTTTCTATTATTTATATAATTAAAATTATAAAATTATAATTCAATTGTAACTATTGAGAAAACATTATTTTTTATTGTTTTGTGATATTGCTAATTTCAATTTAGCTGACCGTGAGTAAAATTTTCATATTGTGTGTGTGTTTTCTCTGGCTCGCAGTAATTATTTATCAGCTAAGTATATTTTTTTTTTTTTGTATTTACAAATAGACCGGTCAACTTTTCGATCTTTTTTATCGCAGTCAGACAATTGACCTAATTTTTATTTAAAGTTAATTTTATATATTTACATTTTTGACTAGTTAATTATCAAATCGAATTTTTTGTACTTATTTAATTTTTAAAATTTAATTTATTATGGATTTAAAGTGCTGCTTTTGTGGACTCGTTATCGATAGTTCCACTAAATTTAGACCTGATTTTTTCAAAAATAAGTTAATTCTCTACAATGTTTGTAAAGGAAATAATATTTTTTCTAATCTTAGATGAAATAATGATCTGATTGAGAATCTCACTCCTTCAGTTGAAAGCATAAAAATAATCGTTAAGTCTTTTGGGGAACGCGTTTTTAGTATGGGAAAGAAAGTTGAGTTGTTGTCAAATAACGTTATTGATTGTATGGAACAAATCAATAGGGATATTGATGCCAACACACGGTCAATAAAGGGAAATGGCTATGATAATTCTAAACAGTTCACTAAAACCGTTAACTTGCTTAATAATATTGACTCCTCATTGCAGAATGTTGTCAATAAGAAAATTTCACCAATAGAATCTGTGGCGACTAGCGTAGCGTCACATCAATAGCGCCACTAGTAAAAGAATTAATTGAAGTAATCTAATATTGACAACACTGAAGTGCGTAAATTTGGCTGCGTTGCTTGTACACTTCGGCGCCTGTAAATAAAAACATTTTTTGTAATTCCGGTAATCACACGCCATTCGGTGTTGATCTCTCATAGTGAATAGTCGTTTTTTTAAAGTATTAATCTAACAAATTACGTTAGCATCATAAACTTAACAAAGCAAAATATATTAATAAACTTAATAATTAAACTGTATATATATATATATATAATTAAGAATAATATATATTGAATAATAAGCTGTAAATATAAATAATAATAAAGATCATAATTTTTCTGGTCGCGGTGTTATTATAGCAGTACGCATGGACTATGCTTGCTCGTTTTTTAGCATTCCTAATACCGAAAATATTGAATTAATTTGTGTCAAAATTAATATTGGTAAGCGATCTATTTATATTTTATGCTGCTATATACGTCCATGTAGTCCGATCGAGACATACCAACTTCTCATCGACGCAGTTGATTTCTTGTCCAATACCATGGCTACGGTTGACGATATGTTGGTCTTGGGTGATTTTAATCTACCTGATCTGTTATGGATGAGGTCAGATGATGATTCTCACTTTGTTGCTGTAAATCCAACTGCTCAAAAGGAAGTATTATTTACTGATAATCTCTCTGACAACGGTCTCTGCCAGATCAGTGATATTAAAAATAATCTAAACAGGCAACTCGATCTTATTTTCTCTACCAATAATGTAAATTGCATTGTAGTGGAAAGTAGCTTCACTCCCTCCACTGTTGATCCGTATCACCCTCCTTTAGCTTTAACTTTTTTGTACGAGAACGGTATTATTAACGTAGATTCTGAAAAACCTTATTCTTTTAACTTCCATAAAGCCGATTTTGATAAATTTAATCATCTACATATTAATTTAAATTTTGATTTTTAATAACCTAGACCAAGGCTTCTCAAACTTTTTTACTCTGTCCTAATCCCTATCCAAAATTTATTTAATGACTGTTACTGTATCCAATTCCAATAGCAGTAGCCTAAGGGTTATTTCCCTATAAAAACTCACAGACTTAATAATGTATTCATAAATTTTGGAAACCGTGGTTTGAATTAATTTTTTGGCAGTTTATCAATATTAAAAACAAATCAGATGGTTATCCTTCTACATTAGAGTATTTAGATAACTGATCAAATGAATCTAAGATAATAACTAATATGTTTGCTAACTTTTTCAATCAAGCCTTTAACGATAACCAATTTCAGCCTGATGAAAATTATTTTTCGTATTTAAATAATTGCAACCAAACTAACATCATTTCTTTTAATATTGATTATAATGATGTAGTTGATAAGATTCAACACCTTAAAGATGATTACTCATCCGGTCCCGATGGTTTACCTGCTTTAGTTTAAAAAAAAAACTGTAACTCATTGGCGTAACCGTTAACATTTCTCTTTCAAATATCACTTTCTGAAGGAATTTTTCCCGCTTTGTGGAAGGATTGTTTTATAATTACGATACACAAAAAGGGTTATAAAACGGATATTTCGAATTATAGGCCAATCGCAAAGTTATCTAGTATTCCAAACTGTTCGAAAGTATAATTTACGATTCTGTATATTTTCATTGCAAATCGTTGTTTTCTTCAAAGCATCATGGCTTTCTTGAAGGTAGATCCACCGCTACGAATCTAACTGATTTTGTATCTAATACTTTAATCAATATGGAAAAAGGGAAAGAAATTGACGTAATCTCCGCAGATTTCGCCAAAGCGTTTGATAAAATTTCACACAAATTAATTTTGTTCAAATTTAAGGCCATCGGTTTTCCACCGGGGATCATTCGTTGGCTAGAATCATATCTAAGTGACCGTCAATACCGTGTTTTATTTAGGTCTTCTATTTCTGACCCTTTTATTGCAAAATCCGGTGTTCCACAGGGCAGCCATCTTGGCCCACTGATTTTTGTATTGGCAATAAATGACGTTGATTATATTATAGTTGATTCGAGTGTTTCAGTATACGCCGATGATATGAAAATATACAGAGTAATTGCATCCAATACTGATTGTTGACCTAAACAAATTTGCTACTTGGTGTGCTAAAAACCACTTAGTACTTAATGTAAGTAAATGTCAGACAATTACATATTCTCGTAACTCGTTCCTTTTCACGGGATTACTTCATCAATAATGAGATCGTTTGTCGAGTTCCGACCCTTCGGGATTTTGGTGTTATCTGCGATGGTGCATGGTGAGCTTAACTTCAGATCCCACTACGATAGTATTGTAAATAGGGCTCACTCAGCGCTAGGTTTTGTAAAGCGGTAGTCCAAGGAATTCCGGGAAGCGTATGTCACAAAATCCCTTTATTATATTCATTGCAGTATTTAAGTGCAGTACGCGAAAGACCTATACAGTGCTGATGAAAAAATTTGGAGCAAATTCTGCTACAAGCTATTAAATCCTTTGAGGGTGAATCTTCGTTATAATAGCAGTTTAAACTATTGCACATATTGTTATTCAAATTGTTATTATTATTATTTTGTAAAATAACACACTATGTAAGCAAATTATATTCAAAGTTTATTGTTCTAATTTAATAAATTTCACTATTGCCGCACTTAAAATATTTAATAAAGATAAAATTGATTACGAAATTTAAAATATTGTATCAATAATATATATATGTTTATTAATTATTATTTAAAGTTATTTTTATTTTATATTTTTACTGAATATTACTATATATGACACTTATTAATTATTACGTAATGTTATGAAATAATTTAAATGTAATATATTTTTAAACCAGCGAAAATGCTGACAACGTAATAAAAAAATAATAAAAAAAAATGTATTAAGCAATTGTGCATGTAATTAATTATAATTAATTAAATAAAACGGAGCGAAATTAAAACACGTCCGATACGATTGAATATTGTTGTTACAACTGATGCACCAATTCAATTTATTGACTCATAAAATTCCTAAAACTTTTGGAAAAGTAAAAAAAATAGAACAATTTAAATCATGTTGTAATATATTATTCTTAACCTGAAGTAAAAAGAAAATTAATATTACGCTTAAGTATAAATCTCTGCCTATGGTGCAAAACCATTTAATTCAGAATTTCATAAAAAATTTACTTCACCTAAGCCAAGTTCAATGACAATCGAATATATTAGCTAAAACATCTAACTCGATCTGAATGTTGCGCAATTCTACATTGATCAACTAAGGCAAATTACTAAAATTAATTGCGGGCCAAAAAAAGGGTTACCAAGCACTTAACCGTTTAGTTTCCCAGGAAGTTTAGAATTAATTGTAAAACTAGCCACATATGGATAAAAAATCTTAATATAATACTATTTTCAAATTTAAAAGTAGCAGAACATATTCGATAAAAACGCTTTTCTGGAAAACTATAAATCATGACTTAAGTGCCTTTGTCCCTCTGCCAGAGAAATATTTTTAATCTAAAGTTAAAAATATTTTTAATCGAACTCTCTAGAGTTTCAATTGTATCGGACGTGTCTTGTTTTGTTTGCTGTCAATTTTGTTATTAAATCATTTATTTACTTTATTTCCGAAAGTTTTTCTTCTGTAATTGAATCAGATTTTCGGCTATTGTTTTTTTAATTTAATTTTTTTTCAATATTTGTAATTTTGGTTCTGGATATGCATAATTAAAATATAATTGAACTTTATAACTAAATAAAATGTTCTAAATTAGTTTAACAGTAACTTTTATTATACCTAAATTTCTTATATTATTTTTTTATTTATTTATATATTTACATATATATATTCTTACCGTAGTTTTCTATTATTTATATAATTAAAATTATAAAATTATAATTCAATTGTAACTATTGAGAAAACATTATTTTTTATTGTTTTGTGATATTGCTAATTTCAATTTAGCTGACCGTGAGTAAAATTTTCATATTGTGTGTGTGTTTTCTCTGGCTCGCAGTAATTATTTATCAGCTAAGTATATTTTTTTTTTTTTTGTATTTACAAATAGACCGGTCAACTTTTCGATCTTTTTTATCGCAGTCAGACAATTGACCTAATTTTTATTTAAAGTTAATTTTATATATTTACATTTTTGACTAGTTAATTATCAAATCGAATTTTTTGTACTTATTTAATTTTTAAAATTTAATTTATTATGGATTTAAAGTGCTGCTTTTGTGGACTCGTTATCGATAGTTCCACTAAATTTAGACCTGATTTTTTCAAAAATAAGTTAATTCTCTACAATGTTTGTAAAGGAAATAATATTTTTTCTAATCTTAGATGAAATAATGATCTGATTGAGAATCTCACTCCTTCAGTTGAAAGCATAAAAATAATCGTTAAGTCTTTTGGGGAACGCGTTTTTAGTATGGGAAAGAAAGTTGAGTTGTTGTCAAATAACGTTATTGATTGTATGGAACAAATCAATAGGGATATTGATGCCAACACACGGTCAATAAAGGGAAATGGCTATGATAATTCTAAACAGTTCACTAAAACCGTTAACTTGCTTAATAATATTGACTCCTCATTGCAGAATGTTGTCAATAAGAAAATTTCACCAATAGAATCTGTGGCGACTAGCGTAGCGTCACATCAATAGCGCCACTAGTAAAAGAATTAATTGAAGTAATCTAATATTGACAACACTGAAGTGCGTAAATTTGCCTGCGTTGCTTGTACACTTCGGCGCCTGTAAATAAAAACATTTTTTGTAATTCCGGTAATCACACGCCATTCGGTGTTGATCTCTCATAGTGAATAGTCGTTTTTTTAAAGTATTAATCTAACAAATTACGTTAGCATCATAAACTTAACAAAGCAAAATATATTAATAAACTTAATAATTAAACTGTATATATATATATATATAATTAAGAATAATATATATTGAATAATAAGCTGTAAATATAAATAATAATAAAGATCATAATTTTTCTGGTCGCGGTGTTATTATAGCAGTACGCATGGACTATGCTTGCTCGTTTTTTAGCATTCCTAATACCGAAAATATTGAATTAATTTGTGTCAAAATTAATATTGGTAAGCGATCTATTTATATTTTATGCTGCTATATACGTCCATGTAGTCCGATCGAGACATACCAACTTCTCATCGACGCAGTTGATTTCTTGTCCAATACCATGGCTACGGTTGACGATATGTTGGTCTTGGGTGATTTTAATCTACCTGATCTGTTATGGATGAGGTCAGATGATGATTCTCACTTTGTTGCTGTAAATCCAACTGCTCAAAAGGAAGTATTATTTACTGATAATCTCTCTGACAACGGTCTCTGCCAGATCAGTGATATTAAAAATAATCTAAACAGGCAACTCGATCTTATTTTCTCTACCAATAATGTAAATTGCATTGTAGTGGAAAGTAGCTTCACTCCCTCCACTGTTGATCCGTATCACCCTCCTTTAGCTTTAACTTTTTTGTACGAGAACGGTATTATTAACGTAGATTCTGAAAAACCTTATTCTTTTAACTTCCATAAAGCCGATTTTGATAAATTTAATCATCTACATATTAATTTAAATTTTGATTTTTAATAACCTAGACCAAGGCTTCTCAAACTTTTTTACTCTGTCCTAATCCCTATCAAAAATTTATTTAATGACTGTTACTGTATCCAATTCCAATAGCAGTAGCCTAAGGGTTATTTCCCTATAAAAACTCACAGACTTAATAATGTATTCATAAATTTTGGAAACCGTGGTTTGAATTAATTTTTTGGCAGTTTATCAATATTAAAAACAAATCAGATGGTTATCCTTCTACATTAGAGTATTTAGATAACTGATCAAATGAATCTAAGATAATAACTAATATGTTTGCTAACTTTTTCAATCAAGCCTTTAACGATAACCAATTTCAGCCTGATGAAAATTATTTTTCGTATTTAAATAATTGCAACCAAACTAACATCATTTCTTTTAATATTGATTATAATGATGTAGTTGATAAGATTCAACACCTTAAAGATGATTACTCATCCGGTCCCGATGGTTTACCTGCTTTAGTTTAAAAAAAAAACTGTAACTCATTGGCGTAACCGTTAACATTTCTCTTTCAAATATCACTTTCTGAAGGAATTTTTCCCGCTTTGTGGAAGGATTGTTTTATAATTACGATACACAAAAAGGGTTATAAAACGGATATTTCGAATTATAGGCCAATCGCAAAGTTATCTAGTATTCCAAACTGTTCGAAAGTATAATTTACGATTCTGTATATTTTCATTGCAAATCGTTGTTTTCTTCAAAGCATCATGGCTTTCTTGAAGGTAGATCCACCGCTACGAATCTAACTGATTTTGTATCTAATACTTTAATCAATATGGAAAAAGGGAAAGAAATTGACGTAATCTCCGCAGATTTCGCCAAAGCGTTTGATAAAATTTCACACAAATTAATTTTGTTCAAATTTAAGGCCATCGGTTTTCCACCGGGGATCATTCGTTGGCTAGAATCATATCTAAGTGACCGTCAATACCGTGTTTTATTTAGGTCTTCTATTTCTGACCCTTTTATTGCAAAATCCGGTGTTCCACAGGGCAGCCATCTTGGCCCACTGATTTTTGTATTGGCAATAAATGACGTTGATTATATTATAGTTGATTCGAGTGTTTCAGTATACGCCGATGATATGAAAATATACAGAGTAATTGCATCCAATACTGATTGTTGACCTAAACAAATTTGCTACTTGGTGTGCTAAAAACCACTTAGTACTTAATGTAAGTAAATGTCAGACAATTACATATTCTCGTAACTCGTTCCTTTTCACGGGATTACTTCATCAATAATGAGATCGTTTGTCGAGTTCCGACCCTTCGGGATTTTGGTGTTATCTGCGATGGTGCATGGTGAGCTTAACTTCAGATCCCACTACGATAGTATTGTAAATAGGGCTCACTCAGCGCTAGGTTTTGTAAAGCGGTAGTCCAAGGAATTCCGGGAAGCGTATGTCACAAAATCCCTTTACATAACCATAGTAAGACCTCTGTTTGAATATGCTAGTCAAGTATGGTCACCATACCATGCAGTTCATATTAATCGAATCGAAGCAGTTCAGCGTAGATTTGTCCGTTTTGCTCTACGAGGCCTACCCTGGGTAGATACTTACAACTTACCCCCATACCGCGATTGTCTTAAGCTCATCAACATGCAATCCCTTGAAAAACGTCGTGAAGTCACTGACATTTTATTTGTGCAACAGGTCATTTCGGGTTTAATAGAGTGCCCAGCATTCTTAGATAATATTATTATAAATATTAATGCGCGCTCTCTAAGATCTATCCCTGTTTTTCGAATAAATAACCATCGCACGGACTACGGGTACAATGAGCCGTTCACAAGAATGCTACGTGAAATTAATGCTATTTCAAACCACTTCGATTATAACTGTAGCAAGCTCACTTTGAAAAGATTGCTGTACAGTTACACGTATATGCGAGCCTAGTGTGTCTTTATTATGTCAGTTAAATGAATCTAGCATGTTTGTTGATTAATTGCTAATAATAAGCATGATTTCGTTTTATTTCATTTTTAATATTATTTATTCATTTTTTAAATTTATTTTACGAACTCCATTCGGTTTTTCAGGTGCCTGTGGGGGATACCGTTCTTTTCAGAACAGCTGAACCTGCGGCTGCCTGTTTATCTTTTTCTTTATTATATTTTTTGCGACAATTGCATTTTGCATGATTTTACACTAATATTTTTTTTATTCAATTATATTATTATAATTTTAAATTATACCTTTGTATATTTAATTTTTTTTTTTGACGCTAAATTGAATTGGCATGTGACGGCGGAAGGAAGTAGTATCGTTCTTTTCAGAACGAGAAGCCCAATGCAAGTGGTAGCTGGTCAACTCAATTCTAATTTTGAATATTTTCTTATTGTTTAATATATTTTAACTATTGTATTAATATATTTTTTTTTTTATTATTTTTTTTTTATACTATTTTGAATTAGCAGGTGACGGCGGAGGGAAGTAGTATCGTTCTTTTCAGAACGAGAAGCCCAATGCAAGTGGTAGCTTGTCCATTCAATGTTTGTTTTAAAATGTTTCTAAACGTTATTTTCACTGCTTGTAGTAAGCAGTGGGTATCTAATATTTACTAATATTTGTTTGTTTTCGGTGTTGGAAACATCAGATCTTAATCCACTGCGGATAGTAAATATTTTCTCAGCATGTGGAGAAAGTGCAAGAATTCAAGCATATAGACGAAATATATAGTTTTATTTATGTTTTAATTGTGTTTTTCACTTTTGGTTTATGTACTAACATATTTCTTCTATATGCATGTGTTCGCTGATCCGACACGTTATCAGTCTCCCTCGTGGGTCCCCATATTCTTGATTACGGGTAGATGTGGGCTTACGTTAGATATGGAAAGATGGATATGGATTAGATACTCAATTACTAAATTAATTTTCTTATTTTCAATATTTTAGACGAATTAATTTCAATAGTTTATATGAAATGCGCAAAAATGAATAAAATGTTTATTATTTTATATGGAGTATGGAATTTATTTTCAATATTTCGCCCATTTCAGTTGAGTCTGAATTAATTGACCTTTAAAATTCCCGAAACTTTTGAAAAATAAAAAAAAATCCATTTAGATAGTGCTATATAATATTACCCTTTGTCGGAAGTAAAAAAAACATTTAAAATTACGTTTAAATATAAATATTTTTAATCGAAACTTAATGCGTTTAAAAATGAACGAAATGTTTATAATTTTTCTCGGAGTTGGAGATTTATTTTTGCTTATTATTTTTGATTTATATAAATTATTAATGTAGATAAAGCTACATATTATTCTTAACCGGAAGTAGAAAGAAAAATTGAAATTGCAATTCATTAACCCTTGAAATTCCCAAAAGTTTTAGAAAAGTAAATTAATTTAGATCATATAATTATTATTCTTGACCGGAAGTAGAAAAATAATTGGAATTATAAATAAATATAAATAGTTTTACTTAAATTAAAGCGGTGTCGAATGTCATTAAGGTGAAAATTACTTAATTGTTAATGTGCAAAAATGCGTAAAATACTCATTAATTTGTATGCAGCATATAATTTATTTTCAATATTTTGCACATTATTTTTGCTCATTTCCTTTGAGCCAGAACATATATAAATACAGTACTGTGATTGAATTATTCATAATTTCATAATTAGTAATCGAGTATCTAATCCTCATCAATCTCAGACCCAAGCTCCATCTTCTCGTAACCAAGAAAATGGGGCCCGAAAAAGTGACCGATAATTTGTTTGGATCAGCGAAAACAAGCATAAGGAGAGATAATGTTAGTATTTTATGTTAAAAAGAAACATATATATAGAGAAAAATTATCTTTTTATCCTTAAGCTTGATTTCTTGCACTTTCTCACATGCTGAGAAATATTTTACTATCGGCAATGGATTAAGCTCTGATGTTTCCACCACCGAAAACAAAGCAGATATTACTAGATTAGACACTTAATACAAACAGTTAAATAAATTAAATAAATAAAATAAAAAATAAATATATAAAAATTAAAGCAACAAAACATTAAAATTTGAATTAACAAGCTACCACTTACATAGGGCTTCACAATTCTGAAAAAAAGCTACTACTTCTCTATGTCGTCACCTGCTAATTCAAATCATTAAAAAATTAAAAAAAGTAAAATTTTTAGAACTAAAGTAGTTCTAAAACTATAAGTATATAAAAATAAAAATAAAAATAATTCGCTTAAGGAAGAACTGAAATATCGTACCAGCGTCAAAAACCAAACAAATTAACAAGTTACCACTAGCTTTAGGCTTCGCAATTCTGTAAAGAACGCTACTACTTCCCTCCACAATCACCTGATAATTTGGGGCTTAAAATTTAAAATAAAAAATAAAAAAAGCTTGCTAGATAGCAATTAGCAGTTTGTAATAATCAAAAATCATGAAAAAACCATTCGTCAAAATAAATATTAAATAAATGTATAAAAACAAACAAATTAAAAAGGTTACCACTAGCTTCAGGCTTCATCGATCTAGGAAGAACGCTACTACTTCCCTCCACTGTCACCCATTAATTTGAGGCTTTAAAAATTATCAATTAAATATATAATAATAAATCATGCGAATTGCAAACAGCATTTAGTTATAAAAATCGAAATTCATGGAATCGGAAATCTATATATTTACTATATATTTATCTTTTTATTTTAAACATAAAAATAACATAAACATACTTACAATTTAAGTAAACATATAATATAGATTTTCATATAACACATATAAGACAAATACATAAATACGTAATTAACAGGTTACCACTAGCTTTAGGCTTCACAGTTCTGAAAAGAACGTTACTTTCCTTCTCCTGTCACCTGTTAATTCGAAGAAATAAAAAAAAATTCAAATTAAAGCATGCTAAAAGCAGTTAGTCATAAATCATGCAAAAACCACTTGTCAAGTTATTAACACAAATATAAATTTACATAAAATACAAAAAATATACATAAATATCTCATTCACTCTTTAATAACTTTTTAAGTTGAAGTTTGCTATAGTTAAAATCAAACTTGTCAGCACTATTATTAACTGCACGAAGCATTCTGGTAATAGGCTCGTTTTTCCCGTAATCGGTACGATGAAATTGTAACTTAAACAGCGCTACAGATCTCAGTGAACGTACATTAATATTAAAACTCATACGATCTAAAATAAAAGGAGATTCGATCATGCCAGAAATAACTTGATGTACAAATACTATGTCAGCTATTTCCCGTCGCCTTTCTAGAGTTACTTATGGCCCACGAAGAGCAAACCTTACAAATCTTCGCTGGACCGATTCAATCCTTTGGATATGTACTTGTTGATATGGAGACCAGACCTGGCAGGCATATTCAAGAATTGGTCTTACAAACGTCATATAAAGCGTCCTAGTGACATAAGGGTCAGAAAACTCTTTTGACCAACGTTTAACGAAACCTAGCATAGAGTTAGCCCTACTAACTAAATTATCAAAATGTGAGTGAAAGTTTAATTCACTATCACAAAGAACACCTAAATCCCGAATAGCCTCAACTCTAGGAACCAGTTCCCCGTTTAAATAATAATGACGAGGTGGTTGACGTATGCGTTTACGAGAAAATGTAATACTTTGGCATTTATTAACGTTAAGCTCCAGATGGTTCTTAGAGCACCAAAGCGTAAAGTTATTTAAGTCATCCTGAAGGACGTAACTATCAAAGCGAGAAGAAATAAGTTTAGAAATTTTCATGTCGTCAGCATAGATATTACTTTCTGATTGTTTAATAATTAAGGCAACATCATTAATAGATAAATTAAAAATTAATGGGCCAAGATGGCTGCCCTGAGGTACACCAGATTTGGCCATAAAAATATCGGACGTAACGGACCTAAACAACACCCTGTACTGACAATTATTTAAATAAGACCTCAACCAGCACAAAAAAGTTTGTGGAAAACCAAGAGCTCTAAATTTAAACAAAATAACACTGTGCGAAAGTTTAACGAATGCTTTACTAAAATCAGTAGTAATTGCATCAACATCACGACCATCCTCCAACGCATTCAGACTACTAGAAACAAACTCAATTAAATTGGTAGTCGTCGATCTGCCTTTCAAAAACCCATGTTGTTTTGGTGAAATCAAGGATTTACAGTGAAAGTAGAGGGTATCATAAACAATACTCTCAAAAAGTTTAGGAATGCATGATAGCTTAGCAATTGGCCTATAGTTACTAATTTCCGCTTTGCAGCCCTTTTTATGAATGGGGATAATAAATGAATCCTTCCAGAAACTTGGAAAAATCCCCAGGGCCAGAGATTTTTGAAAAAGCGTTGTAAGAGGCTGCGCCAGGCTACCAATACAATTCTTTAGAATTATGGCAGGCAGTCCATCAGGACCAGATGAGTAATCATCTTTCAATTTACTAATTTTTTCGACAACACTATCTAAATTAATATTTACAGAAACTAGAGAAGTCTGAGCGTAATTATCTAAATAAGAGAAGTAGTTTTGGTCAGGTATAAAATCATTATCAGTAAATGCTTGTTTGAAAAAATCCGCAAAGAAATTTGACACAACTTTAGGATCGTTTGATGAATGATTTCCGCATTTCAACTTTGATGGATAACCGTCAGATTTCCTTTTACAATTAATAAATTTCCAGAAATTTTTCGGATTTGAAATAATATCAAATTGCATTTGACTTAAGTAGTTGACATAAAGACATTTTGATAACTCAGAGAAATTTGATACGTTAAGATATGCCGCAAAAACAAAATCACATTTATTTAACAAAAACCTACGCCATAATTTATTTCTATTATTCCTTAATGTACGAAGTTCCTTATTGTACCAAGGAGGTGATGAAGAAGAATTTCTAATGATAGAAGTCGGAACTGATTGTTCGATGCATTCAAAAATAATTGAATAAAAATTAGATAAATTTACATCTATGTTAACATTTGAATTAATAATTAAATCAAAGTTTACATTACTAAGTAAATAGTTTAATTTGACGAAATCAGTTTTACGAAAATTATAACGAAAGGAATTAACATTAATATCATCAATATTGCCATTTTCATAAGAAAAAGTTAATGACAAAGGAGGATGATAAGAATCAATAACCGACAAACATTGAGAACATTCATCTACAACACAGTTGTTAAAGTCTGTTGTAAAAATAAGATCAAGTTGACGAATTAAATTATTTTTTATATTACTAATCTGAAATATGCTGCAATCACATAAATTATCTATAAATAGAGTTTCAGTTAAAGACGTTGTATTGGATGCAACATAATATAAATCTTCATCCGATTGAACCCCAATCAGCCGAGGTAAAATCGTCAACAATTAATAAATCATCGAAACCCTCCATAGTAGAATTCAAGAAATCAACAGCATTCAAGAATAGCTGGTAAGATTCAGTGAGACTAACAGGATGTATATAACAGTTCAAAACGTAAATGCTTCTACGCCCAACAGAAATCCTAACACATATTAATTCAACATTACTAGTATTAGGAATATCGACGAAAGTAGCATCGTAGTTATAATGTACCGCAATTAGAACCCCACGACCACCACAATTATAACCATCTTTACGAAACACATTAAAATCAGCCGAAAACAACTCATTATCATGAAAACCGATAATTTGTTTGGATCAGCGAAAACAAGCATAAGGAGAGATAATGTTAGTATTTTATGTTAAAAAGAAACATATATATAGAGAAAAATTATCTTTTTATCCTTAAGCTTGATTTCTTGCACTTTCTCACATGCTGAGAAATATTTTACTATCGGCAATGGATTAAGCTCTGATGTTTCCACCACCGAAAACAAAGCAGATATTACTAGATTAGACACTTAATACAAACAGTTAAATGAATTAAATAAATAAAATAAAAAATAAATATATAAAAATTAAAGCAACAAAACATTAAAATTTGAATTAACAAGCTACCACTTACATAGGGCTTCACAATTCTGAAAAAAAGCTACTACTTCTCTATGTCGTCACCTGCTAATTCAAATCATTAAAAAATTAAAAAAAGTAAAATTGTTAGAACTAAAGTAGTTCTAAAACTATAAGTATATAAAAATAAAAATAAAAATAATTCGCTTAAGAAAAGACCTGAAATATCGTACCAGCGTCAAAAACCAAACAAATTAACAAGTTACCACTAGCTTTAGGCTTCGCAATTCTGTAAAGAACGCTACTACTTCCCTCCACAATCACCTGATAATTTGGGGCTTAAAATTTAAAATAAAAAATAAAAAAAGCGTGCTAGATAGCAATTAGCAGTTTGTAATAATCAAAAATCATGAAAAAACCATTCGTCAAAATAAATATTAAATAAATGTATAAAAACAAACAAATTAAAAAGGTTACCACTAGCTTCAGGCTTCATCGATCTAGGAAGAACGCTACTACTTCCCTCCACTGTCACCCATTAATTTGAGGCTTTAAAAATTATCAATTAAATATATAATAATAAATCATGCGAATTGCAAACAGCATTTAGTTATAAAAATCGAAATTCATGGAATCGGAAATCTATATATTTACTATATATTTATCTTTTTATTTTAAACATAAAAATAACATAAACATACTTACAATTTAAGTAAACATATAATATCGATTTTCATATAACACATATAAGACAAATACATAAATACGTAATTAACAGGTTACCACTAGCTTTAGGCTTCACAGTTCTGAAAAGAACGTTACTTTCCTTCTCCTGTCACCTATTAATTCGAAGAAATAAAAAAAAATTCAAATTAAAGCATGCTAAAAGCAGTTAGTCATAAATCATGCAAAAACCACTTGTCAAGTTATTAACACAAATATAAATTTACATAAAATACAAAAAATATACATAAATATCTCATTCACTCTTTAATAACTTTTTAAGTTGAAGTTTGCTATAGTTAAAATCAAACTTGTCAGCACTATTATTAACTGCACGAAGCATTCTGGTAATAGGCTCGTTTTTCCCGTAATCGGTACGATGAAATTGTAACTTAAACAGCGCTACAGATCTCAGTGAACGTACATTAATATTAAAACTCATACGATCTAAAATAAAAGGAGATTCGATCATGCCAGAAATAACTTGATGTACAAATACTATGTCAGCTATTTCCCGTCGCCTTTCTAGAGTTTGAAAATCAATAAGTTTGAGGCGGTCGACATATGGCCCACGAAGAGCAAACCTTACAAATCTTCGCTGGACCGATTCAATCCTTTGGATATGTACCTGTTGATATGGAGACCAGACCTGGCAGGCATATTCAAGAATTGGTCTTACAAACGTCATATAAAGCGTCCTAGTGACATAAGGGTCAGAAAACTCTTTTGACCAACGTTTAACGAAACCTAGCATAGAGTTAGCCCTACTAACTAAATTATCAAAATGTGAGTGAAAGTTTAATTCACTATCACAAAGAACACCTAAATCCCGAATAGCCTCAACTCTAGGAACCAGTTCCCCGTTTAAATAATAATGACGAGGTGGTTGACGTATGCGTTTACGAGAAAATGTAATACTTTGGCATTTATTAACGTTAAGCTCCAGATGGTTCTTAGAGCACCAAAGCGTAAAGTTATTTAAGTCATCCTGAAGGACGTAACTATCAAAGCGAGAAGAAATAAGTTTAGAAATTTTCATGTCGTCAGCATAGATATTACTTTCTGATTGTTTAATAATTAAGGCAACATCATTAATAGATAAATTAAAAATTAATGGGCCAAGATGGCTGCCCTGAGGTACACCAGATTTGGCCATAAAAATATCGGACGTAACGGACCTAAACAACACCCTGTACTGACAATTATTTAAATAAGACCTCAACCAGCACAAAAAAGTTTGTGGAAAACCAAGAGCTCGAAATTTAAACAAAATAACACTGTGCGAAAGTTTAACGAATGCTTTACTAAAATCAGTAGTAATTGCATCAACATCACGACCATCCTCCAACGCATTCAGACTACTAGAAACAAACTCAATTAAATTGGTAGTCGTCGATCTGCCTTTCAAAAACCCATGTTGTTTTGGTGAAATCAAGGATTTACAGTGAAAGTAGAGGGTATCATAAACAATACTCTCAAAAAGTTTAGGAATGCATGATAGCTTAGCAATTGGCCTATAGTTACTAATTTCCGCTTTGCAGCCCTTTTTATGAATGGGGATAATAAATGAATCCTTCCAGAAACTTGGAAAAATCCCCAGGGCCAGAGATTTTTGAAAAAGCGTTGTAAGAGGCTGCGCCAGGCTACCAATACAATTCTTTAGAATTATGGCAGGCAGTCCATCAGGACCAGATGAGTAATCATCTTTCAATTTACCAATTTTTTCGACAACACTATCTAAATTAATATTTACAGAAACTAGAGAAGTCTGAGCGTAATTATCTAAATAAGAGAAGTAGTTTTGGTCAGGTATAAAATCATTATCAGTAAATGCTTGTTTGAAAAAATCCGCAAAGAAATTTGACACAACTTTAGGATCGTTTGATGAATGATTTCCGCATTTCAACTTTGATGGATAACCGTCAGATTTCCTTTTACAATTAATAAATTTCCAGAAATTTTTCGGATTTGAAATAATATCAAATTGCATTTGACTTAAGTAGTTGACATAAAGACATTTTGATAACTCAGAGAAATTTGATACGTTAAGATATGCCGCAAAAACAAAATCACATTTATTTAACAAAAACCTACGCCATAATTTATTTCTATTATTCCTTAATGTACGAAGTTCCTTATTGTACCAAGGAGGTGATGAAGAAGAATTTCTAATGATAGAAGTCGGAACTGATTGTTCGATGCATTCAAAAATAATTGAATAAAAATTAGATAAATTTACATCTATGTTAACATTTGAATTAATAATTAAATCAAAGTTTACATTACTAAGTAAATAGTTTAATTTGACGAAATCAGTTTTACGAAAATTATAACGAAAGGAATTAACATTAATATCATCAATATTGCCATTTTCATAAGAAAAAGTTAATGACAAAGGAGGATGATAAGAATCAATAACCGACAAACATTGAGAACATTCATCTACAACACAGTTGTTAAAGTCTGTTGTAAAAATAAGATCAAGTTGACGAATTAAATTATTTTTTATATTACTAATCTGAAATATGCTGCAATCACATAAATTATCTATAAATAGAGTTTCAGTTAAAGACGTTGTATTGGATGCAACATAATATAAATCTTCATCCGATTGAACCCCAATCAGCCGAGGTAAAATCGTCAACAATTAATAAATCATCGAAACCCTCCATAGTAGAATTCAAGAAATCAACAGCATTCAAGAATAGCTGGTAAGATTCAGTGAGACTAACAGGATGTATATAACAGTTCAAAACGTAAATGCTTCTACGCCCAACAGAAATCCTAACACATATTAATTCAACATTACTAGTATTAGGAATATCGACGAAAGTAGCATCGTAGTTATAATGTACCGCAATTAGAACCCCACGACCACCACAATTATAACCATCTTTACGAAACACATTAAAATCAGCCGAAAACAACTCATTATCATGAAAACCGATAATTTGTTTGGATCAGCGAAAACAAGCATAAGGAGAGATAATGTTAGTATTTTATGTTAAAAAGAAACATATATATAGAGAGAAATTATCTTTTTATCCTTAAGCTTGATTTCTTGCACTTTCTCACATGCTGAGAAATATTTTACTATCGGCAATGGATTAAGCTCTGATGTTTCCACCACCGAAAACAAAGCAGATATTACTAGATTAGACACTTACTGCTTAATACAAACAGTTAAATAAATTAAATAAATAAAATAAAAAATAAATATATAAAAATTAAAGCAACAAAACATTAAAATTTGAATTAACAAGCTACCACTTACATAGGTCTTCACAATTCTGAAAAAAAGCTACTACTTCTCTATGTCGTCACCTGCTAATTCAAATCATTAAAAAATTAAAAAAAGTAAAATTGTTAGAACTAAAGTAGTTCTAAAACTATAAGTATATAAAAATAAAAATAAAAATAATTCGCTTAAGAAAAGACCTGAAATATCGTACCAGCGTCAAAAACCAAACAAATTAACAAGTTACCACTAGCTTTAGGCTTCGCAATTCTGTAAAGAACGCTACTACTTCCCTCCACAATCACCTGATAATTTGGGGCTTAAAATTTAAAATAAAAAATAAAAAAAGCATGCTAGATAGCAATTAGCAGTTTGTAATAATCAAAAATCATGAAAAAACCATTCGTCAAAATAAATATTAAATAAATGTATAAAAACAAACAAATTAAAAAGGTTACCACTAGCTTCAGGCTTCATCGATCTAGGAAGAACGCCACTACTTCCCTCCACTGTCACCCATTAATTTGAGGCTTTAAAAATTATCAATTAAATATATAATAATAAATCATGCGAATTGCAAACAGCATTTAGTTATAAAAATCGAAATTCATGGAATCGGAAATCTATATATTTACTATATATTTATCTTTTTATTTTAAACATAAAAATAACATAAACATACTTACAATTTAAGTAAACATATAATATCGATTTTCATATAACACATATAAGACAAATACATAAATACGTAATTAACAGGTTACCACTAGCTTTAGGCTTCACAGTTCTGAAAAGAACGTTACTTTCCTTCTCCTGTCACCTGTTAATTCGAAGAAATAAAAAAAAATTCAAATTAAAGCATGCTAAAAGCAGTTAGTCATAAATCATGCAAAAACCACTTGTCAAGTTATTAACACAAATATAAATTTACATAAAATACAAAAAATATACATAAATATCTCATTCACTCTTTAATAACTTTTTAAGTTGAAGTTTGCTATAGTTAAAATCAAACTTGTCAGCACTATTATTAACTGCACGAAGCATTCTGGTAATAGGCTCGTTTTTCCCGTAATCGGTACGATGAAATTGTAACTTAAACAGCGCTACAGATCTCAGTGAACGTACATTAATATTAAAACTCATACGATCTAAAATAAAAGGAGATTCGATCATGCCAGAAATAACTTGATGTACAAATACTATGTCAGCTATTTCCCGTCGCCTTTCTAGAGTTTGAAAATCAATAAGTTTGAGGCGGTCGACATATGGCCCACGAAGAGCAAACCTTACAAATCTTCGCTGGACCGATTCAATCCTTTGGATATGTACCTGTTGATATGGAGACCAGACCTGGCAGGCATATTCAAGAATTGGTCTTACAAACGTCATATAAAGCGTCCTAGTGACATAAGGGTCAGAAAACTCTTTTGACCAACGTTTAACGAAACCTAGCATAGAGTTAGCCCTACTAACTAAATTATCAAAATGTGAGTGAAAGTTTAATTCACTATCACAAAGAACACCTAAATCCCGAATAGCCTCAACTCTAGGAACCAGTTCCCCGTTTAAATAATAATGACGAGGTGGTTGACGTATGCGTTTACGAGAAAATGTAATACTTTGGCATTTATTAACGTTAAGCTCCAGATGGTTCTTAGAGCACCAAAGCGTAAAGTTATTTAAGTCATCCTGAAGGACGTAACTATCAAAGCGAGAAGAAATAAGTTTAGAAATTTTCATGTCGTCAGCATAGATATTACTTTCTGATTGTTTAATAATTAAGGCAACATCATTAATAGATAAATTAAAAATTAATGGGCCAAGATGGCTGCCCTGAGGTACACCAGATTTGGCCATAAAAATATCGGACGTAACGGACCTAAACAACACCCTGTACTGACAATTATTTAAATAAGACCTCAACCAGCACAAAAAAGTTTGTGGAAAACCAAGAGCTCGAAATTTAAACAAAATAACACTGTGCGAAAGTTTAACGAATGCTTTACTAAAATCAGTAGTAATTGCATCAACATCACGACCATCCTCCAACGCATTCAGACTACTAGAAACAAACTCAATTAAATTGGTAGTCGTCGATCTGCCTTTCAAAAACCCATGTTGTTTTGGTGAAATCAAGGATTTACAGTGAAAGTAGAGGGTATCATAAACAATACTCTCAAAAAGTTTAGGAATGCATGATAGCTTAGCAATTGGCCTATAGTTACTAATTTCCGCTTTGCAGCCCTTTTTATGAATGGGGATAATAAATGAATCCTTCCAGAAACTTGGAAAAATCCCCAGGGCCAGAGATTTTTGAAAAAGCGTTGTAAGAGGCTGCACCAGGCTACCAATACAATTCTTTAGAATTATGACCAGATGAGTAATCATCTTTCAATTTACCAATTTTTTCGACAACACTATCTAAATTAATATTTACAGAAACTAGAGAAGTCTGAGCGTAATTATCTAAATAAGAGAAGTAGTTTTGGTCAGGTATAAAATCATTATCAGTAAATGCTTGTTTGAAAAAATCCGCAAAGAAATTTGACACAACTTTAGGATCGTTTGATGAATGATTTCCGCATTTCAACTTTGATGGATAACCGTCAGATTTAATTTTACAATTAATAAATTTCCAGAAATTTTTCGGATTTGAAATAATATCAAATTGCATTTGACTTAAGTAGTTGACATAAAGACATTTTGATAACTCAGAGAAATTTGATACGTTAAGATATGCCGCAAAAACAAAATCACATTTATTTAACAAAAACCTACGCCATAATTTATTTCTATTATTCCTTAATGTACGAAGTTCCTTATTGTACCAAGGAGGTGATGAAGAAGAATTTCTAATGATAGAAGTCGGAACTGATTGTTCGATGCATTCAAAAATAATTGAATAAAAATTAGATAAATTTACATCTATGTTAACATTTGAATTAATAATTAAATCAAAGTTTACATTACTAAGTAAATAGTTTAATTTGACGAAATCAGTTTTACGAAAATTATAACGAAAGGAATTAACATTAATATCATCAATATTGCCATTTTCATAAGAAAAAGTTAATGACAAAGGAGGATGATAAGAATCAATAACCGACAAACATTGAGAACATTCATCTACAACACAGTTGTTAAAGTCTGTTGTAAAAATAAGATCAAGTTGACGAATTAAATTATTTTTTATATTACTAATCTGAAATATGCTGCAATCACATAAATTATCTATAAATAGAGTTTCAGTTAAAGACGTTGTATTGGATGCAACATAATATAAATCTTCATCCGATTGAACCCCAATCAGCCGAGGTAAAATCGTCAACAATTAATAAATCATCGAAACCCTCCATAGTAGAATTCAAGAAATCAACAGCATTCAAGAATAGCTGGTAAGATTCAGTGGGACTAACAGGATGTATATAACAGTTCAAAACGTAAATGCTTCTACGCCCAACAGAAATCCTAACACATATTAATTCAACATTACTAGTATTAGGAATATCGACGAAAGTAGCATCGTAGTTATAATGTACCGCAATTAGAACCCCACGACCACCACAATTATAACCATCTTTACGAAACACATTAAAATCAGCCGAAAACAACTCATTATCATGAAAACCGATAATTTGTTTGGATCAGCGAAAACAAGCATAAGGAGAGATAATGTTAGTATTTTATGTTAAAAAGAAACATATATATAGAGAGAAATTATCTTTTTATCCTTAAGCTTGATTTCTTGCACTTTCTCACATGCTGAGAAATATTTTACTATCGGCAATGGATTAAGCTCTGATGTTTCCACCACCGAAAACAAAGCAGATATTACTAGATTAGACACTTACTGCTTAATACAAACAGTTAAATAAATTAAATAAATAAAATAAAAAATAAATATATAAAAATTAAAGCAACAAAACATTAAAATTTGAATTAACAAGCTACCACTTACATAGGGCTTCACAATTCTGAAAAAAAGCTACTACTTCTCTATGTCGTCACCTGCTAATTCAAATCATTAAAAAATTAAAAAAAGTAAAATTGTTAGAACTAAAGTAGTTCTAAAACTATAAGTATATAAAAATAAAAATAAAAATAATTCGCTTAAGAAAAGACCTGAAATATCGTACCAGCGTCAAAAACCAAACAAATTAACAAGTTACCACTAGCTTTAGGCTTCGCAATTCTGTAAAGAACGCTACTACTTCCCTCCACAATCACCTGATAATTTGGGGCTTAAAATTTAAAATAAAAAATAAAAAAAGCGTGCTAGATAGCAATTAGCAGTTTGTAATAATCAAAAATCATGAAAAAACCATTCGTCAAAATAAATATTAAATAAATGTATAAAAACAAACAAATTAAAAAGGTTACCACTAGCTTCAGGCTTCGTCGATCTAGGAAGAACGCTACTACTTCCCTCCACTGTCACCCATTAATTTGAGGCTTTAAAAATTATCAATTAAATATATAATAATAAATCATGCGAATTGCAAACAGCATTTAGTTATAAAAATCGAAATTCATGGAATCGGAAATCTATATATTTACTATATATTTATCTTTTTATTTTAAACATAAAAATAACATAAACATACTTACAATTTAAGTAAACATATAATATAGATTTTCATATAACACATATAAGACAAATACATAAATACGTAATTAACAGGTTACCACTAGCTTTAGGCTTCACAGTTCTGAAAAGAACGTTACTTTCCTTCTCCTGTCACCTGTTAATTCGAAGAAATAAAAAAAATTCAAATTAAAGCATGCTAAAAGCAGTTAGTCATAAATCATGCAAAAACCACTTGTCAAGTTATTAACACAAATATAAATTTACATAAAATACAAAAAATATACATAAATATCTCATTCACTCTTTAATAACTTTTTAAGTTGAAGTTTGCTATAGTTAAAATCAAACTTGTCAGCACTATTATTAACTGCACGAAGCATTCTGGTAATAGGCTCGTTTTTCCCGTAATCGGTACGATGAAATTGTAACTTAAACAGCGCTACAGATCTCAGTGAACGTACATTAATATTAAAACTGATACGATCTAAAATAAAAGGATATTCGATCATGCCAGAAATAACTTGATGTACAAATACTATGTCAGCTATTTCCCGTCGCCTTTCTAGAGTTTGAAAATCAATAAGTTTGAGGCGGTCGACATATGGCCCACGAAGAGCAAACCTTACAAATCTTCGCTGGACCGATTCAATCCTTTGGATATGTTCCTGTTGATATGGAGACCAGACCTGGCAGGCATATTCAAGAATTGGTCTTACAAACGTCATATAAAGCGTCCTAGTGACATAAGGGTCAGAAAACTCTTTTGACCAACGTTTAACGAAACCTAGCATAGAGTTAGCCCTACTAACTAAATTATCAAAATGTGAGTGAAAGTTTAATTCACTATCACAAAGAACACCTAAATTCCGAATAGCCTCAACTCTAGGAACCAGTTCCCCGTTTAAATAATAATGACGAGGTGGTTGACGTATGCGTTTACGAGAAAATGTAATACTTTGGCATTTATTAACGTTAAGCTCCAGATGGTTCTTAGAGCACCAAAGCGTAAAGTTATTTAAGTCATCCTTAAGGACGTAACTATCAAAGCGAGAAGAAATAAGTTTAGAAATTTTCATGTCGTCAGCATAGATATTACTTTCTGATTGTTTAATAATTAAGGCAACATCATTAATAGATAAATTAAAAATTAATGGGCCAAGATGGCTGCCCTGAGGTACACCAGATTTGGCCATAAAAATATCGGACGTAACGGACCTAAACAACACCCTGTACTGACAATTATTTAAATAAGACCTCAACCAGCACAAAAAAGTTTGTGGAAAACCAAGAGCTCGAAATTTAAACAAAATAACACTGTGCGAAAGTTTAACGAATGCTTTACTAAAATCAGTAGTAATTGCATCAACATCACGACCATCCTCCAACGCATTCAGACTACTAGAAACAAACTCAATTAAATTGGTAGTCGTCGATCTGCCTTTCAAAAACCCATGTTGTTTTGGTGAAATCAAGGATTTACAGTGAAAGTAGAGGGTATCATAAACAATACTCTCAAAAAGTTTAGGAATGCATGATAGCTTAGCAATTGGCCTATAGTTACTAATTTCCGCTTTGCAGCCCTTTTTATGAATGGGGATAATAAATGAATCCTTCCAGAAACTTGGAAAAATCCCCAGGGCCAGAGATTTTTGAAAAAGCGTTGTAAGAGGCTGCGCCAGGCTACCAATACAATTCTTTAGAATTATGGCAGGCAGTCCATCAGGACCAGATGAGTAATCATCTTTCAATTTACCAATTTTTTCGACAACACTATCTAAATTAATATTTACAGAAACTAGAGAAGTCTGAGCGTAATTATCTAAATAAGAGAAGTAGTTTTGGTCAGGTATAAAATCATTATCAGTAAATGCTTGTTTGAAAAAATCCGCAAAGAAATTTGACACAACTTTAGGATCGTTTGATGAATGATTTCCGCATTTCAACTTTGATGGATAACCGTCAGATTTCCTTTTACAATTAATAAATTTCCAGAAATTTTTCGGATTTGAAATAATATCAAATTGCATTTGACTTAAGTAGTTGACATAAAGACATTTTGATAACTCAGAGAAATTTGATACGTTAAGATATGCCGCAAAAACAAAATCACATTTATTTAACAAAAACCTACGCCATAATTTATTTCTATTATTCCTTAATGTACGAAGTTCCTTATTGTACCAAGGAGGTGATGAAGAAGAATTTCTAATGATAGAAGTCGGAACTGATTGTTCGATGCATTCAAAAATAATTGAATAAAAATTAGATAAATTTACATCTATGTTAACATTTGAATTAATAATTAAATCAAAGTTTACATTACTAAGTAAATAGTTTAATTTGACGAAATCAGTTTTACGAAAATTATAACGAAAGGAATTAACATTAATATCATCAATATTGCCATTTTCATAAGAAAAAGTTAATGACAAAGGAGGATGATAAGAATCAATAACCGACAAACATTGAGAACATTCATCTACAACACAGTTGTTAAAGTCTGTTGTAAAAATAAGATCAAGTTGACGAATTAAATTATTTTTTATATTACTAATCTGAAATATGCTGCAATCACATAAATTATCTATAAATAGAGTTTCAGTTAAAGACGTTGCATTGGATGCAACATAATATAAATCTTCATCCGATTGAACCCCAATCAGCCGAGGTAAAATCGTCAACAATTAATAAATCATTGAAACCCTTCATAGTAGAATTCAAGAAATCAACAGCATTCAAGAATAGCTGGTAAGATTCAGTGAGACTAACAGGATGTATATAACAGTTCAAAACGTAAATGCTTCTACGCCCAACAGAAATCCTAACACATATTAATTCAACATTACTAGTATTAGGAATATCGACGAAAGTAGCATCGTAGTTATAATGTACCGCAATTAGAACCCCACGACCACCACAATTATAACCATCTTTACGAAACACATTAAAATCAGCCGAAAACAACTCATTATCATGAAAACCATCAGTAAGATTAGTCTCAGTTAATGCAAAAACGTCAAAAGGAAGTATTTGAGAATTTAAATATACTTCTGTAGTTTTAGTTCGGAGTCCCCTTACATTTTGATAGTAAAGGGACAAGCATTTTAGTTTTTTGGAAACGCAACCGGGGTTTGTAAATGTATTTTAGAATTAGCTGATCTAGTCGGTATAAATTCCTTAATAAAAATGTCATTGGGCCACGAATTATTATTAATAAGAGTAGAAAAATAAACATCAGGAGCACTGATCTTGAATGACGCTACATGAGAATTTGGATTACTAACTTTTTGACACTTAATAGTGTTAATATTCATGTCCAGAAAACTGCACTTGATATATGAAACGACCTCCTCGGACGTAGTTTCCGGATGAAAACGCGAGATGAAAATAGTTTTAGGACGAGATATAACACGTAAGGTATGAGGTGGGAGAATTGGTGTAGCAGACTCCACAGACTTTAAAGGTGGACAGACAATATGTAAAGATGGACCAACATATTCATTCGTCAATAACGAATATGTAGGAAGTGGTGAAATTGGACCTACAAATTCCGACGACTCTAACAATGCGGGGCAAACAACGACAGATTTCGTGAGTGCCTTAGTATTTTTATTTTTAGATTTTCTTGATTTCTTTTTAGAGTTTTTCTTAATTTTACTTTGGAATTCTGTCAGAATTTCATCATGTAGAGAGATTTGATTAATACTCTCACCGCCGTTAACTATAGTTTCGCCGTTACCTATTAATGTTTCTTGAGATATTAGTGTTGGTATTTGAGTATCAAAAACCTCAGCCGAATTTCTTTCAAACTGAATAGCCTCACTACTTTGCTTAGCCGAAAAATTGCTTAAAATTTCTTTAAAGTTAATTAAGCAATTAGAGTTAAAGGTATCGAAATCGTTCCAGAAATTTCTCCAGAATTTTGTTCAAGATTTTTATTGATGTTATTAAGGCAATTAACGTTTTAGTTCAAATTTTCGGAAATTACTTTAATTTCAGTAGAAGTTTTAATTAAATTATTTTCAATATGAACTATCTTATTATTTAAAGGTTCATGAAACGAAGCGTCGTAATTATTCAATAACTTATTACTTTTTGTAAAATTTTTAAGGACGTCAAAACCAATACCGGCAATGGAACGCGTGTTGTTGTCAACCATTTTTTCAATTTGTTCCGATGCGCTTGCTAAATCGCTGACATGATTTAATAGTAGAAAAATTTTATTTTCTATACTAAAAATCAGGTTACAGTTAAGCTCTACGCTAGCCTTAACAGAATCAACATTGCCCAAAAGGGTTGAAATCAATTCATTATTGGTTTTTAACAGTGAAAAAACATTGAAATTGAAACTCTGTTCGCTACAAAAGTTTTCCATTTTGCAGGTGGTGACTGAATCCATGCTAAAGTGATCATAGAATCTGTCGAGGCATACGAATTCATATTTTGGAATTTCATCTCTTGTTGCACAATTTTTAATCAGCTTTGCCAACAGAACCGCTGCCAATAATTTTAAACGTGGTGAATTCATCTTCAAAACGCAGCTAAATAACAGCAGCATAAGCTTTTTCTGATGCATCGCTAAACCCATGTAACTCAATTTTTTTTAGATTTTTGTGTGGTTTGAATCCAACGCGGAATGTGAATTTTTGATAAGTTCGCAAGTTGTTGACGATATATTAACCATTTTTGTTGTATATCAGAAGAAACAGTATCATCCCAGCCGCATTGTTATAACCATAGTTCCTGCATAAGTAATTTCGCTGACACTATGCAAGGAGATATCCAGCCAAATGGATCAAACAATCGCGCAATATCCGACAAAATTGCTCGTTTTGAAATTATTGTTGGTTCGTTTGGTAAATTAACTTTGAACTGGAATACATCTCTGGCTGGATGTCATTGTATGCCCAACGCCTTGATGTATTCTTCTTTTTCGAAATCTAATGGTAAATTAATTTCTCTTTCATTTTCAGGAATTTCGTTATTGCTGGCCCATTTTCGCAATGGAAATCCAGCTCGATTTGTTGCAGCTATTAATTCTGCTTGAGCATCAATACCATCCTGAATCGAATCAGCTCCATACATCACATCGTCGACATAAAACTTATTTTTTAAAACGTGAGATGCCACTGGAAAATCTGCTTGTTCTTCATCAGCCAATTGATGTAAGGTACGTATTGCTAAATATGGTGCGCATGATGTGCCAAAAGTTACTGTCTTCAATGCGTACTTTTTGATCTCCGCTGCCGTATTTATTTTTTGTTATTATATATTTGTATAACATCAATGAAAATAATTATATGAAATAAAAGTTAATTAAACACCAATTTAATTTTTTATTTATTATACAATTATATATTTTGATTTTTTTTTTCAGATTAAGATATTTTAAATTTCAGGAACAAAAAAAGAAATTAAATTTCAGGAACTAAAATAATATGATTTTCAGGAACAATATTGAAATTTTCAGGAACATACAAATTTTTTATAATTTCAGGAACCAATTTTTAAATTTTCAGAACGAAATATTTATATTTTCAACTTAACTAGTATAATATTTTATTTTGTTAGTAAAATAAATATATTAAAATTTTATTTAATAAATAATTATTTTGTATCAAAATAAATTCTCATATATTAATGTACCAATAACCTACGACATGCGTTTTTCAGTAGAAAATAAAAAGTGTTTTTCTTGCTAATTTATAACTTTCTTTCTTGATATAACATTAAACGCGCGTAATTCGGTATATATGAAACAAGTTCTAACTTTTGTACCGACCATAGCAGAAATTTCCTTCCGTCGAAAAAACTCCTTTCCTTTTTTGACATGTATGTTTTGTATGGAGTTTTTTGCGTTGTATGGTGTCAAAAAAAAGAAATGTATACCTGATTTCTTTTTTCTGTATGTAGTAGTGAGCTTTGACATTTCAGACATTTTACAATTTAAATTGTGAAACTAAATAAATAAATAAAATATTAATAAAAATGGAATCGGACACAAATAGTTTTGTAATAGCCTCTTATGACAGGTATATAGCAGACATTTGTTATGATATTTGTGCAAAGTGAAATTATTTTTAAAAATGACGTCAGAAAAAGCCACGATGCTTCCGCAATCTGTTGTGGTCTCAAAAAAGCCATGCGACTTCTCATTATAGATGGCGCTTATCAAAATTTATATGAAAAAGAAATTTCCAAAACTCATGGTGGTGTGTGTAAATTTCTGCTCTGGTCACAGCATTTGATATTTTTTGGCGGCTTTTGATACAATTATTGTATGAATTGTGTGACGTAATTTAAAACGCAAAAAAAAAAATTAAAAGTAGGTCAAATATTAAAACAGCTGTTTTCTATATGAATTTTAACGCGGCGGTAAATCCATACAATAGAAAAAACACTATATGAATTATATGTATTAGTTTGTATTATTTTTTTTCCCGGCACTTTTAGATCAATGCCCTATTTTTAAATTACTGTTTGTTGTATGCACTTGAAATTATTCTACAGACGTCACGATGACGAAACTCCCTTTCTCTATACAATTAAAATCTTCATCATGTTGATTCTTTAAAATTTTCCACTATTTCTATTTGTGGTATCTTCACATTGTTGAAACCACAGTCCGGAAATTACTTAAAGTTTCTTTCTTTGCGAGATGAAATTGCCTCTCTGTCTCACAATAAAAATAAGCGTCGTCCTCCTTTTACCAGTGGATCTTTTCTCTCTATGTTCTCTCTGTTAACACCCCAATTTTGCTTTCTTAGCAATTCGAGGATCTTGTAGTTCGGTATAAAAACCTAGTTTTGTAGTTTCACAAGCGTAGAGCGCGGCACCATGTGAAAACGACCTCCTGCCCCCTAAGCATCTATCAGGGAGATGTAACACTCGAGACTCTTGAGGGTAGATTCATCATTGCAGACTATGGTCCGCACCCCTTGGTACCAACTTCTTGCAAGAATAGTAAATAAATCTACTTCCATGAAGCTTGTTGAGTCGGCAATAAAATTGTCAGTTATTGCAGCTTCCACCAATAACCAGCATTCTGGCGAGATGTTGTACTGTGTCTGCGATGCAAATTATAATTTTAGCAAACATATTATCCAGTAAAAAAAATTAAAACGGCAAATAATGGCGCAGTGTGTCAATTTACCAGTTATTATCTATACTGAAATAGGGTACCTCCAATGATATGATAACTTATGTAGTAGGTCTACAAATCGTTCACCATTACAATATCGGTGATCCAAGCTGTGTTTTCCATCACATGGATCTAGATATTGTTTTCTAATGACATTTAAGTTTCCCATGATGATATTAAAAACTGTGCTTAACTTGTATAAACTAGCAAAATATTATTGGTTGACAATGCGGAAGTAGGGGGTAATTGCAGATGCTGTGTTGCATTTTTTCATTACCATTTTTTCAATTTTTGTAGTTATATCATTTGCTCTCTTGAAAATGTAATGAGTTGGCATTTATTTACGTTAAGATCTAGGTTGTTCTTTTTGCACCAAGTAGAAAAGTTATTAAGATCGATTTGTAATTCTAATATATCACTCCTGGATCTAATATTTTTGTATATTTTCATGTCATCCGCATATATATTTACATTACTACGATGTATTATATTCACAACATCATTTATACTAAAGACAAAAATTAGAGGTCCTAAATGGCTTCCTTGTGGGACACCAGAATTTGCTGTAAATGGTTTAGATGCATAGCCTCTAAAAAGAACCTGGTACTTCATATCAGAAAGATATGAATAAATCCAATTAACAAACCATTCACGAAAGTCTAGAGCTCTAAGTTTCAGAATAACAATTTTAAAAGAAAGAACATCAAAAGCTTTACTAAAATCAGTGTATATAACATCGGTTTCGTATCCATCTTCCATGTTATTAATACAGTTTGAGGTAACTTCGATCAAGTTTGTTACCGTAGATCTCCCCTTTATAAAACCATGCTGTTGATTGGTAATAAAGGATTGGCAATGGAAGTACACTTTGTTATACACAATTTGTTCAAACAATTTTGGCACACTAGACAATTTAGCTATTGGTCTATAATTAGTGATATTATTTTTCTCACCCTTTTTGTGTACTGGTCGAATGTACGATTTTTTCCATAAGCTAGGAAAAGTGCGACTAATTAGTGACATATTAAAAAGCTTTGAAAGGGGTGTAGCCAGTATGCTAGAACATTCTCTGAGAACAATTGCCGGCACTACATCAGGGCCTGGTGAAGAATTCATTTTTAGTTTTAACAGTGCCTCTATGGCATCACTTCTTTCAACCACAAAATGGGACAGAGAAGTCTTAGGGGAATTTTCCAAGTACTGAAAGTATTCCTCATCAGGCTCGAATGGTGAGTCAACATAAGTTTCAGCGAAAAAATTTGCGAAAAGATTAGATATTTCTTTAGGTTCATTTGAATGAGTATTATTATACGTTAGAAACTATGGATAACCATCACTTTTTTTTTTCAAATTGATAAATTGCCAAAAAAGTTTTGGATCAGATATAAGATGATCACCCATGTTACGAACATACTCATTGTAAGCAATTTGAGATTGTTGGTGAAATTGATCAAAAAGAGTTCTAAAGTTCCGATAATCTATATTTGATTTTGAATGTACATCTTTTAACCAAGATTTATTTTTATGGTTACTTAAAGTTTTTAGCCTTCTACATAACCATGGAGGTGCATTTGTAGGACTTTTACTTTTAATTGATGGAACTGTCGTAGAGAAAAAACCAATAAGATGCGAGTAAAAGTTCTGCACACATGTTTCAAAATCACTATCATTTAAAATAGAATCAAAATCTGTAACAGATAATAAATTATTTAGTAAATCAAAATTGGTTTTTTTGAAATTAAAACAATAATCACTATCATAATCAGAAACCACAATATTATTATATGCAAATGTTAGACGTAATGGAGGGTGATCACCATTAATTTTGACCAAACTTTCCAAACTAATACCAGTTGTCATATTGTTAGGATCTGAAGAAAAAACTAAGTCCAACTGCCTACCCAGATTATTTACTACTGAAGAAATCTGAAATAATGAGTTAGATGTAATCTCATCAATAAAGGCTGCATCAGCGCTAGAGGTAGAAACAGTAGGTGTAAGATAACATGCTTCATCGTCCTCAACCCATGTAACCTGTAGAAGATTGAAATCTCCTAGAACAATTAGTTCATCTTCAGGATTAATTACGTCTGTAATAAACTGAATACAATTACATATACATTCATTTACATTTAAACAGGTGGCACATAACAATTTAGTACGTAAACATAAAAGTTTGACACATTGATTTTTACACATAAGACCTCAACATCTAACAAAGTTAGGCAAATTTACTAGAGAGGTATCATAAATATTTCTAACTGCGATCAAGACCCCTCCCCCTTTACGGAAAACATTTGAGTCAGCAGTATAACGATCCTTTCTAAAAACTAAAAAATCTGATGAAAACAGTTCATTATTCAAGATAGACTTAATTAACCAGGTTTCCGTCACAATAAATACATCAAAAGACAATGATTTAGACATTAAGTAAACATCTTTTACCTTTGTACGCAAACCCCCTTCGTTTTCATAGTAGAGGGAAAAGATGTCAAGTTTTTTGAATTGACTACTCTTTCTGGAACTAAATCATTTTTTGGAGGTGTCAATTTTTCAAATTCTTTGACAAAAGTGTGCAAAGGCCAAGTGGACGGTAACAATAATTCAAACAAATTATATGTAACATCAAGTTTGAATGACGCAATCTTACTATGTTTTTTACTAATCTTATGACAGCGAATATCATTAGGGTCAAACTTTTTATAATCTTTAAGATGTTCCAATACTGAGAGAGTAGTTGCCAATGGATTCAGTCTTGAGATGAAAATACTTTTATTTGTAGGTACGGCACTTAGTGGACAACCATTACGAACATTTGGATCAACTAAAACAAGAGGTGACACACTGACACTTCTGCTATTACCACTATTTTCATCAGTATTAACATTAGTAATAATATCATTATTACCATCATCACCATTACTGTTACTGTTACCACTAACAGTAGAACAAACACGTTTAAGAAGAACAAACACGTTTAAAAATTAAAATTCAGCCATTGGTTAGCAACAGTGTTCATAACAAAAAAAATGGCAAATAAAAACATTAAATTAAAAAAAAAACTTTAAACCAAATTAATGATGAATTGGGAAAAGAAGTGCAACTGAAAAAAATAATTAAAAATTTAAATAAAAATAATAAAAATCCAGTGAATAACAATAATGCTGAAAAAAATAATTATGATAATGGTCAACACAAAGATAACAGATTTGCAGAATTACAAAAAATCGACAACGACAATACATTAAATGAGTGTGAAGAGATGGATGAAGAAACGGAAACGGAAGGGGAAAATGATTTAGACGAATTTATAGAAGTTGTTAAGAGAAAAAATATGAAAAAAAAGGTGAGCAAAAACAATCATTTGATATAAGACAAGTACAACAAATCAATAATAAAGAAAAAACAACAATGAACAATAACAATAAACCAGAAAATCATAGAAATACAGCAAATATTAATAACAACAATACTAATAGATCAGATAAAAAATATAAAATTCCGCCAATTATAATTTATGATCAAGATACACAGGACCTGATAAAAATATTTAAAGATAAATTAAAAATTAATGAATTTTCCTTCAAAAAAATAAATAAAAAAAAATATTTATTATTCTTAACATGTGATAAGGACTACATAAAAGTTAAAGAACTATTACAACAAATTAATTCAAATTTTTTCACTTACACCCCAAAATAAAATAAAAATAAAACTTTGATTTTAAAAGGACTAAATGCAGAGGACGAACCAGAAGATATTAAAAATGAATTAATAACATTAAATTTAAATAATGTTAAAATAGAAAAGGTAATAAGGTTAGCAACTAGGAAATCTATTAAAGAAAATATTAAGTTGCCAATATTTATTGTACAAGTTTCGGCACAAAGCGATATAGCAAGCATATATAAAATTAGAAAGCTAAATTATCAATTTATATCATAGGAAAAATTGAAAAAAACTGAAATTCCACAATGCAAAAGATGTCAACGTCTGGGACATGCAGCAAGCAATTGCAATATGGATTACAGATGCATAAAATGTGATCAAAAACATGAAATTGGAAATTGTGGAATAAAAGAACATGGAGACAAAGATATGCTGTACTGTGCACTATGTGATAAGAAGGGTCACCCAGCAAATTATAGAGGATGCCCAGTATACGTACAGAAGATAAAAAATATAGAATTGAAAAAAAAAAATTAAACAACCGTAGATCGGAAGCAAGGGTTAAAATAATTAATAATTATGTAAAACCACAACAATCATACGCCAATGTAGCAGGTAATAATATTAATAATAGTAATAATACTAATAATTATAATAATGAACATAGACTTACATATAATATGTAAACAAATTTAGTTCAAAATAATGAAAATAGTAACATTTTATTAGAACTTAAAAATACTTTACAAATAATTAGCACACAAGTAAATAATATAGAAAATAAAATAAATGAACATGCTAAAAAAATAGATTATCTCTATGAAACACTACCTACTAATAATTATTATGAATAATAAAATAAATAGTTTTAAAATCATATCTATTAATGTAAATTCGATAATATCGAATAATAAAAGAGCGTATCTACTACATTTCCTGGAAAATTATAAACCTGATGTAGTATTGTTATCTGAAACTAAATTAAATCCTAAACACAAATTAGAATTTAAAAATTATAGTTTTATAAGAAACGACAGACAAAATGCCACACAAGGTGGTGGGACTGCAATATTAATAAAAAATAAATTTCAATATACAATCGAAAATAATTGTTTGAGATACTAAAATTAAATAGAATAGACACGTACTTTGTTATTGCGGGTGACTTCAATGCGAAGCATTCAGAATGGTCAAATGTAATCCACAATACCAGAGGAAATACATTAAAAAATTGGTTAAATAACAATGAAATACAATATAAAGCAAAACTTTATGGTACAAAAGAACCAACGTTCCCAAGAACCAATTCTTATTTAGATATTAGTATAATAGACATTAGGCTTAAACTGAGTATTAGTAACGATAATAAACTTGATACAATTCCATATGATAGTGACCACAATGCTATAGTTATTAATTTAACACTACAAAACAACGACGTAGTTATAACAGATACAAATATTAAAAAAAAAAAACTTAATTTTAAATTGACTAACTGGAAAATATTTGGAAATTGTATCGATAATAAAATAAAAGGAAATATAACAATCCCTAATAACAAAAACTTAGAAAACACAGAAATAGACATATATTTAAATCAATTAGAAAATATAATCAAAATGACAATAGATAAATGTGTGCCAAAAATTAAAAATGAAAACACTATAGACAAATATATGAACTTTAAAATAAGAAAATTACAAAAACATAAAAGTACTATACTGACAGCGATAAAAAACGTATATAGAAATAACCAACATCAAAATAATAATAGAATTGTTAGACTAAAATCATTATTAAATAATATAAATTCACTTGTAACTCAAAACTTAAATATTGAAAAAAATTAAAAATGGGAAAATACTTTAAAAAAAAATCCATCCTTCAAATGCAAGAAATATGTTTCCTATTATAAATAAACTTTTCAGAAACAAACATGACAAAAATATTAATGAGTTAAAAGTAGAAGAGATAGATAAACAACTAATAGTAAATTCAAATATTGATATTAATTATGTACAAAAAGATGAACAGAATAGATATGTTATTAGAAAACCCGAAGATATCCTTAATATTATTGAAAATGCGGTTGAATAAACACACAATCAAATAAATATATCAAATGATGAAAATACAATAAAAGTAAAAAGAGAAATTTTAGAATTCAAGAGACAAGTAGAGTTAGATAAACAAAATAATATTAAATTAATGACGTTTAATGAAAATTGCAAGACTAATGAATTAAAAAAAAATCAAACGTAACAATTATTTTATTACATTTAAAAAATTAAAAAATATTTTCAAAAACGTAAATAATAAAACTTCTACGGGAATGGATGGTATTCCAAATATTATATTAAAACATCTACCGGATAGTATAGTATCATGTTATTGTACGTTATTCAATAATTTATTAAATAACTCTTATTTTCCTGAAAATTCCTATAGCAAAGCCAGGGAAAGAAAAAACAAACCCCAAAAACTTTAGGCCTATTAATTTACTGCCGAATATAAGTAAAATATTTGAGACAATACTCAATAAAGCAATATTGAAAATAGTAAAAATAAACAATATTATCCCTGAAAATCAATTTGGTTTCAGAGCAAAACATTCGGCAATACACGCGGCAAATAAGTTGACTTCAGATATATGTTGGGAAATAAATAAAAAAAAATATGTGGGGGCATGTCCTATAGATTTAAAAGAAGCATTTAATTCAATTTGGAATAATGGGTTAATATATAAATTATTAAAATATAATTTTCCAATACATATGATTAAAATTATTAGAGATATGATAACTGGTAAAAAATTTATTGTAGAAGATCGACAAATACAAAGTAATAAAATATTTAAAGTAATGAATGGTCTGCAACAGGGAACAGTTAATGCTCCAATCTTGTTTAATATTTATATAAGTCAGCTGTTACAAAAACTCAACCAAAAACAGACCCAAACGGGAAATTTAGCCTTCGCAGATGATCTAATTACTTATAATGTAAATAAAAATGCATCAAAAATACAAGAGAGTTTACAACAAAATTTTAACGAAGTACAAAGCTATGTTGATTCTTGGAAATTGAGAATCAACTATAGCAAATGTGAAGTAATACTATTTAGAAATACCTTAGATAAGGTTAATAAAAAAATATTAGGAAAACATGGAGGGACTTTCACATTGTAACAAGAGACAATACTAAAATAACAAACCAAAAGACAGTTAAATATTTAGGCATAAATTTAACTCATAACTTAAACTACAGACATCATATTAATAAACAAATAGATAAAGCACGCAAAGCTTTTATGGCAGCGAAAAAGCTTTTCTATACAAAAGGTATAACACCAAGAGTAAAAGTCATAGGGTACCAGGCTTTAGTAAGACCAATTCTTACGTATGCTTGCCCAATATGGTACTACAATGTAAGTCCATCATGTATGGAACTACTAAGAAAATTTGAGAGGAAATCTATTAGATACTGCACAGGAAGATTCAGAAAACCAGAAAGTGAATATAAACACTTTATTTCCAATAAAACTATTTATGAAATTAGTCAAATAAACAAAATATATCATTTTATATTACATTTAACAAGAAAACATTTTTCTAGAGTAGATAATATTAAAGAAAATAGTTTAATAGCACATTCTATATATCCTAGTGAAAATTACATTGAGTACACAATGCAAACAGGATATATACCACCTGAAGGGTTTATTTATTTAGATAAAAACAAGTATGTTCAAAACGATGAAAATATACCAATATTATATCACATATTTAGGAGGTCAACAAATAAAAAAATTGAATATGAACCTAATTTAAAATATATTAATAATACTGTTGTGATAAAAATTAAAACACTTTTATTTATTTAATTTTTTTATAAAAAAAGAACTTTATTACTTCATTTAAACAAGTTTTGATTTTATGATTTATTTTTAAATATATTAATTATTTTATAGTACTTTATGTACTTTACTTTACACTGCTTCGTTACTGAATGATTTTATTTTTTTAAATTAGTTTCATAGGTTAACTTAATAAATTTATTTCGAATTTATTTAATTTATGTAAACGCCCTTTTCGGACTTCAAGCGACCAATCCATATTTCTTATTTTACACGCGCTTATTGATTTCCGTTTTTACATTTGGTGACGCTCAACTGCATAATCAGTTTTTATTGCTTGTAATTTGAGCGTAACCAAATGTGTGAGAAATAAAATTAAATAAAAATGTATAATATGTTTTTTTTTTATGCACTTGAATATTTTTTTTATGCACTTGAAAATATGCATTATGCATAAAAAAATAAATAATAATGTTTGAAAATAATATAATTTCGATTATTGAAATTAATTAAAAGGAAATCAATGATATGAGATACTGTTGCTATTCCAGTATCTAGTTATGGGGAATTGGCCACATAACACCCCTCCCCCTTATAATAAAAAAAGAGAGTTTGATTTCAAATTTATTAAAAATTTGGGTCAAACTTTCTTTTTTTTTTTCTTTTTTTGTTAACAAAAGTACGCATAATGGTCGCTAAGGGTGCCGTTTTACATAAATATTTGTATCTATTTCTATGTTTATAAAAAAATCTTAAAATTATAATGAAAAAATTATAAAGGATATATATATATTATTTTTTTTTTATATAAGAATCTTAAAATTAAAATCATAAAAGATTTTTTTTTTTTTTTTTTTTAGTTTTTTTTTTTTACATTTATAAAAATCTTAAAAATTATAATGAATAGATAAAAAAAAATTATAAAGGTTTTTTTTTTCTATTATAAGGATAATCGATACAAATAGATTAATACGTACAAGTATTTTAAAGACTATTTTGTTTTTTAATGTTACACCATTACATATTGTATTTATCTAAAATTAATATTTTATTTATTGACATAGGTTAAGTTTTCTTTTATTTATTTATTTAAATTTTATGACATAGTTTACACCTATATATATATATATATTAAACAAAATTTTTAGATAGAATTACATTGTTTGTTTATATTATGTAGTTATTTTTTTTTTTTTAGATTATTTAATGATTTTTGTGTGTTTACATTTTAATTTTCTGTTTCTGTTGCTTGAATTATTCTTGTGCATTTTAATTTTAGATATTTTTTATAAAGTATTAATAATATTATCAGTAAAATTGATAAAATTATTGAAATTATTATGGTAATATGAGTTTTTGTAAATAATGTAGGTTCCTTATATTCTTGTTGCAATGATTTTATGTCAATGCTAAATTTATCTAAATTAAAATCCTCCATGTGTTGCATATGGGGTGAAACTACAGACATATTTTGTGGTATATTAAAAGAAATATTCGGCAACACGCCTTCATAAGTATAAGTAATAGGTTTAATTATTATATCTGAATTTTGTGATTGTAAATGTATTTGTTGTGTAAATGCTTTACAATTTCGTGGTAATCTGAAAATTCCACTATCTACCAGTTTTTGAACAGAAGAATTATTATTGCATTGGATTTTTATTAAGGTAGGTTTAGGTATTACAAATAACCATGCATTTGGTTCGTATAAATTTGACCAAATTTCATGATCGAGTTTAAAATTTTTTATATCACAATTATTGGTTTTAAAATCTCCTGAAATTAATTTTATTTCGCAATTTTGAATATTTGAATTGTGGTATATTAAGTTTTGATAGCATAAATAAACGTTTAATTGAAATTTTTTACATTGATTTAAATCTTGTCTATTTAGGAATATATATCTTTGAATATCTTCATTTATGGCGACGTAATCACTACTAGCTTTTACATAATAAAATAACTCGTGATTATACCGTACGGGTAAGCTTGTTGTTTTATATAATTCGAAAGTTTCGGATACTAAAGGAATTTTTACTTGTATTAACAAGTGTTCATTTGTGTAAATTGGTTCTACTGATATGATTGAATTTATTAGTCTTAAATTTAGTCTATTTATATTAAAAGGATTATTGTTATGTACTAATTTGTTCTTTCTTCCTATTTTTATGATGGAGTTTACTGATGATTTTATTTCTACTATTTCGAAGGGTCCTTTGTAAGATGGTGTTAGTTTTTTGTTAGTTCGATTTTTTATTTCTAATAAAACTTTGTCGCCTACTTGAAATACTATTCCGTTAGCACTTTTGTCGTATAAAATTTTAGATTTTTCCTTTGATTTTATTTGATTTTCACGTATTAAATCATAACCATTTTGCAATCGAGCTTTTAGATCAAGTACGTAATTATCATAATTATATATAGGTTCAATAGCACGAGATAAAGATGTTGGAATTTCTGGTTTGAAGCCAAAAAGTGTTTCGTAAGGTGAGAACTTTGTAGTTGAATGAGGAGTTGTGTTATAACAGAATACTGCGTAATCTATCCAACTATCCCAATTATCTGGATCCTTGCTAGCGAAACTGCGTAAATAGTCACCTAAAGTACGATGCGAGCGTTCTAAAGCACCATTACTTTGAGGATGGTATGGACTTGTTTGAACTTTTTTTATTTTTAGTAATTTACAAACATTTTTAAACAAGTCACTAAGAAAATTTGTACCTTGATCGGTAAGTAATATTTTAGGAATTCCGAAAACACAGACTATTTTCCGTACATAAGCTTCCGCTATTGTATCTGATTCCTGATTAGGTATAGGAAAAACTTGAATGAATTTTGTTAGATCATCTTGAAATGTGAGTAAGTATTTATTATTGTTTTCAGATACCGGTAATGGACCGACAATATCTAGAGAAATTTTTTCGAAAGGTTTTCTTGCAGTAGAAGTTATTTCCATTGGCATTTTAATTTTTGCATAAGTTTTATTTTTCTGACAAATTGGACAGGATTTAATATATTTTTCTATATCCCTAAACATGTTTTTCCATTTATATTTTAACTTTATTCTATTGAATGTTTTCATTATACCTTGATGTCCACCTAATGGGGCATCATGGTATTCGTAGATAATTTGTTTAATTTCTTTTTCATCTGTTAATTGAATTATATTTGAACTAAAATTTTGGATTTCATTTAATTGATTTTCATTATTGTCTTCAGTACGGTTTTCTGTTGTTGAGGCTGGTAAATCTTTTGACTTACTTCGCGTGATAACATTGACATTGGCGATATCGAGTCGTGATAGAGCGTCAGCGTTAGAATTTAGGTGACCTGATTTATGTACAACATCGAAATCATATTCCTCAAGCTTTATGCGCCAGCGCATAATTCTTGAGGAAGGATCCTTCAAATTGAAAATCCATACTAAAGGTTTGTGGTCAGTTACAATTGTAAATTTTCGTCCATACACATATGGGCGAAAATGTGTAACTGCCCAAACAACCGCGAGCGCTTCTTTCTCGATCGTTGAATAGTTTTTTTCTGCGTTATTTAATACACGGCTAGCAAAAGAAATCGGTAAATCCTGTTTTTGTTCGTTACACCTTTGTGACAATACAGCGCCAATTGCTGCGTTACTGGCGTCTGTTGTAATAAAAAAATGCTCTTTAAAATTTGGAAATTGTAAAATTGGATATTCGACTATTGATTGTTTCAGCTTATTAAAAGATTCGTCACAAAAGGCATTCCATTCAAATTTAATATCTTTTCTGAGTAATTTGTTTAGTGGGTTTGATATTTTTGCAAAATTTTGAATAAATTTCCTATAATAACCTATTAGACCTAAAAATGATTTAACCTGTTTGGTGGTTGTGGGAGGTACGATATTTTGTACAGCTGTTATTTTAGCTGGGTCCGGTGTGGTCCCGTTATCTGATATTAGATGACCCAAATACATTACTTCTTTATGTAAGAATTTACATTTTTCTGGTTGAAGTTTAAGGTTGTATTTTTCTAAAGCTTTTAAAACTTGAATAAGCTTAGCGTTGTGATCAGATAAATTTTTGCCGTAAATTATTATGTCATCTAGGTATACTAGACATTTTACTCCTTGCAAACCTGTAAGGACTACGTTCATTAAACGTTGAAATGTGGGAGGTGCATTTCGCAACCCGAAAGGCATACGGTTAAATTCAAAATGACCGTGGCTGGTACTGAAAGCAGTTTTTGGTTTATCAGCTTCATTCAATTCTATCTGATGAAAACCGCTTGCCAAATCCAGCGTACTAAAGTATCTCGATTCGCCTAGTTGTCCCAAAATGTCCTCGATGTTAGGAAGCGGATAGGTGTCTGGTATCGTAATTTCGTTTAATTTACGAAAATCTACTACCACACGCCATTTCTTTTTCCCATCTGGCCCAGACTTTTTAGGGACGACTAGTAGTGGCGAGTTCCAAGGACTGCAACTCGGCCGCACTATCCCGTCTTCAAGCATACTATTGACTTGTGAATTTATTTCCGTTTTATGTATTTCGGCTAAACGATATGGTCTCCGATTTATATGTGGTATTGTGGGGTCTGTATATATTTCATGAGTTGTAGCTGTAGTGGTGGTTAATTTATCACCATCAATAAAAAATAAATGGTTATATTCCCTACATATGTCTAAAATTGAAGATTTTTCTTCTGAATTTAAATGGCCTAAATTTAATTTTTTTTTTAATGATTGAAGTCTGTCTTCAATCATATTTTGATTTTGATTAGTATTTATATTAAATATTGAATAGTCTTTTGTTGACTCAAATTTAATTTTAAAACTGTCACCAATTTCTATTGGTTTATCATTTGGGTTTAGGACACTTAGATACACGTAACCGTCATGTGGGGTCACTAAAGTGTTAGATAAAATAATTTCTTTATTTATTAAATTATTTGATAAAATAAGTGCTTCTTCTTTAAAAGAAACTGGTCCATATTTAATAATTTTCTCAGCTCTAGCTGGTATAATAATTTTAGAATTTTGAGTTTCGAATGGAATTTGAATAAATTGATTATGAAATTTAAATTTAATATGGTTTTTCCCATAGTCTATAACAGATTTAGTTTCATTTAAAAAGTTTTCGCCAATTATGCCATCTTGACTTATTGGAAAATTTGAGTTGACGATATGAAATTTTATGCGATAAAGAAGATTTGTGTTTGGTAATTTAATATTTAAGATAGTTGTGCCTAATGTTTTTATTGACTCTGGGCCGATTCCCGTTAAATTAATTGACGAGATTTCAACATCAGTATCATCTCGCAAAGTATTTACTTTTATTAAACAAATATTTGCACCAGAATCTATTAAAAATTTTGTGCCAAAATTTTCTGTTCCAGTTAGATTTAATGATAGAACACTAGAGAAGTTTTAATTATCTGCGTTATTAATAAATATTTGATTTTTTGAAGTTAAATCATTAATATGTGATTCGGGTTTTTCTGAAATATGAGATTTATTTTTTTGATCCAGGATTTTCTGGAATATTAGTAAGATTTTGGATTTCAGTTTTTTCTGAAATATTAAAATTATTTTTTGATCCAGGATTTTCTGGAATATAGTAAGATTTTGGATTTCAGTTTTTTCTGAAATATTAAAATTATTTTTTGATCCAGGATTTTCTGGAATATTATTATGATTTTGGATTTCAGTTTTTTCTGAAATATTAAAATTATTTTTTGATCCAGGATTTTCTGGAATATTAGTATGATTTTGGATTTCAGTTTTTTCTGAAATATTAAAATTATTTTTTGATCCAGGATTTTCTGGAATATTAGTATGATTTTGGATTTCAGTTTTTTCTGAAATATTAAAATTATTTTTTAATCCAGGATTTTCTGGAATATTATTATGATTTTTAATATGATTTATTGAGCACCTTGTTTTATATCTATTGCCTGGAGCCGGGTGCTGTTCGGGGCAGGCGTTTGGAAGTTTCCCTGAATATGAGTTTTCCTAATATTATTACTAAGACGTTTTCTGCATACGTCTATAGTATGGCCTTCCTTTTTGCAATAATTGCAAATTTTGGGAGTTTGTTGTACTACCGCTACTTGGGGTTTATTATAATTCGAATTGAACCTAGGGAACCTATTATTATTATTATTTGTGCTATTATTACTATTAGCATTATTAGGGTTTTGATAATTATTACGCCTACGACAATTTCTTGTATTGTGGGTCGTTGTTTTGCACGTAGAGCAATACATTTTATTGCTATCATTTTTATTTTGTAATTTATTCAATTTTTCTTCCTGTGAAGCTAAATCGATTACTGCTGATAGTGTTTCGAGCCTGGCAGCACGTAAAATTAATCTTAACGGATCTCGCAACCCGTTCACGAAACTATTTAGGACAGTAGATTCGTTTAATTTTCTAATGGAATCTAAGTTACTGTCTAGAGCAGTTGTACTCGCCATGTTTAATTCATCATATAATTTTTCGGCTCTGGCCGCATATTGGCTTACATATTCTCTGTTTTCTTGAGATAAACCAAATATATCGGCCATTATTAATTGCACAGCGCGAAGTTTAGAGAAATTAGAAATTATTGCTTGTTTTAAATCATCCCATTTATCGTAGGTATGATAACGTAAAACAAGATTATAGGCTCTACCGATCAATTTAGACGTAATTACATCCAGAAAATCATTTTTTTCTTCTGTTGTTTTGGCTCTTTTGTATTGAATTTCAGCAATTTGCAAGAACCTATGTAGAATCATTTTGATTGCCTGTGACATATCGAACGAAGCCATTTTTTTTAATTTATTATTTTTTAATAAATTAAATTGAGTAGGTGACGGTGGAGGTATTCCACCAGAATTATTTGAATCGATATCCGAATCGCGATCAGAATTTTCTTCAATATTTGAATTATTTGAATTTGGAGTATCAGAATTTTGACTATTATTACTATTTAAATCTGAATTATTATCAGAATTCGGATTTGGATTATCTTTTATATTATTGTCCGCTAAAATTTCGTTATGAAAAGTAAATAAATTAGGTTTCTGGTCTGGTGAACGAGGAGTTTTAGTAGATTTCTGAAAAAAACTGTCGTTATTTTCTAAATTTATATCTTCGTAAACTTCTTCGGATATATTGTCATTATCACTATCCTTTGAATTTTTTTGAATTTTCCTGGTTCGAAGACTAAGATTACAATTGATTCCAGACATATAATATATAATAATAATAGAATATAACAGAAGACTACAAAAGAATTTATAAAAATTCTTTTTTTTTTTTTTTTTTAATTGCAACAAAAAAAATTCAGTAAAGAAATTCGCAACCAAGAAAATTTGATTCAAGCCCAATAATAAAATATGTAAATATGTTTATTTTTTGTTTTATTAAGTACATATTATAATTATTTATGATAATATATATATATATATATGTTATGTTCCATTATTATTTTCTATTGATACAAAATATATTGAGGTAGGTAATGTTTTTTCCTCTTTTTTTTTTTCTGGTGTAATTGTATATATTTTTTTTTTTACTTGAACATTTATTATTTATTCTAGAAAATATAGAAATTTTTTTTTTAATGTCTTATAATCAAAAAAAAAAATTAATTGATATTTCAAAAAATTTAATTCATGAAAACTGTTATAATTTAATTGTTCTGAATCAATGATTTCGATAATTTATTAAAAAATAATTTTAGATTTTATTTAGATTTTACAATTACATACATGAATATTATGTTTATTTAATTACTTGAGAATTATATTATTATATTTATTTATTTTTTTATTTTATTATATAAATTTTATATATATTTATTGTATTTATCTATTGCCGTTTGTATATATTGTAAATAAAATTAGTCGGACTTACTTTAAATTAATTTTCATGGTAGATGTTGCTGATGTTGCTGAAGTTGATGATTTTGATGATGTTAATGCTGTTGATGTAGTTTCTGTTGATTCCGATTTGGATACTGCTGCTGCAGCTGCTTCGGCTGCTTTTCTGGCTCTTTTTAAAACTCTGTAGCTCTCAAAAGATTCGGTTTCATAACCGTCATCATATTCCACAGGATTCATTTATTATTCAAAACGGCGCTTAGGGCCTCCGTTTAAATCGGTTTACAAAAAACTTTTTCACTTTTAATTAAGTTATTTTCAAAAATACCACTTAGTCAGACTCTACTAAGTTTTAAACAAATTTAGTCTTTTGTAGTATTTATGTTTTGAATTAATGTTTTTTTTTTTTTAAATTATTAATATATTAAAAAAAAAAAATTTTTTTATTTGAATCACAAGACAAATTTTAGTTCTGATAGTTGAGCAGATGCTTTACTCAAACTATCCCACCGCTGCCACCAATTATGTTGTGATAAAAATTAAAACACTTTTATTTATTTAATTTTTTTATAAAAAAAGAACTTTATTACTTCATTTAAACAAGTTTTGATTTTATGATTTATTTTTAAATATATTAATTATTTTATAGTACTTTATGTACTTTACTTTACACTGCTTCGTTACTGAATGATTTTATTTTTTAAAATTAGTTTCATAGGTTAACTTAATAAATTTATTTCGAATTTATTTAATTTATGTAAACGCCCTTTTCGGACTTCAAGCGACCAATCCATATTTCTTATTTTACACGCGCTTATTGATTTCCGTTTTTACATTTGGTGACGCTCAACTGCATAATCAGTTTTTATTGCTTGTAATTTGAGCGTAACCAAATGTGTGAGAAATAAAATTAAATAAAAATGTATAATATGTTTTTTTTTTATGCACTTGAATATTTTTTTATGCACTTGAAAATATGCATTATGCATAAAAAAAAAAAAAATAATGTTTGAAAATAATATAATTTCGATTATTGAAATTAGTTAAAAGGAAATCAATGATATGAGATACTGTTGCTATTCCAGTATCTAGTTATGGGGAATTGGCCACATAACAATACACAATTATTTAGATATGATACTTATGTACCAATAAGAAATTCAATAGATATAAAAAACTTTTGGTGGCAAAATTAAATGATGTAATTCATTAAAATTTAGTATATAAGATGGTGTAGGGTAATTTTGTAAGTTTTATTGTTGTTTTTATATAGTTATAAGTTATTATTAGTTGAAAATTAAAAAAACAAAAATTATAATATTGGTTTTAAAAACATAAATTTCCAATGTAAATAAATATATTTAAATTTAAATAAATAATATAATAAATAATTTAATAGTCAAAAACTAAATATATAATAAACATAAATTAAAAAAATGTTAAAAACTTAGAGCACTCTAATTAAGAATCAGTAAGTTAGAACCTATATATTAAGATAATTTTGATTTAAGTGTTTTGTACAAAATAGATATATTAACAAAAAATTTAAATGGAAATAAAACACTATTAAAAAAAAATGATATTATTTCCTTTGACGTTAGTAGATCAAAAAAAGGTCTAAAAATTTTGTTGAGTTGGTAGATCAAAAATGGGTGGAACTTGTTAGCTACTTCAATGAAAAGATTATTGAATTTAAAATATATTGACGCTTGTAGAATGTGTCTATCGGCTTCTAATATGCAAACAGAACAAATATTTTCAATAGCCAATAATATTTAAACGTCTGAAAAATTCCAATTAAAAGTTGCTACTGTTATGCTATTATTTTGACATAACATAAATGTACTTACTTCTTTATTTTTTATTATTTCTTTATTTATTTTACTATCTTATATACAATAAGAACACAAGATTTTCTTTTATAAACAAATATCATTAAGTCTTTATTAAATCTTAATTTTACTATTATTACAATATAAATTTAGGCTAAATCAAAATACGTTCTGACTCTAATCGCGTCAACTCCTCGATTTTATTTTGATTATTCTTTACTTAAATTATAAAATTGCAATCGGTCAGTTACCTTGATTTCGTTCAATTACTTATTGTTAATTTGTTATTGATTTACTTAATTAACATAATTGTTAATTAGGCATATCAATTTATTTTCAAATAATATTAATAACGTTTATTATTTTTATGCTATATTCAATATTATAAATTAATGTATATAATACCTAAAATAATTACGCGTGTATTAAACAGGTAATTGAACCTACGACTGACTAGAATTTTATACAACATCACCCAATCTCTGAAGAAAAATGCCACTTTGTAAAAATTATTACCAATTACTAAACAAATTATTCTTATATATTTAACCAGATTTTATGCTTTCTTTTGTGCATAAATCCTAACTTATTCTAAAAAAAGTTTTTTTTTCTTAATAACAAAATATAATTATAATTCAAACCAAAAAATTTATTACTATAGTTGATATAAAATTTACAAAATGAAATATTTGTACAGAATACAACTGGTTTTAAATCATATTTTTAACAATTTACTAAATTTATTAATTTTGAAAATTATAAAAAAAAATACATTTATTTTAAAACAATTGTTTGTAATTCACAAGATTTTTATTTAATTAATTTAAAAAAATTTAATATTTTAAAAACTATTTTAATATCGTTTATTTATTTTACAAATTTTTATCTATTTTTTCTTTAATTACAAATCTTCAATTTACCTTTAAATACACATAAGATAAATACACCTTAAATTATAAAACTAAATATCATACAATAAAAAAAAACAATTATGCATATTATGTACTACATTTACTACAAATATAACAACCTATTTTACTGCACGAATATCTATACATTTCATGGAATTAATTGAAAATGCAACTAGTTTAATTGTCCCTAACTCAAGATCTAGAGGATCTGACGTAATCTTCCTCCTATTCTCTTCTATAAATTCCCTCTGTTTCTTCACTTTAAATTTTATGTGTTATAAAATTCTCTTTGTTTCTTGCAAAAAAGAAATATAGCAATAATGACTTATTTCTATTTGCGTTAAATCTTTTAAGTAAAATTAAAAATGCTTCAACGCAAAATCAATCTTAAAAAATTTAAAAAATTTGAGAACCAAGAAATATTGTTAAAAATTTTGATATTTCCTAAAAATATAGTAGTTAATTTCGATGAACAAAAAAAAAAAGCTGCTAACTAGGGGGAGCAGATAACTGGCAGTTTTGTTTAACAGCGAATTATATCCAAAAGTTTTTTGTAATTAACATTACCTTTGTAACAAACAGTACTTTGTTCAAAATTGCACATCTTTATTATTTATTAATGTATTTTTTTTTTTTTTTATTTATAATTTTATATTTTTATTTCTTTTATATGTAATTATAACTAAAATAATAAATAATATAATTAAAATAACTATAATAAGTATAAATATGCGAATCCAACCTGTGTTCAAATTTCATTGAAATTGGATAATATTATATTATAGTAAAATTAAGTTAAATAAAGATTATTTATGATTTTAAAGTAAATCTTGTGTTGTTATTAAATATAAGATAGTAAGATTAAAGAAAAAGTAAGTAAATTTATGTTATCGCGAAATAATAGCATAACAATGGCGCAGCCGGTTAACTAGAATTTCCACATTCTAGTAAGAATTTACGTGTTCGGTGATAATAACATTTTAAAACTTTACATACGGTATATGTATATAGTAAAAAACTTTTGGAAATTTTAGTGAATAATTGTATATACATAAATATAATAAATCTATAAACATTAAAATAAAATAAACTATGCACTGATAAGAAAATTTAAAGTAACATTTTATTATAGTGACATTGAAAATAAGAAAAATAATTGACCTTGAGTGAGATATTAAATTCCAATACTAATAAAATATTGTTTTGATAATATAAAAAATTTATATTTGTGACAAAATAAAAAAAAAAGTTTGTGTATATAAAATTAAACCGAAAATTGTTATGTCGACGGGAAACAATTTTTGTTAAAAAATTAGTAGATTTAGTCAATATTTTAATAATTATTGATATAAAATATTAAAATCGGTTGAAAAGGATTATTTGTGTGGAAAATACATTTAGTGAAAATTTAAATAATTAATGAATACTTAAGACATTTGTTATAAACAGTGTAGTGAAGATAACTAAAAAGTGTTAAATAGTAAATATTTTATATAGAATTATACAGTAAAGTTAAGAATTTTTTAAAATAATTATAAGTCGTAGATACATTTTGTTTTAAATTTTTTGGATATTTTTGATGTATGTAATAGATTGTTTTTTAAAATAAACAGTGTATGTAGTGAAGATTTTTTAAGTATTAAATAAATAGTAAATATATAGATTTAAACAGTGAAGAGAAATATTAAAAATAATAAAGTGGTAAAATCAATTGTGTGTTAGGATTGTTTTGATATTTTTTGAGATTTATATATTTTTTTTATATATAAACAGTGTTAAGTAAATTTAATGTCTTTATGATAAGATAAACAGTGGATAATAATAAAATAGTAAATTTGAAGAAATAATTTTGTAGTGCTAGTGACATATTGTAAACTTAAGTTGTGATAGGAAAAGTGATAAAACAGTGGTAAATGTAAATGAGAAAAACAGTGGTAAATATAAATGATAAAAACAGTGGTAAATCTAAATATATAAAAAAACAGTGGTAAATCGAATTTATAAAAACAATGGTAAATGTAAATGAGAAAAACAGTGGTAAATATAAATGATAAAAACAGTAATAAAAATAAGTGATATAAACAGTGGTAAATTTTATTTATAAAAACAGTGGTATATCTAATTAAAAGAAACAGTGGTAAATTTAATTTAAAGAATAAGTAAAAGCAGTGTAACAATTTTTAAAAATAAATAAATAAATAAATCTTTTGATAAATAACAGTGAAACTTGAATAGTGATTAGATAAAAATATATACTGAAATAGTAAAATAGTGACTAGAATCATTATACAAATATTGAATTATATTTTTAAAAAAAATTATAGAAGTTTAAATTTAAAAAAATAATTATATATATTGTGTAATGTATGTCATCTATTTCGCGAGGTAAAAAAAAATAAAAAAAAATCGATTACAACTCATAAGGTCCCTGTTCGGGTACCATTCCTGTAATAAAACTTTTACCAAACGACTTCGCAATGCACGACTTGGTTGGGTAAGCTCTGGCCGGAAAATAGGGAGGTTCAAAACAATTTGCGAATAACATTACAAGAAAATTTTGCGTGCATATAGACAAAAATTAAAAATAGAAAAATTGAAAGCTTTACGTTAAATGGATAAAAAAATAGAATTACCGACAAAATTTATACAAAAATGGATCATCAGGGTATTGTCATATCTGCATGGGTTCGGCACTAAGCCATCTAGCACATCCTACCAAAATTCCCTACAAACATTGAGTATCTGGATCAATCACGCCTAATTCAGCGTACATGCGTTGACAAAATCACAACAACAAAAAAAAATCTTATCGGGGTCCGGCAATAGAAAATAATTAATTTAGTTCGTTGGAATTTGCTTACAATATTAAAAAAAATTTAATCAATATATAAAGACTATGTAATAAAAACTAATGATACGTTTAGGTAATATAAAATATAAAAAAAATTAATTGTCTGGTATAGTCTTCTTATTTGTTGAAAAAAAACATCCGAGTTTGTCCTGTTGATGGTGTAGAAACTGTTGAGGGTGTACTGTTGTTACCACCCAAAAAAAATAATGTTAACTGCTGTGGGTGCCCTGATGTTACCACCCAAAAAAATAATGTTAACTGCTGTGGGTGCCCTGATGTTACCACCCGGAAATGTGAATAATCAGCCAAATGGTTGAGGGTGTACTGTTGTTACCACCCAAAAAATAATGTTAACTGCTAAGGGTGCCCTGATGTTACCACCCAAAAAAATAATGTTAACTGCTGTGGGTGCCCTGATGTTACCACCCGGAAATGTGAATAATCAGCCAAATGGTTGAGGGTGTACTGTTGTTACCACCCAAAAAAAATAATGTTAACTGCTGTGGGTGCCCTGATGTTACCACCCAAAAAAATAATGTTAACTGCTGTGGGTGCCCTGATGTTACCACCCGGAAATGTGAATAATCAGCCAAATGGTTGAGGGTGTACTGTTGTTACCACCCAAAAAAAATAATGTTAACTGCTGTGGGTGCCCTGATGTTACCACCCAAAAAATAATGTTAACTGCTATGGGTGCCCTGATGTTACCACCCAAAAAAAAATGTTAACTGCTGTGGGTGCCCTGATGTTACCACCCGGAAATGCGAATAGTCAGCCAAATTGTTGTTTCTTTTTTTTCTTTTTTAAATAAAAGAACTATATATGTTTTTTTTTGTAGTACAATAAATTTATGTTTTTTTTTGTAGTACAATAATTTTAATTTTAGCACAACATTTTTATAGATTCAAACAAATTTAATTTTATTATATTGTATTAAAATGGTAAATTTTCGTTTATTTATAAATAATCCATAAAAATTGATTACATATAAAATATTATATGTTTTTAAGATAAGTTATTTAATTTACATTAAAATTACACCATTTTTACACTTTATTTTATTTTAATAAAAATTTAAAGAATTAATATTTTTGTTTTGTTTTAACAATTTCCAAAGATATTTGTAATTGTATTTATGTGTATAATTTAACAAAATTATAACGTGTATGTGTTAATAAATTATGTAGCAAAAAAATAATATTTTTAATAATTTTTCACTAATTTTTCATTAAAAGTAATTTATTATAACACAAATTAAATTCAAACATTTAATTTTATCAAATCTCGTTTATTTATAAATAATCCATAAAAATTGATTACATATAAAAATATTATATGTTTTTAAGATAAGTTATTTAATTTACATTAAAGTTACACCATTTTTACACTTTATTTTATTTTAATAAAAATTTAAAGAATTAATATTTTTGTTTTGTTTTAACAATTTCCAAAGATATTTGTAATTGTATTTATGTGTATAATTTAACAAAATTATAACGTGTATGTGTTAATAAATTATATAGCAAAAAAATAATATTTTTAATAATTTTTCACTAATTTTTCATTAAAAGTAATTTATTATAACACAAATTAAATTCAAACATTTAATTTTATCAAATCGATTTATTTTTATTTATCAATTATTTTTATTTTAAAATTCAATACGAATGAATATGACTGCTAATTTTAACTCAATAAAAAAAATCTTAATATTTCTTAAAACTATCGGTTACCGAGGACTTAACTTAGTTATAAAAAAAAATTACTATTTTCTAAAAAAAACATCTATTCACTTTCGCAGATTCCAACTGAATGAACTAAAAACTTTCCAGCAATAAAAATTTCAGTCACCAGACAGAAAAAAAATAATACTACTCACGCCACTTGTCGTTGGCCAATCAAAAAGGTTCTTGTATCTGAGCGTCAGTCATCTCTTGTAGATGCCGATATAAAACCCCTTTCCATTGGTCAGCACAAGGCAAAAAAAATTTAAAACTATTACGCAGCAAAATAATAATTCTTCCATTTGTTACTATGCGGAAACGACAAAATTATTTTGTTAGCGACAAATTCTTTTTTTCTGTTTACACGCTACAAAATATATTCTTTCCTGCACCAATTCTACGCGACAAATTCTATTTTTTTCTTTTTCTTTTGTTTCTTTACATGTACTAGAGTTGGTGCATAAAAAATATTTTTGAATTTCAGTGCTTGCCAACCTTTATTTTTTTTCTTTTTATAAATCTTCAATGCAACCATTACAGGGCAGATTCATTGGCACGCATACTGAAAGTCAATGAAACTGAGAGAGGTTGTAATTGAACCAAATACTCAACTATAAATAACTCAACCCTATCAATTAATTAAATTATTTACTAAAACTAAAATTTTCTCGAATTACGACAATTCAGAAATCTATTAACCAACAAAATTTTCTCGAATTACGACAATTCAGAAATCTATTAAAACTAAAATTTTCTCGAATTACGACAATTCAGAAATCTATTAACCAACAAAATTTTCTCGAATTACGACAATTCAGAAATCTATTAAAACTAAAATTTTCTCGAATTACGACAATTCAGAAATCTATTAAAAAATTCTTAAACCTAGTTATATTAATAGGTAATAAAATTTAATTGTGAATCAATCAAAATCAATATATAGTCAAACTACAGCATTTTGTAGAAAGCCAATTCAAGGTCCATATTAAAATTTAATGATGCTGAAACATTTTTTTTTTTTTTTTTAAAGTTATAATTATTGACCAAGTGCAATAATATTACACATCAAATGCATATACAAATAAGTAATTAATTATTTTAGTAATTAATTAATCATAAGAAAATCAAAAACATTAATAATACAAAAAAAATCCAGTTCTGAATTATAAAGGATTAAGAATAAAAGCGACAAGTTTTCATCCTTTTACTTATTAATTCAATTAAATGCTTAACAGAACAGCCTGTATAATCTAAACCTAGTGTTTACCTAGAACTAATGCAAAATTGTATAAATGAAACAAAACTTTCCTCAAAATTCCTACTTACAAAAATTCTACCACAATTTCCAACTTCTAGAATTACTATAATAAAAATTTATGAATTACTGCAATTCAAAATCTAATTGACCATTCTTTTAAAATTTACCTCAATTAAAAACTTTGTATAACATAAATTAATTACTATAATTCACACGAGAATGAAATTACATTTTGCTCGCAATAATAATAATAAAATCAACAACCTGACATGATGAAAATAATATATAACATCATAAAAATGTATATCCATTTGAATTATGACCAACGGATGTAGCGGATAACAACAAGGACTGTAAAATAGGAAATGATAATAAAAAAATTAAGCAAAATCCTGAAAATGATTTTGTTAAACAACCAAAAAAATACGAAAAGAACCATCAGACTAGGAACGCAAATCTTTGGTATGATATACACCAATCCTTTTACCATTAAAATCTTCTAATTCAAATAAGGAATTGCTAATTTTAGATTTAATTTTTGCTTTAATAAATTTTCTATCTAATTTCGAATTACAATTAACCCCTGCTTTGCTCTGTTTAAAATTCCGATGGTAAATAGTTTGTGCTGGCGTAAAATCACATGTTCTAGCTCGTAAATTATAACGTTCAAATGCTTTCCGCGTTAATTCTTTAGCTCGTTCGCGTACTAACCGTAATTTATCAACGTTTGGGATAACGTCAACTCCTTCTTCCACCAGATCGAGTTTTCTCAACAGCTCATATTCGGACGCGTGGGTTACCATATGCTGCCCAAAAGTGACATAATATGGAGAGTGGCCAACGGTTTTATGAAGCGAATTCCGAAGAGCACTACTAATGCTACTTAGATTTTCGTCCCAACGTTGTTGATCGCCTTCTATATACGCTCGAATACTGGCTATCAACGAACGATTTACCCGTTGGGACGCGTTCGATTGTGGGGCGTACACTCCCGTAAAGGTATGAGAAATTCCGTACTTAGCGAGCAACATATCAAACGTTTTCGCTCGAAACTGCGAACCATTATCCGTTACAATAAATTCTGGAATACCATAAATATGGAAAATGTCTTCTTCGAGGTACTTTATAATTGATTTCGACGTTATTTTACGAAGCGGTTTTAAAAAATGAAATTTTGAAAAGTGATCTAAGACAATGAATATAGCAATATTACCAGATTTAGAACGGGGGTACGGACCAAGAACATCCATATATAACCGTTGAAATAGCCGATCGGATTTAAAACACGAAGTCATAGGTGCACGAAGAGTAATATTCGGTGCCTTTGTTTGTTTACAAACGTCACAATTTAATACATAATTACGCACGTCGTGAGCCATTTTGGGCCAGTAAAAATTTCTTTTCAATCGCTCTAAAGTTTTACCAATACCACCGTGACCTGACATGGGCGGATCATGTGCTTTCGAAATCAAATCATTAGTTAACTCACTCGGTATCCAAATTTTCCAAGATGTTCCTTCTTGAATATCATTACCCGTTGCAAATTCGGTTCGTTTATAAATAATATTATCTAATATTTTCAAATCCGGAAGGTCATCATCTTTTTCTTCAATAATTAATCTACGATTTACGTAATTCGGAGTGTTAAAATATGGAGAAGTTAAATCTAGTTCTGGACCAACAATATCTACAGCACAAATTTCATCCGACGAATGTATACGCGAAAGTACATCAGGAACAATATTCTCACAACCACGGCGGTGTTCTATAGAAAAATCAAAACTTTGTAATTTAAGACTCCACCTAGCGAAACGTCCTGAAAGGTCTTTTTGTTGCATCAGCCATTTCAGTGACGCGTGATCGGTTATCACCTTAAATGACTGACCTTCTATATACGCACGAAATTTTTTTATCCCCAAAACGGCCGCGAGACATTCCTGCTCCGTCACGGTGTAGTTGCGTTGTGCTGCATTCAGTTTTTTGGACATGTACGCTATCGGTCTTTCATTACCATCATCATCTAACTGTAACAAAACACACCCAACACCATCTTGACTTGCGTCACATTGGAGAATAAACGGTTTACTATAATCTGGATTAATAAGTACCGGAGCGGTTGTTAACGCACATTTCAATTTCTGAAAAGCCTCATCGGCATCCGCGGTCCAATTAAATTTATTTTTCGGATTCTTTAACATATTCGTGATTGGTGTTGACAGACTAGCATAATTTTCGATGAATCTACGATAGTACCCGGCCATTCCTAAGAACCTACGGACTTGACGAACTGTTTTCGGAACCGGAAATTCGGCAATAGCTTCAACTTTATCCGAATCGACACGTAATTGACCGCCACCAACAATATATCCGAGATATTTTACTTGCGGTAATAGGAAATGACTTTTCTCAACATTGATAGTAAGCTGAGCTCTTCTTAAATGTTCAGCCACCTGCTGTAATACAAATAAATGATCATCAAACGTCTCCGATATAACCAACAAGTCATCCAAATAAACAAATACGCGATCTTTTAATTCAGGTGGAATGACGCGGTCCATCAGTCTAGACATAGTCTGCGGCGCGTTGCATAAGCCAAATGGCATTACGGTATACTGATACAACGGACGCCCTGGTACGGTAAACGCAGTCATTGGTCTGGAATTTTTCTCAAGCGGTATCTGCCAAAAGGCATCTTTTAGATCGAAACTGGAAATAAAATTAGCTTTGGGTAGTCTACTTAATATACCGTCGATTTGAGGAAGAGGATATGCATCTTTCACTATAACTGAATTGAGTTTCCTTGAATCAAGGCAAAGTCGAACTTTTCCGGGTTTACGGACCAACACTACCGGGGAACTCCAAGAACTGTCACTCTCTTCGATTACACCGAGTGATAGCATCCTATCTAACTCTTGATACATCAGTTTCTCCACTGCAGGTGAAACTGGATAATGTCGTTGTTTAATACCATTTACATTATTTACATCGATTATATGTTCTATCACATTGGTTTTACCCAATCCTACTTTAGCAAAAGATGGAAACAGATCAATGGTTGAATTAAGACGATGTTGTTGATCTACTGTAAGCTGACTATTACTCAAGCTTTTATCCGTAACCGACAAATCACTAATAATATTCGGAGCAAGTTCAAAGATTTTCCAAAAATCGATACCGAGATACAAATTCTGAGTAAGCGACGGAACTACTAAAAATTCGATGGATTTCGTGGTGTTACGAAAAGTGACATTGGTTCGTAAACAACCAATAACTTTTTGTTTATCACCGTTGGCAGTACGAACTGAAGATGAAAATGTATCAATTGAAATTCCAGAATTTATTACAAATGCGGCTAAATCTCCACTAATGCAGCTAACGGTTGCACCGCTGTCAAGCAATCCGATATATTTTTTTTAAAAAATTGTTACCTCAGCATACGATCTTACATCATCGGCAACACTAACGATCGAAGAAACTATCTTATTTTTAAAATTTTTGACAACATTCCAATAATGTCTTAAACGATTAGTGGATCTACGATTATATTTACTCTTGTTTAAAATTCTCGGATTTGTAATCAATGTTGGAACTTCTCTAGATACGACTTTACTTGTGTTAAATATACGATTTCGAATTATTTTGTACTCTTCTAAACGCTGTTGGTATGGTTTAATATGAAATAAGTTGGATTTTGGAACATAGCAGTTGTTATTATTAATAAGGATTGTGGCTGGTGTATTATTTAATTCAAATTGTTTTCGGAGTGGTAACTGGTGTTCTTGTTCACACTCCTTAAGCGGTTTTCCGATAAACAATGATCGCGTTGCGGACGATAAACTTTTTCTTTACCACATCCCCAACAAAATATTGTAGGAGGTGCTAAACAATCCATGAATCTATGGCCTTCTTCCTTACAATTCCAACATTTCAAAATTCTTCTTACAGGAGTTTTAGTTACAAGCGCGGAAATATCTTCGGTTAAATTGGATTCACAATCATTCTCATCCAATTCAGAAACAAATCTTGAATTAAAATTTACTTTCGGATCTCTATTTTTACTACGTATATCGTAAACTAAACGTTCACGTTCCCGGCACAAATGACGCAGGTGTTCAATACTGTAGACCTGTATGTATAATAAATCTTTACGAATTTCGTCACGTAAATTTCTCCGTAAAATCTGTAATAAATCTACCTCCGAAATATTCGTACATAATTTATCACAAAGCGTCATTATATTATTATAAAATTCATCAAACATTTCACCGACTTTCTGTTTACGATCCCTAATTAATTCGAGAATATCGGTGTCGGTACGTCTCTCTTGAAACTCCAATCGCAATTCACGCGTTAGATCAAACCAATTAATTTGACGATTTCTTTTATGATACCGCCAGAACCATTTAGACGCATTCTCAATAAAAAGCAAATGAGCATTAATACACAGGATGTTAAAATTACCAGCAAAAGTTTGTCTAGTTAAAGTATCAACACAATAAATAAATTCTTCAACACTTAAGTCTGAAGACTTTCCACTAAACACAATATTCCAATTTTTTATTAACGAGGTAAATTTAGTATTATTTGATATAAACTCGTTCGGATTTTCAGCGCTAGACATATTTGGTGAATTCTGTCTCGGCCTATTAACATTTTGATAAAAACCGGAATTTCTCGAACCAGAAATCCTTGGACTAACATGCTGTGAATTATCTTGACTATTTAGTCTATTATTTATATTAGAACTTGGTAAATTAGATGGTAATCGCTGAGGAACAACTGATGGATGAATTAAATTAGGAGGTGGAACAACAACATTTGGCAGTGGATCTAAACTAGGACGCGTAAGCCGTTGTGCACGTTCAATCCCTAATTCGATACCCCGTGAAATATGTTGTTGCATGTCTTGCATTAAAACATTTTGACTCGATTGTATAATTGTTTCTATCGTTCTTTGAAGCGACACCAGATCTAACGTATTCGGAGGAACCGTATTACTAACTGAAATATTTTCCACACTACTAGCGGGTGGAACGAAATTTGCACTACTTGCAGCGCCTTCACTTAGTGCAGCGGCAGATCGAGTTAATATTTGACTTGTTTTTGCCGGAGTATGCTCTGCTCTCAAAGGCAAATGCGTACCGGAAGCACATTTCTTTAAATCCTTCACCAAACATTTCTTTCTACAATTCGGGCACGTTTGCGTATCACCAAGCCATTTCGAAATACATTCAAAATGGAAACTATGACTACATTTTGTGGTAACGATTTCATTATGTTAGAACCAGAATGACGCGGCAAGCTGTCGCGTCGCGTTTGACAACAACGCTTCAAAAGTAGAATGTATAGGCATATATGAAATTACCCACAATGTAGCGTCGCGTTGATGCGGCAATTTTGCCGCGACGCTTGAGTAGACCTACTTTCTACTTTTGCCGCTTGCCGCATATAAATTTTAATTTCGAATGTGTCAATAAATTTATTTTTTAAATTTTTTTAAATTCAATCATTTCATTTAATATTGTTTACAATTATTTTAATTTATAATGACATAATATCCATAGATATTAGAATTTATTTAATTTTTTCCATTAAATAAATTGTTTACAATTTTTTCAATGTGGTTTGAAAAAAACTCATTGCGTCGCTTTTGACTTTATACGCTTCAAAATTCGAAATTTCAAAAGCGACGCGACATTTTGCCGCGTCATTCTGGGTCAGGCATTAAGAGGGACTAATACCTCCTGACAAACCCCACAATTCATGTCCAGATTGATGGATGGTTCCATTTTACAAAACTTCAGAAAATTCACAAAAATTAATTCCAATAATTCAAATAATAGTTAATAATAATTAACTGTAACTAGAAATATTTATCAAAGTTCAAAAATGATCACAAAAAAAAAAATCCAAAATGTTCAACCAACTACTAAGTTGAAATTTTTAATTAATAATCTAATAATAACCCAACACCAAATAAACTAACAAAACTAAATAAAAGAAATATTTTTGGTACCTCGACTGTATTTAATAATTCGAGTTTCACAATTATCGAAGAACAACCCAAAAATATTTATTTTATTTAAAAAAATATTAAATCAATCGATATATCAATTTTCAGAAATAACTACAAAACTTCCTAATCAATTTTATAGGAATAACCTATCTTCAAAATTCTAAAATACGCAAATACTAATATTTGTAAAGTTAATAAATTTTAACAAAAAAAATAATTTGTTTGTATGACATAAAAATTAACCCATGCAGATAATCGAAATACCATGATGACCATATAAAAATAATTTATAATTGATTAATAAAATTAACAATTATTGACCAAAAAGAAAATTTTACTCTACTTGATTTATGAAAATGCGAAAGAAAACTAAAATAATTTTCTATAAGTAATAATCTAACAAACAAAACTAGAACGTGAAATTAAAGTGAAGCGAAAATTTAACCGGTCAAAATATTAGCTCAATAGCCGAATAAATTGCAGTTCCAATGAAAAAAATTCGATTAACTTCAAAATCACGAACCCATTCTAAAGTTAAATCATATCTGTAACTACTCAGTTTAATTTCATTCTATAAAATTTGTTCAAAAAAAACTTTCAAAACAAAGTCGATATAAATAGAATTTTGGTCGATATCCAGCTCACAGCCAAATAACGCATTTCCGAAAATTACTAATACATCGTATTATCCGAAATTATTTAAATCACAAAAATCCTAAATGAAATTAACAAAAAAAAAAATCAAGTTTTAAAAGGAACCGTCAAGTTCCTGAACTTTCAAGTTCCTGAACCTTCAAGTCCCTGCTCGGGCGCCATTTCTGTAATGTATGTCATCTATTTCGCGAGGTAAAAAAAAATAAAAAAAAATCGATTACAACTTATAAGGTCCCTGTTCGGGTACCATTCCTGTAATAAAACTTTTACCAAACGACTTCGCAATGCACGACTTGGTTGGGTAAGCTCTGGCCGGAAAATAGGGAGGTTCAAAACAATTTGCGAATAACATTACAAGAAAATTTTGCGTGCATATAGACAAAAATTAAAAATAGAAAAATTGAAAGCTTTACGTTAAATGGATAAAAAAATAGAATTACCGACAAAATTTATACAAAAATGGATCATCAGGGTATTGTCATATCTGCATGGGTTCGGCACTAAGCCATCTAGCACATCCTACCAAAATTCCCTACAAACATTGAGTATCTGGATCAATCACGCCTAATTCAGCGTACATGCGTTGACAAAATCACAACAACAAAAAAAAATCTTATCGGGGTCCGGCAATAGAAAATAATTAATTTAGTTCGTTGGAATTTGCTTACAATATTAAAAAAAATTTAATCAATATATAAAGACTATGTAATAAAAACTAATGATACGTTTAGGTAATATAAAATATAAAAAATATTAATTATCTGGTATACGGTATAGTCTTCTTATTTGTTGAAAAAAAACATCCGAGTTTGTCCTATTGATGGTGTAGAAACTGTTGAGGGTGTACTGTTGTTACCACCCAAAAAAAATAATGTTAACTGCTGTGGGTGCCCTGATGTTACCACCCGGAAATGCGAATAGTCAGCCAAATTGTTGAGGGTGTACTGTTGTTACCACCCAAAAAAAAATGTTAACTGCTGTGGGTGCCCTGATGTTACCACCCAAAAAAATAATGTTAACTGCTGTGGGTGCCCTGATGTTACCACCCGGAAATGTGAATAATCAGCCAAATGGTTGAGGGTGTACTGTTGTTACCACCCAAAAAAAATAATGTTAACTGCTGTGGGTGCCCTGATGTTACCACCCAAAAAAATAATGTTAACTGCTGTGGGTGCCCTGATGTTACCACCCGGAAATGTGAATAATCAGCCAAATGGTTGAGGGTGTACTGTTGTTACCACCCAAAAAATAATGTTAACTGCTATGGGTGCCCTGATGTTACCACCCAAAAAAATAATGTTAACTGCTGTGGGTGCCCTGATGTTACCACCCGGAAATGTGAATAATCAGCCAAATGGTTGAGGGTGTACTGTTGTTACCACCCAAAAAAAATAATGTTAACTGCTGTGGGTGCCCTGATGTTACCACCCAAAAAAATAATGTTAACTGCTGTGGGTGCCCTGATGTTACCACCCGGAAATGTGAATAATCAGCCAAATGGTTGAGGGTGTACTGTTGTTACCACCCAAAAAATAATGTTAACTGCTATGGGTGCCCTGATGTTACCACCCAAAAAAAAATGTTAACTGCTGTGGGTGCCCTGATGTTACCACCCGGAAATGCGAATAGTCAGCCAAATTGTTGTTTCTTTTTTTTCTTTTTTAAATAAAAGAACTATATATGTTTTTTTTGTAGTACAATAAATTAATGTTTTTTTTTGTAGTACAATAATTTTAATTTTAGCACAACATTTTTATAGATTCAAACAAATTTAATTTTATTATATTGTATTAAAATGGTAAATTTTCGTTTATTTATAAATAATCCATAAAAATTGATTACATATAAAATATTATATGTTTTTAAGATAAGTTATTTAATTTACATTAAAATTACACCATTTTTACACTTTATTTTATTTTAATAAAAATTTAAAGAATTAATATTTTTGTTTTGTTTTAACAATTTCCAAAGATATTTGTAATTGTATTTATGTGTATAATTTAACAAAATTATAACGTGTATGTGTTAATAAATTATATAGCAAAAAAATAATATTTTTAATAATTTTTCACTAATTTTTCATTAAAAGTAATTTATTATAACACAAATTAAATTCAAACATTTAATTTTATCAAATCTCGTTTATTTATAAATAATCCATAAAAATTGATTACATATAAAAATATTATATGTTTTTAAGATAAGTTATTTAATTTACATTAAAGTTACACCATTTTTACACTTTATTTTATTTTAATAAAAATTTAAAGAATTAATATTTTTGTTTTGTTTTAACAATTTCCAAAGATATTTGTAATTGTATTTATGTGTATAATTTAACAAAATTATAACGTGTATGTGTTAATAAATTATATAGCAAAAAAATAATATTTTTAATAATTTTTCACTAATTTTTCATTAAAAGTAATTTATTATAACACAAATTAAATTCAAACATTTAATTTTATCAAATCGATTTATTTTTATTTATCAATTATTTTTATTTTAAAATTCAATACGAATGAATATGACTGCTAATTTTAACTCAATAAAAAAAATCTTAATATTTCTTAAAACTATCGGTTACCGAGGACTTAACTTAGTTATAAAAAAAAATTACTATTTTCTAAAAAAAACATCTATTCACTTTCGCAGATTCCAACTGAATGAACTAAAAACTTTCCAGCAATAAAAATTTCAGTCACCAGACAGAAAAAAAATAATACTACTCACGCCACTTGTCGTTGGCCAATCAAAAAAGTTCTTGTATCTGAGCGTCAGTCATCTCTTGTAGATGCCGATATAAAACCCCTTTCCATTGGTCAGCACAAGGCAAAAAAAATTTAAAACTATTACGCAGCAAAATAATAATTCTTCCATTTGTTACTATGCGGAAACGACAAAATTATTTTGTTAGCGACAAATTCTTTTTTTCTGTTTACACGCTACAAAATATATTCTTTCCTGCACCAATTCTACGCGACAAATTCTATTTTTTTCTTTTTCTTTTGTTTCTTTACATGTACTAGAGTTGGTGCATAAAAAATATTTTTGAATTTCAGTGCTTGCCAACCTTTATTTTTTTTCTTTTTTAAATCTTCAATGCAACCATTACAATTGTTGATAAAAAAAAATATATTAAAGGAAAATTGAAATTATTGATTTTGTGGTATATAAACAATTTTGGAAATAAAATAATTAAATATATTTTATAATTAAAAGCATATAATAAAATAAGTAAAGTAATAAAATTTTATGGCACCGATAACGCGTAATCAAAACAAAGCAGAAATTCCAATAACAACAGATTGGTTGAGGAGAAAAACAAATACTTCATCCAACAATATTTTTCAAGATTCTCCTCTAGTCGAATCAATGTTCTAGGATCTTTATCAACGTCCAGTCAATCAAGAAAATCTGTTACTTTTGCGGAGCGGAAATCATCAAGTGGAAACAGTTCAGAAGAAGAAGGTGCAGTTGGTGCTAATCCAATAAAATCAGGTACCAATAAAATATGAATAGATAATATAGTAAATAATGAAAATTTTGATGAAATAAATTTTAATAGTAAATTAGATTCTATAAATTTAAGTAGTAAAATGAATTCTCCGGACAGAAATACACACAAAGTAAGTGCAATACCGCGGGTAGAGCACATAAATTTAATTAACGGTAATAGAAATAGAACTTCCAATACAGAAAATAGATTAGAAAATAATAGCAGAATATATTTTCCAGATAGTAATAGATTAGATTTCCCAAAGGAATAAAAGATTTTAAATTACAAATAATGATAGGGTAGATTTTACAAATAATGATAGGTTAGGTTTTCAAAATTATTTAGATAATAGAGATTTTAGAAGAAGATCTAATATATTATCTACGGACAATACTTATAATTTGGAACAGTCGGGAAGTGCACACAATAATACAATACCACTAGAAAGGACATATAAGACATATTTTCAGGAGGTGCCAATTTTTACAGGGGAGGGGCACAGGATGATGTTGGAGCTGCAAAATTTTAAATCGTTGGTGCATGGTGCGTATTTTAAAACAGACCTGCAGTTTTGAACCAGGTCATCAGAGGTAAGCTGAAAGGAAGAGCGGCTGACATTTTCCAGGACAGAGGAGTTACAAACTTTAGAGATTTTAAAGCAATTTTGGAAAATGCATTCATTCCCTATAAGGATTTAACACAACAGCGAAGAGAAATAGAGGAATGTGTGCAGATACCAGATGAATCTATGGAGCAGTTTGGAGACAGGGTGGATAGGAACCTGGGTTGTTTCCGTATGTGTGCCAGAAATAAATATCCCACAGGATTTGAAGGGACGCTGAAGAGACAGCTAGAAAAACATTTATTCGAGGATTGCGAAATGAATCTCTAAAGCATTACGTAATTGGACAAAATTGTACGAACCTAGAACAAACATTGAATAAAGCTTATCGGTTTGCCAGGGAGCCCTTAGAGCTTTCAGGACAAGAGAAAATTGGCATAACAACATGTGAACGCACTATAACTGACACAAGTAGGCAACTAATGGACATGATTAGAGAATTGAAATTAAATAACGAGACAGCTAGACGAGAACCTAGAATGGACAATCGTATTTTCAGACAACGAACAGAACCACCAATATCTAGACCACCTGGCATTTCATTCGGGACAAGGAACAACAACATCAATAATGGTCCTGACAGGACTTGTTACAACTGTGGACGTGCTGTTCATTTTAGTAGGGACTGTCGAGCACCGCGAAGGACAAACCAAGCAGCAGGTATGTCCAGGCAGGTATGCTCATCCTGCCGTAACTCTGGTCATTTGAGTACCAACTGTCCTTTCAGAAGACTGGAACAACGACCTGTACAACCAAGAGTTCATGTTAACACAATTCATCAAGAATTGGGGTTAGTTGTGTTGTGAAGTATGCCACAGAAAACATATAACGAATTAATCATCATATGTTTTGTGTAGGTCAGGGTTATATTTTATTTACAAAATATAATTATGGATGATTAACCTAACCATACGAAAATATTTCATACATGCACTGACTGCATGTAAATTCTTATTTCATATTATGCATATTGTTATGTATGCATATATTACTATATGCATATATGATAAATGCAATGACCGCAAATAGATGGGTCATTTTACAATATAAAATTATTATGAAATTCCTAAGAATTCCAATAAGGGATCAATACACTAGCGTTAGCAAATAATTATTCTAATAATTATTTATGTATTAGTTAAATTTTAGAGTATAAAAGAAACGAAATGAAATTAATAAAGTTACTTTTACTTTTGAGTCTAAAGTCATAGTTTGTTTTAATTATACGCTACTCGCTTAAATTAACTTAAACTATTTTCCTGAAACCAAATGAACTAAGCTATTTAGCTAATTCATTATAAACCAGCGGCTTCATTGCTAAGGTTTTGGTAATAAACTATGCACTGATAAGAAAATTTAAAGTAACATTTTATTATAGTGACATTGAAAATAAGAAAAATAATTGACCTTGAGTGAGATATTAAATTCCAATTATAATAAAATATTAAAGAGTAATACAAAAAAATTTTGTTTTGATAATATAAAAAATTTATATTTGTGGCAAAATAAAAAAAAAAAGTTTGTGTATATAAAATTAAACCGAAAATTGTTTTGCCGACGGGAAACAATTTTTGTTAAAAAATTAGTAGATTTAGTCAATATTTTAATAATTATTGATATAAAATATTAAAATCGGTTGAAAAGGATTATTTGTGTGGAAAATACATTTAGTGAAAATTTAAATAATTAATGAATACTTAACACATTTGTTATAAACAGTGTAGTAAAGATAACTAAAAAGTGTTAAATAGTAAATATTTTATATAGAATTATACAGTAAAGTTAAGAAATTTTTAAAAAAAATTATAAGTCGTAGATACATTTTGTTTTAAATTTTTTGGATATTTTTGATATATGTAATAGATTTTTTTTTAAATAAACAGTGTATGTAGTGAAGATTTTTTTTAAGTATTAAATAAATAGTAAATATATAGATTTAAACAGTGAAGAGAAATTTTAAAAAGAATAAAGTGGTAAAATCAATTGTGTGTTAAAATTGTTTTGATATTTTTTGATATTTATATATTTTTTTTATATATAAACAGTGTTAAGTAAATTTAATGTCTTTATGATAAGATAAACAGTGGATAATAATAAAATAGTAAATTTGAAGAAAATAATTTTGTAGTGCTAGTGACATATTGTAAACTTAAGTTGTGATAGGAAAAGTGATAAAACAGTGGTAAATGTAAATTAGAAAAACAGTGGTAAATATAAATGATAAAAACAGTGGTAAATATAAATGATAAAAACAGTGGTAAATCTAAATTTAAAAAAAACAGTGGTAAATCGAATTTATAAAAACAATGGTAAATGTAAATGAGAAAAACAGTGGTAAATATAAATGATAAAAACAGTAATAAAAATAAATGATAAAAACAGTGGTAAATTTTATTTATAAAAACAGTGGTATATCTAATTAAAAGAAACAGTGGTAAATTTAATTTAAAGAATAAGTAAAAGCAGTGTAACAATTTTTAAAAATAAATAAATAAATAAATCTTTTGATAAATAACAGTGAAACTTGAATAGTGATTAGATAAAAATATATACTGAAATAGTAAAATAGTGACTAGAATCATTATACAAATATTGAATTGATTTTTTTAAAAAATTTATAGAAGTTTAAATTAAAAAAATTAATTATATATATTGTTGATAAAAAAAAAATATATTAAAGGAAAATTGAAATTATTGATTTTGTGGTATATAAAGAATTTTGGAAATAAAATAATTAAATATATTTTATAACTAAAAGCATATAATAAAATAAGTAAAGTAATAAAATTTTATGGCACCGATAACGCGTAATCAAAACAAAGCAGAAATTCCAATAACAACAGATTGGTTGAGGAGAAAAACAAATACTTCATCCAACAATATTTTTCAAGATTCTCCTCTAGTCGAATCAATGTTCTAGGATCTTTATCAGCGTCCAGTCAATCAAGAAAATCTGTTACTTTTGCGGAGCGGAAATCATCAAGTGGAAACAGTTCAGAAGAGTAAGGTGCAGTTGGTGCTAATCCAATAAAATCAGGTACCAATAAAATATGAATAGATAATATAGTAAATAAAGAAAATTTTGTTGAAATAAATTTTAATAGTAAATTAGATTCTATAAATTTAAGTAATTCTAGTAATTTAAGTAGTAAAATGAATTATCCGGACAGAAATACACACAAAGTAAGTGCAATACTGCGGGTAGAGCACATAAATAATGAAAGTTTAATTAACGGTAATAGAAATAGAACTTCCAATACAGAAAATAGATTAGAAAATAATAGCAGAATATATTTTCCAGATAGTAATAGATTAGATTTCCCAAAGGAATAAAAGATTTTAAATTACAAATAATGATAGGGTAGATTTTACAAATAATGATAGGTTAGGTTTTCAAAATTATTTAGATAATAGAGATTTTAGAAGAAGATCTAATATATTATCTACGGACAATACTTATAATTTGGAACAGTCGGGAAGTGCACACAATAATACAATACCACTAGAAAGGACATATAAGACATATTTTCAGGAGGTGCCAATTTTACAGGGGAGGGGCACAAGATGATGTTGGAGCTGCAAAATTTTATATCGTTGGTGCATGGTGCGTATTTTAAAACAGACCTGCAGTTTTGAACCAGGTCATCAGAGTTAAGCTGAAAGGAAAAGCGGCTGACATTTTCCAGGACAGAGGAGTTACAAACTTTAGAGATTTTAAAGCAATTTTGGAAAATGCATTCATTCCCTATAAGGATTTAACACAACTGCGAAGAGAAATAGAGGAATGTGTGCAGATACTAGATGAATCTATGGAGCAGTTTGGAGACAGGGTGGAAAGGAACCTGGGTTGTTTCCGTATGTGTGCCAGAAATAAATATCCCACAGGATTTGAAGGGACGCTGAAGAGACAGCTAGAAAAACATTTATTCGAGGATTGCGAAATGAATCTCTAAAGCATTACGTAATTGGACAAAATTGTACGAACCTAGAACAAACATTGAATAAAGCTTATCGGTTTGCCAGGGAGCCCTTAGAGCTTTCAGGACAAGAGAAAATTGGCATAACAACATGTGAACGCACTATAACTGACACAAGTAGGCAACTAATGGACATGATTAGAGAATTGAAATTAAATAACGAGACAGCTAGACGAGAACCTAGAATGGACAATCGTATTTTCAGACAACGAACAGAACCACCAATATCTAGACCACCTGGCATTTCATTCGGGACAAGGAACAACAACATCAATAATGGTCCTGACAGGACTTGTTACAACTGTGGACGTGCTGTTCATTTTAGTAGGGACTGTCGAGCACCGCGAAGGACAAACCAAGCAGCAGGTATGTCCAGACAGGTATGCTCATCCTGCCGTAACTCTGGTCATTTGAGTACCAACTGTCCTTTCAGAAGACTGGAACAACGACCTGTACAACCAAGAGTTCATGTTAACACAATTCATCAAGAATTGGGGTTAGTTGTGTTGTGAAGTATGCCACAGAAAACATATAATGAATTAATCATCATATGTTTTGTGTAGGTCAGGGTTATATTTTATTTCCAAAATATAATTATGGATGATTAACCTAACCATACGAAAATATTTCATACATGCACTGACTGCATGTAAATTCTTATTTCATATTATGCATATATTACTATATGCATATATGATAAATGCAATGACCGCAAATAGATGGGTCATTTTACAATGTAAAATTATTATGAAATTCCTAAGAATTCCAATAAGGGATCAATACACTAGCGTTAGCAAATAATTATTCTAATAATTATTTATGTATTAGTTAAATTTTAGAGTATAAAAGAAACGAAATGAAATTAATAAAGTTACTCTTACTTTTGAGTCTAAAGTCATAGTTTGTTTTAATTATACGCTACTCGCTTAAATTAACTTAAACTATTTTCCTGAAACCAAATGAACTAAGCTATTTAGCTAATTCATTATAAACCAGCGGCTTCATTGCTAAGGTTTTGGTAATAAACTATGCACTGATAAGAAAATTTAAAGTAACATTTTATTATAGTGACATATAGTGAAAATAAGAAAAATAATTGACCTTGAGTGAGATATTAAATTCCAATTATAATAAAATATTAAAGAGTAATACAAAAAAATTTTGTTTTGATAATATAAAAAATTTATATTTGTGGCAAAATTAAAAAAAAAAGTTTGTGTATATAAAATTAAACCGAAAATTGTTTTGCCGACGGGAAACAATTTTTGTTAAAAAATTAGTAGATTTAGTCAATATTTTAATAATTATTGATATAAAATATTAAAATCGGTTGAAAAGGATTATTTGTGTGGAAAATACATTTAGTGAAAATTTAAATAATTAATGAATACTTAAGACATTTGTTATAAACAGTGTAGTGAAGATAACTAAAAAGTGTTAAATAGTAAATATTTTATATAGAATTATACAGTAAAGTTAAGAAATTTTTAAAAAAAATTATAAGTCGTAGATACATTTTGTTTTAAATTTTTTGGATATTTTTGATATATGTAATAGATTTTTTTTTAAATAAACAGTGTATGTAGTGAAGTTTTTTTTAAAGTATTAAATAAATAGTAAATATATAGATTTAAACAGTGAAGAGAAATTTTAAAAAGAATAAAGTGGTAAAATCAATTGTGTGTTAAAATTGTTTTGATATTTTTTGATATTTATATATTTTTTTTATATAAAACAGTGTTAAGTAAATTTAAATTTTTTATGATAAGATAAACAGTGGATAATAATAAAATAGTAAATTTGAAGAAAATAATTTTGTAGTGCTAGTGACATATTGTAAACTTAAGTTGTGATAGGAAAAGTGATAAAACAGTGGTAAATATAAATGATAAAAACAGTGGTAAATCTAAATTTAAAAAAAACAGTGGTAAATCAAATTTATAAAAACAATGGTAAATGTAAATGAGAAAAACAGTGGTAAATATAAATGATAAAAACAGTAATAAAAATAAATGATAAAAACAGTGGTAAATTTTATTTATAAAAACAGTGGTATATCTAATTAAAAGAAACAGTGGTAAATTTAATTTAAAGAATAAGTAAAAGCAGTGTAACAATTTTTAATAATAAATAAATAAATTTATCTTTTGATAAATAACAGTGAAACTTGAATAGTGATTAGATAAAAATATATACTGAAGTAGTAAAATAGTGACTAGAATCATTATACAAATATTGAATTGATTTTTTAAAAAAAATTATAGAAGTTTAAATTAAAAAAATTAATTATATATATTGTTGATAAAAAAAAATATATTAAAGGAAAATTGAAATTATTGATTTTGTGGTATATAAAGAATTTTGGAAATAAAATAATTAAATATATTTTATAACTAAAAGCATATAATAAAATAAGTAAAGTAATAAAATTTTATGGCACCGATAACGCGTAATCAAAACAAAGCAGAAATTCCAATAACAACAGATTGGTTGAGGAGAAAAACAAATACTTCATCCAACAATATTTTTCAAGATTCTCCTCTAGTCGAATCAATGTTCTAGGATCTTTATCAGCGTCCAGTCAATCAAGAAAATCTGTTACTTTTGCGGAGCGGAAATCATCAAGTGGAAACAGTTCAGAAGAAGAAGGTGCAGTTGGTGCTAATCCAATAAAATCAGGTACCAATAAAATATGAATAGATAATATAGTAAATAAAGAAAATTTTGTTGTAATAAATTTTAATAGTAAATTAGATTCTATAAATTTAAGTAATTCTAGTAATTTAAGTAGTAAAATGAATTCTCCGGACAGAAATACACACAAAGTAAGTGCAATACCGCGGGTAGAGCACATAAATTTAATTAACGGTAATAGAAATAGAACTTCCAATACAGAAAATAGATTAGAAAATAATAGCAGAATATATTTTCCAGATAGTAATAGATTAGATTTCCCAAAGGAATAAAAGATTTTAAATTACAAATAATGATAGGGTAGATTTTACAAATAATGATAGGTTAGGTTTTCAAAATTATTTAGATAATAGAGATTTTAGAAGAAGATCTAATATAGTATCTACGGACAATACTTATAATTTGGAACAGTCGGGAAGTGCACACAATAATACAATACCACTAGAAAGGACATATAAGACATATTTTCAGGAGGTGCCAATTTTTACAGGGGAACGGCACAGGATGATGTTGGAGCTGCAAAATTTTATATCGTTGGTGCATGGTGCGTATTTTAAATTAGTAATCTTATTAGTAATCGAGTATCTAATCCTCATCAATCTCAGACCCAAGCTCCATCTTCTCGTAACCAAGAAAATGGGGCCCGAAAAAGTGACCGATAATTTGTTTGGATCAGCGAAAACAAGCATAAGGAGGGATAATGTTAGTATTTTATGTTAAAGAGAAACATAATATAGAGAGAAATTATCTTTTGCTGAGAAATATTTTACTATCCGCAATGGATTAAGCTCTGATGTTTCCACCACCGAAAACAAAGCAGATATTACTAGATTAGACACTTACTGCTTAATACAAACAGTTAAATAAATTAAATAAATAAAATAAAAAATAAATATATAAAAATTAAAGCAACAAAACATTAAAATTTGAATTAACAAGCTACCACTTACATAGGGCTTCACAATTCTGAAAAAAAGCTACTACTTCTCTATGTCGTCACCTGCTAATTCAAATCATTAAAAAATTAAAAAAAGTAAAATTGTTAGAACTAAAGTAGTTCTAAAACTATAAGTATATAAAAATAAAAATAATAATAATTCACTAAGGAAGAAATGAAATATCGTACCAGCGTCAAAAACCAAACAAATTAACAAGTTACCACTAGTTTTGGGCTTCGCAATTCTGTAAAGAACGCTACTACTTCCCTCCACTGTCACCTGATAATTTGGGGCTTAAAATTTTAAATGAAAAATAAAAAAAAAAAAAAAAAAAAAGCGTGCTAGATTGCAATTAGCAGTTTGTAATACTCAAAAATCATGAAAAAACCATTCGTCAAAATAAATATTAAATAAATGTATAAAAACAAACAAATTAAAAAGGTTACCACTAGCTTCAGGCTTCATCGATCTAGGAAGAACGCTACTACTTCCCTCCACTGTCACCCATTAATTTGAGGCTTTGAAAATTATTAATTAAATATATAATAATAAATCATGCGAATTGCAAACAGCATTTAGTTATAAAAATTAAAATTCATGAAATCGGAATTCTATATATATTTACTATATATTTATCTTTTTATTTTAAACATAAAAATAACATAAACATACTTACAATTTAAGTAAACATATAATATAGATTTTCATATAACACATATAAGACAAATACATAAATACGTAATTAACAGGTTACCACTAGCTTTAGGCTTCACAGTTCTGAAAAGAACGTTACTTTCCTTCTGCTGTCACCTGTTAATTCGAAGAAATAAAAAAAAATTCAAATTAAAGCATGCTAAAAGCAGTTAGTCATAAATCATGCAAGAACCACTTGTCAAGTTATTAACACAAATATAAATTTACATAAAATACAAAAAATATACATAAATATTTCATTCACTCTTTAATAACTTTTTAAGTTGAAGTTTGCTATAGTTAAAATCAAACTTGTCAGCACTATTATTAACTGCACGAAGCATTCTGGTAATAGGCTCGTTTTTCCCGTAATCGGTAGGATGAAATTGTAACTTAAACAGCGCTACAGATCTCAGTGAACGTACATTAATATTAAAACTCATACGATCTAAAATAAAAGGAGATTCGATCATGCCAGAAATAACTTGATGTACAAATACTATGTCAGCTATTTCCCGTCGCCTTTCTAGAGTTTGAAGATCAATAAGTTTGAGGCGGTCGACATATGGCGGTAAGTTGTATGAATCGACCCAAGGAAGCCCACGAAGAGCAAACCTTACAAATCTTCGCTGGACCGATTCAATCCTTTGGATATGTACCTGTTGATATGGAGACCAGACCTGGCAGGCATATTCAAGAATTGGTCTTACAAACGTCATATAAAGCGTCCTAGTGACATAAGGGTCAGAAAACTCTTTTGACCAACGTTTAACGAAACCTAGCATAGAGTTAGCCCTACTAACTAAATGATCAAAATGTTAGTGAAAGTTTAATTCACTATCACAAAGAACACCTAAATCCCGAATAGCCTCAACTCTAGGAACCAGTTCCCCGTTTAAATAATAATGACGAGGTGGTTGACGTATGCGTTTACGAGAAAATGTAATACTTTGGCATTTATTAACGTTAAGCTCCAGATGGTTCTTAGAGCACCAAAGCGTAAAGTTATTTAAATCATCCTGAAGGACGTAACTATCCAAGCGAGAAGAAATAAGTTTAGAAATTTTCATGTCGTCAGCATAGATATTACTTTCTGATTGTTTAATAATTAAGGCAACATCATTAATAGATAAATTAAAAATTAATGGGCCAAGATGGCTACCCTGAGGTACACCAGATTTGGCCATAAAAATATCGGACGGAACGGACCTAAACAACACCCTGTACTGACGATTATTTAAATAAGACCTCAACCAGCACAAAAAAGTTTGTGGAAAACCAAGAGCTCGAAATTTAAACAAAATAACACTGTGCGAAAGTTTATCGAATGCTTTGCTAAAATCAGTAGTAATTGCATCAACATCATGACCATCCTCCAACGCATTCAGACTACTAGAAACAAACTCAGTTAAATTGGTAGTCGTCGATCTGCCTTTCAAAAACCCGTGTTGTTTTGGTGAAATCAAGGATTTACAGTGAAAGTAGAGGGTATCATAAACAATACTCTCAAAAAGTTTAGGAATGCATGATAGCTTAGCAATTTAAAACAGACCTGCAGTTTTGAACCAGGTCATCAGAGTTAAGCTGAAAGGAAAAGCGGCTGACATTTTCCAGGACAGAGCAGTTACAAACTTTAGAGATTTTAAAGCAATTTTGGAAAATGCATTCATTCCCTATAAGGATTTAACACAACTGCGAAGAGAAATAGAGGAATGTGTGCAGATACTAGATGAATCTATGGAGCAGTTTGGAGACAGGGTGGAAAGGAACCTGGGTTGTTTCCGTATGTGTGCCAGAAATAAATATCCCACAGGATTTGAACATTTATCAAATCCTGTGGGATCCTCGAACATTTATTCGAGGATTGCGAAATGAATCTCTAAAGCATTACGTAATTGGACAAAATTGTACGAACCTAGAACAAATATTGAATAAAGCTTATCGGTTTGCCAGGGAGCCCTTAGAGCTTTCAGGACAAGAGAAAATTGGCATAACAACATGTGAACGCACTATAACTGACACAAGTAGGCAACTAATGGACATGATTAGAGAATTGAAATTAAATAACGAGACAGCTAGACGAGAACCTAGAATGGACAATCGGATTTTCAGATAACGAACAGAACCACCAATATCTAGACCACCTGGCATTTCATTCGGGACAAGGAACAACAACATCAATAATGGTCCTGACAGAACTTGTTACAACTGTGGACGTGCTGGTCATTTTAGTAGGGACTGTCGAGCACCGCGAAGGACAAACCAAGCAGCAGGTATGTCCAGGCAGGTATGCTCATCCTGCCGTAACTCTGGTCATTTGAATACCAACTGTCCTTTCAGAAGACTGGAACAACCACCTGTACAACCAAGAGTTCAGGTTAACACAATTCATCAAGAATTGGGGTTAGTTGTGTTGTGAAGTATGCCACACAAAACATATAATGAATTAATCATCATATGTTTTGTGTAGGTCAGGGTTATATTTTATTTCCAAAATATAATTATGGATGATTAACCTAACCATACGAAAATATTTCATACATGCACTGACTGCATGTAAATTCTTATTTCATATTATGCATATTGTTATGTATGCATATAGTACTATATGCATATATGATAAATGCAATGACCGCAAATAGATGGGTCATTTTACAATGTAAAATTTTTATGAAATTCCTAAGAATTTCAATAACGGATCAATACACTAGCGTTAGCAAATAATTATTCTAATAATTATTTATGTATTAGCCTAGTGTATATATATATATATATAGAGTCCTCACGCCTCAAATAATTATGTTTCAAGCTTTCGACACCAGCCAATATTGAAACCATTGGCGCTAGCATTGGTATGAGTATCGGGTGGTGCACATTGAAACCATTGGTATGAATATCGCGTGGTGCATCTCTCTCATATTATTTGTTTTCCTTTTCTTAAATCTTTTTTTTTTCCTTTTCTAAAATTTTATTTACTTTTCGAATAGGAAATGTTCATTAAAAATATATTTTCCATCACATCTAACACAAAACATATTTCACTAAAATAATCATAAAACTATAAATAAATTGCAAGGCGTTAATAATTAATATTTATTTTTCATTTTACTATATAATTTTTCACAAAACAAAAACTTTACTTCAATATTGTTATGGTTAGTTTTATAGGAATTTAAAAAATCGAATGTTTTTTTTTAAATCTTTATAAAATATTTGTGATTAATAAATTTTCTTTATTTTTGTAATCAAAATTTTAATTGAATCAATAATTTTTACTTATAAATTTATTTGTTAACATATAGTAGAACACGTAACTAAATTAATGACACCAAGGCACAATCATTTCAATTTCAATTTTATTTATTGCCTTAATTTGCTAGATTATATTTTCATATTAATAAACTTTATAGTGTTTTAGGATATCCTTTGCAACTACAACATTATTTCTTAAATTTTATATTATAATAAAGTAATATTTTTAGATAATTTTTAATTTCAAAGGAAAAATGGCAAAAAACCTTATAATTTTATTTTTAGTTTTGTTATTTTTTTGGTTATTTTTGTAAATTTTATAATTTTTTTGAATTTTTTATTTTACTTAACCTAAAGACTTATACCTAAAGACGAAAACAAACGAATATATGCTTTATATATGCAAATCTCTAATAAGTATATTTGTTGAATTAGAACATTTATAATAAAAAGTAGTTAAATATTTTTGAATTAAATCATAGATAAATTTTGCATTTGAAATGTTATGTAACTTTCTAGTTGAATAATAAAAAGGTAAATTATTTAAAAGTTTCAAAATTTGATTCTGTTTGACTTGCATACGTTTTATATGAGTTATTGCACACTTTCCCCATACTTCGCAACCAAATAGCACTACACTTTGAAAAATTTGTTTGAATATAATTATTTTATTTTCAATATTAAGTTTTGATTTTTGGTGTATTATGTTAGAACCAGAATGACGCGGCAAGTTGTCGCGTCGCGTTTGACAACAACGCTTCAAAAGTAGAATGTATAGTCATATATGTAATTGCCCACAATATAGCGTCGCGTCGATGCGGCAATTTTGCCGCGACGCCTGAGTAGACCTACTTTCTACTTTTGCCGCGTATAAATTTTAATTTCGAATGTGTCAATAAATTTATTTATTAAAATTTTTTAAATTCAATCATTTCAATTAATATTGTTTACAATTATTTTAATTTATAATGACATAATATCCATAGATATTAGAATTTATTTAATTTTTTCCATTAAATAAATTGTTTACAATTTTTTCAATGTGGTTTGAAAAAAAATCATTGCGTCGCTTTTGACTTTATACGCTTCAAAATTCGAAATTTCAAAAGCGACGCGACATTTTGCCGCGTCATTCTGGGTCAGGCATTAAGGGGTAAAGTAATCTGACTAAATTGTTGCATTTTTCTATAGTTTTGTCAATATGTGTTCTGTATATAAGTTTTTTATCAACGTGTATACCTAAATATTCTATAGTAGTTTCCCACGGAATGTCTATCCCGTTAAAATGGATATTTTGATTTGGGATTAATGAAGGTTTTCTGTTTCTTGTGAAGAAGATTGCTTGAGTTTTTTCCGTATTTATTTTAATTTTCCATTTATAATAAATTTTTTTGACTTTTTCGAGATCTTCTTCTAAGTTTAATATAATTTTATTTGGATCTATTTCTGAAGATAACATAGTGTATCATCTGCATATAAACCAATATCACAATTTTTTAGTTTAGAAAAATCTGATATGTAAATATTAAATAAAATCGGTGATATAACAGTGTACCAGCACTGATATTAAACTCGCTACTCTTTGTATCATTCAATATAACAACAAAAATCCTTGATTTTAAAAAATCTTTAATTTTTTTAATTAAGTACACAGGGAAATTAAACATTTTTAACTTATAAACTAGTCCATCATGCCAGACGGAGTCGAAAGCTTTTTCAACATCTAAAGTTACCATCCCTGTCGATTTTTTACATGTGAAGTTTTTTCTAACTATTCTATTTATTCTCATAACTTGGCGGCTAACCGAATGAGAGGGACGGAAACCAAATTGTTCCGCAGGATAAATATTATTTTCATCCACAAAGCTTAATATCCTATTTTTTGGACACTTTTCAAATATTTTACTTAACGAACTAAGTAAACTGATTGGCCTAGAACTGGATGGATCTGATTTTTTTTATTATGCTTGGCTATAGGAGTAATTGATGAAATTTTCCAAACTTGTGGAAAATAACCAATTTTTAAACAAGCATTAACAATCTTACAGAAATATATAAGAGCTTTTTTTTCAAAAAATTTTAATAAAATATTTTTAATTTGGTCTGATCCAGGAGATTTTCTATTTTTACTTAGACGGATATGTCTTTTAATTTCTTTGACAGTAATACGTTTAAATGAATCAATTTTCTATCTTTTTACTTCATACACTGTATCAGATATAAGTTTTTCAGTTTGGACGTCACTATAGTTTAACGTAAGTTTATGATGTTCACTAAAAGATTTACCAAACATATCAACTTTTTCGGAGTTTGTAGTCGCTATTTTATTTAACTTTTTTAATGTAGGTATACCAAGATTTTTATTTTTAAGTACTTTTGTTACATTCCAAAATGCTTTACTATTTTTTGAAAGGTTACCGATGTCATTTGAAATCTTTTTATTAAACATATTTACTAATCTTTCTCTTATTATACTATTTAAATTTGTTACACGTACTTTCTCAATGTAATGTCTTGTTCGTTGCCAGATACGTCTGTGATAATTACGTTGGTTTATTAATTTTTTAATTTCTATTGGAATTTTAGTTATAGCTTGTTTTGAAGATTGTATAACTTTTTTCTTTATAGATTCATTTGCTGAGTTTACCACAATATCCGTACAAAAAATTTAATATGTAAATCTATTATTTCTTTTGTTGGTGAATCACAATGATTTCGTTTCTTTAAATAAGACATAAAAAATGTTAGGATAGTTTTTTAGTGTATTTAATTTATTGTTTTGTTTTAACACAAAATCTAAGTCCAGAATTTTTTTTTTCTCGGAAAAATCACTAAATATCTTTTTTTATAACATATTTGGAATGCTCAGATAATTTACGAACTCTTCAAAATATTTAAAAAAGGGTTAAGGCAAAAAAGGTAAAAAACACTAAAAAAATTTCCTAAGAATTAACCTGCAACGGTTTTTCCGTTGCAGGTTTTCATTAATTGTGGGAAATTCCCTTCATTTATGCATTTTTTGATTTTGTGTTAATAAGAAAGGTTTTTTATATTTTTAAATTTAATAGATACATATTCAGTTATCAAGTAGAGCGGTTATTAGTGATAATATATAAAATATTTAGAAATTAAAAAAAAAAATTGAAAATAGATTTATAATTCTTTAGTAGTGCCAAAAGGTAAGTTCCTTAAAATTAATATTTTTCGATAAACTCGTAACATTGTTATTATTTTATTTTTATGTGTGCTTATTTCATTTTATTCCAAAAAAATAAATAAAAAAAAGTCTTTAAAATTGTTTATGTATACTATACTATGTACTATACATAAAAAAATATTTGGGACGATTATAAAAAAATTCGATGTTAAAGAGTTTTCTTCAACCATTTTATTATAATATGTTAAGAATATAATCATTTACGGAATAGGCGGGTTAAATTTGAATTATTTTATGCCATAAAGATTTAAAAAAAAAATTATCCTATAATACAGATTAAACATATTTTCCCGGAATTTACGTTTTACATTTCTTATATTTGACAAAATTTAGATACAAATACCATCACCTTTTTTCAAATTAAATTTTAGATAGCATTTACATATTTCCGTCTATTTTAATTCAATCTCTGCAATGAGCTTTATTATAAATATTTATAGTGAATTTTTCATAAAGATATTTTCATAAATACCAATATAGCTATTTCAAATTAGATTTTTTTTTTAAATTTTCTAAATTAATATTGTTAAATAATTTACAATAAAGTTTAGATCTAATAATTAAATAAAGATTGCATAGCAATTTCATTTAATTGTTACACAAGCAACTTTTAGATTCGGAAAATTATAAGACAACCGAAATAGCTAAAACTATTTTGAAGCAAAAAATTAAAAAATTTCTAATATAGTAATGTAGAAATTTAAATTTTTTTAAGAAAGAAAAAAAATATGGTTCTTGTCCAAATTGTATTTTTTCATTTCGGTACCCGTAGTGCCATCTTGTGATAAAGGATTGAAATAGCCGTGAGGTCTCTATATAATATATACTCTAGCTAGGGTATTAGTTAAATTTTAGGGTATAAAAGAAACGAAATGACATTAATAAAGTTACTTTTACTTTTGAGTCTAAAGTCATAGTTTGTTTTAATTATACGCTACTCGCTTAAATTAACTTAAACTATTTTCCTGAAACCAAACGAACTAAGCTATTTAGCCAATTCATTATAAATCAGCGGCTTCATTGCTAAGGTTTTGGTTGAGGATAAAAATAAATATATATTGCTATAGGAGCATATATATATACCATCATATTAGGTTGCATCTGGACATCGTTGGATGGAACCATCTAGTAGTTTACCAGCCAACATTACAGTATGTGAATGGTGTGACCGAGCAGCACATACGGAATTGACATGTTTAGCAAGACAAAAGTACCAAGCTAGGGGTACATTTTCGGGAAACACCAATGAGATGAACTAAAACCCCAAAGTTCATCCCCATTAAGATTAGTGGCGGGTACAGTACAGAAGACCAGGGCTGAACCATTGGTTACATTACCATTAGATATTGCAACGGACGGAACGGTCACCTTATTGGTCGATACTATACTGGGGCCCAGGTAAGTTTGCTGAAAAGAGAAAAATTGGACAAGAAAGCAAACATTTTAATGGACGAAAAAACGATAATACAGACAGTACATGACAGAAGCGAGACATTTTGTAAATGTGCAGGGACTTTTTTAACACCAAAATATCTGCATTGCGATTTCCAAGTTGTTGGAAAAAATTGTAATTTACCAGCTGACGGAATCCTTGTAAACGATTTCCTTGGACAAAATTGTAATATTTTAGGACCGGACAAGTTATTGCACTTCCCGAAAATACATAGTAATGATATCGAGTTTAGTTTCGATATTTGTAATAAAGTAGATAATAAGAATAATAATTCATTTTTTAATAGTACATAATAAGGTTAATTTTTCAGAAAATAAAAAGGTAAGAAATAATAATTGGTTTTTACAGGACGATAATAATAAAAATAAAAATATTGAAGGGGATTTAATATGTACAGATATTGATTTAATGGAATTTAAAGAAATTGAAGCAGTAAAAAGCAATAATGATTTAGAGACTGACAAAGAAGATATATCAGACAAAATAGTATATAGTTTAGGGAACGACGAAATAAATAATAATTATAGTAACGGAAATAATTCGGACTTTGATTGGAACGCTTTGGGATGCGTTGAAAAAATTGCTTAGGAGATTTCCAAACTGGAGCTTCTATTGAGAAAGCGAATCTGGTAGATAAATCAAATTTAATAATAATTAATTGGTCCATATCGAACAGAATATTGATTGAAAAATTAAAAATAATTTTGAAGAATTGGGAGTTTTAGAAAAACGGATTCTGATTTTATGAATTATAATTTAATGGACCAATCTGTTCCTAATGAAGTTATGCATTTAATGGACCAACCCATTTTTGATACTATTAGTGATATGACTTTGGGTGATTTTACATCCTGTCGGTATGTCCAAAATCGGTGATCAAAATTAATAGATTTTAATAGAATTAATAGATATTAATAGAATTAATAGATTTAATAGAATTAATAGATTTTTCAAAAAATACATGTAAACAATTGGAAAAAAGATTTATAATACCAGCACGTTCGGGGAAGATGATAGATAAAAATGTTAAAGATTTTTATTAAAGATAAAAATGTTAAAGGAGATGTGGTATATTTATCAGACGAATCAGAGAGCGGCGTATTTTTAGGTAATGGAATTAGTAAAGTTAAGGAAGGTAAAGTAATTGTAGGAATAATGAATATTACCATGGAAGATAAAATATTAGAATACTTTGAGCCTGACTTGATAAGACATTTATTTGAATCTGATAATGTCGAACTAAAGAACAGAATAAATATTTTAAAAGAGAAACTTTGTAGTCAGGATTTACTAAATCAGGAAGAAACAAAAACTTTAGAGAGAATATGTTAAGAATGCCATTACCTGGCATTTTCACTTACCTGGAGACAAATTAAGCTGTGTTGGTGACATTACACATTCGATACCTGTAAAAGTTGAAGCAAAAGCCATTAACAGTAGACAATACAAGGTGGCTGAATGTCACAAGCAAGTAATTAATGAAGATATGACAAAATTGCTAGAGGACGACATCATACAGCCTAGTAACAGTCCATGGAATTCGCCACTCTTGGTGGTACCGAAAAAAGCCGGATCAAATAGTGAAAAAAGACATCGAGTTTTAATTGATTTCGGAAAATTTAATGAAGTAACGATAGGGGATGCGTTTCCATTACCAAGAATTGAGGAAATTCTAGATCAGCTAGGAAGTTCCAGGTATTTTACAACTCTAGATCTTGCTAGCGGATATCATCAAGTTAGAATGGAACCAGCAGATAGAGAAAAAACTACTTTCAGCACATCAGCGTACGGACATTTTAAGTTCAAGCGCATTCCATTTGGTTTGACAGGTACCCCAGCAACGTTCCAGAGAGTGATGAACTGTATACTAGCTGGATTACAAGGGTTTAAATGCTTCGTTTATCTTGACAATATTGTGGTGTATGGAAGGAATTTAGCAGATCACGACCAAAAGCTAAGGGTAGTGTTCCAACGTCTTAGGGAACATAATTTAAAATTGCAGCCAAAGAAGTGCAAATTTCTTAAGAAAGAAGTGGTGTACTTAGGGCATAAAATTATTTCAGAAGGGGTTGATCCCGACCCTAAAAAGAAAATGCGTGCAAGAACACCCAGCTCCACGCACTACAAAGGAACTTTAGTCTTTTCTCGGTCTGGTCAACTATTATAGACCGTGTATGCCAAAATTAGCTACAACTGGTGCAATTTTATACAAAACGGCCACTAAATCACAGACTTTCAAATAAACTAATGAACACCAGATATCTTTTGAAAATGTGAAATAGTTATTAGTCAATCCACCACTCTTGGCATTAGTTTCCCGTGAACACAATAAAGCTACCTAATACGAATTTTCGGAGCAATAAGTAGGTAACAAAGTCAACCTGTGTTTGAATTGAAATATAATTGTAATTGGGTGCCAATTACTGTATGATGTAGAGTATTGAACTTATGAAATATAATTGGAAATTTTAACATGGACCCACTGAATTACCGACTTTAAACTTTGCAGACAGTACATAAGGAAGCTACTATGTGTATCATACATCATTCAAATTAGATAATAAATACCATATGCTCTAGAGTCTAGAGCATATGAAATTTTAATCGGAAATTTTACTATGGACCCCCTGAATGTATTAACTTCTATTATGGCCAACACGTACATACTCAGAAGGTTTACCTGTATACCAAATTTCACTCAAATCAGATAATAATTACATGCTATAAAACACGTAATTATATAAAATTCGGAAACTAAAACTGATTTTCTAGGAACCCCCTGAAGGTCTCCAAATTTCAGGAGAGCCAAATTTCACAAAATTAACCTGTATATAAAATATCATTGAAATCGGTTAACAATTACTATATGCTCTAGCTAGAACATAGAAAAAAAAGATATAAATCGGAAATTTAACATAGACATAAATTTAACTTCTACCTTAGTCAACCTATGCATAATTACGAACTCAACCTGTGTACCAAATTTCATTGCAATCGGATAATAATTACATGCTGTAGGACATAAAGCAAATATTCTTCGGAAACAAAGTTACTCATATATTAGTTTCCCATGAAAGTACTAAACCTACCATCTACAAATTTCTGAAGTATCAACTCGATAGCTAAATGAAACTGTGTATGCTATGCACTATGATTGAAATTGGGTGAAACTTACTGTATGATATAGATTATAGAGCGTTGAACTTATGAAAAGTAATTACGGATTTTTACATAAACCCACTGAACTATCGACTTAAAATTTTACACGCGCCAAGTACATACGGAAACTATCATATGTACAAAAATTTATGCTAATTAGATAATAATTACTAAATGCTCTAGAGCATACGAAATTTTAATCGGAAATTTTACCATGGACCCCCTGAAGTTAAAGACCAGTATCTAGGTACGCTTATGCACAATCATGATACCAATCTACGTACCAAATTTTATCCAAATCTGAGACGTGAAACTTTTTTTTTACATTTTTACGTAGAACAAAAACACATAGGTTCCCACATAACCCTTTTTTTGCATTTTCGGACTCCCCGACCTCGGAACCGCCTAGAAAAAAAATTTAAGCGAACTTTTTTTTTTACCATCAAACCCATCACCAGACTTCATAGTTATTCCATAACTACTCGTAAAAATTGAATAGAGATGTAAGAAAAGAATGAATAAAAACAGAAGGATTTATGAAAATCCTAAAATTATGTATATAACTAGATTGGATTATTTTAATTTTCCCATTCCTAAAAATTTTGGTGTACTAATCTACTAACAGAAACAAAATTATTTTATAATTTGTATTTAATAAATTAATATTACTATATAGTACATAAAAAAAATAGCATTACGATGTGATTAGTATTCCATATTGTTTTTATTCGTCCATAATTTTGTTCTATTGTTATGTACTCTTCTTAATTTACCATTTATCTTAATTACGCTATTCAATTCACCATTTCGTAAGGTCCTGACCAACCTAAACTGAGATTATGATTTTTTATTTCATTCTTTATTAAAATTTTATCGCCTAAATTATAATTTATTGACTTTTCATTTAGTTCATATTATTTTTTGGATTTATACTTACCTTTTTTAAAGTTTCGTCGTTTACTAATAGTTTGCAATTTAAAATTTATTACGTTGCTTATGTTTTCATGATTGTGTACAGGCTCAGCAGCTTGATTCATAAAATTTGGTAGTGGGTAACAAAATCCATACAGCACAAATAATGGTGAAATTGTGTACCTTCATGTGGTGTGTGGTTATGGCTAAATACAGCTTCAGCTAACCATTCATCCCAGGTTTGCACATTTTTCTTGACTACCATCTTCAAATACTCCATTAAAGGACTATGCCGGCGTTCCAGTGAACCATTCGATTGTGGATGATATGCCGTTGTTTCTATCTTCCAAATTTTTAAAAATTAGTTTTTTTGGCATAATTGAATATTTAAGGATGATGTCCTTATAAAATGCGTGTAGTACTGTATTCGCATCTATATTTGGTATAGCCACGCAATCTAACAATTTTGACAAGTCATCCTGAAAACTTAGAATATATTTGTTTGCATTGTGGGTGATTGGTAAATGACCTACAATGTCCAAATATACCGTATAAGTGTCGTGGGGTGTACACGTACGGAGAAATTGTCTTAGAACCAAATTAAATTAAAATCATAAAAATAGTTATTCAAATTAAAAAAAAGAATTATAGTTAATCAGTAAAAAGAATATTAAATAAACTATATAGCCATTATTTCTTTTCACTATTAAATTTTTGTGTGATTAAATTATATATTTTTTTTTATTTTTATATAAATATTTTTTCAAAATCATAATAACAGTGAAAAAACAATAAACTTTAAAACGAAAACTGTACAAAAAATCAAAAATGTAAGTGTTACTTTTTTTCTCCTCTTGAAATTATGACGTCGTGTTTGTGTTGTAATAAAAAAATTGATCGACAACAACTGAAAATTTGTTGTAGTGATTGCAATACTTATTTATCATGCTGCCTGCGTTAATTTATTGGCAAGCGACATAGATTATATGACAAAAAATAAAGTAGATTATCGTTGTGACAATTGTAAGATTCTACGTCGCAAATCATAACATTTGCAAACAACACCTTTTACTGCAACGCCACAAATGAGAAATGAATCTCCAATAAATAATAATGAAATTACAGCTGATTTATCGACAACAATAACATTGGAACAAATATACAAAGAATTAATCGAATTAAAAAATGTAAACAAAGATGCTCGCGCACAAATTCAAAATTTGCAAGAAGACAAACAACTTCTGTTACAAAAAGTGAATGACCTCGAACAAAAAGTAAATTATCTTGAGCAAGGGCAGTTAGCGAATTCATTAGAAATTGTTGGTTTACCTGATGTGAACAACAGCAATGCATTAGAATACAAAAACTTCTTGTTGATGGTGTGGGTGTGACTATTGACGCTGATCACATTGAAAAATGTTACGTCAAAAAAATCAAATTAAATAAGACGTCTAATGAAAAGATTATTAATTCAGAACAGTCTAATCAAACAAATAATAATTCAGAAGAGCCTAATGTAAAGAATAATAATCCAACCATCTTAGATGTTGTATGCGTAAAGTTCATTTCCAGCAAATTTAAAAATATTATCATGAAGCATAAATCTGAAAAAAAAATCGCTTAACTGGTAACATATTTGGAAATGAATTTGCTTCAAAAAAAATATTTATTAATGATAGTCTAACATCACATTCAAGAAAATTATTTATCGCCGCTAAAAAAACGAAACAGGAAAAAGATTTCAAATACATATGGTTGCGTAAAGGAAAAATTATGATGAGGAAAACTGATGGTGAAGAAAAAATTGTTATTAATATATTATAATTTTTAACTTTAAGTATGAGTTTTTCAAATTCTGATTCTTTAGAATCTAATAACAATAATTTTTCTTTAAGTAATTCTCTTATAAGCAATAATTGTGAAAGTGTTTTTCATCCAAACCATATGTTTTCTGAAAAAAATTTTATTATACACCAAAACATTAGAAGTTTACGAACAAATTTTGATTTATTGTTAACGCATTTAGAAACATTTTCAAACAAACCACATTTTATCTTTTTATCCGAAATATGGATTTATGATTGCGAAAAACTTGATTATAATATACCTGGTTATAACTTTTACGCTTTATGTAATGATTCTTATGCATCTGGTGGCGTGGCAGTATTTGTTAAGTCTGATTATAATTGTAGTGTTTCTTATTGTGATTTGGTTAGTGCTGATATATTAAGATTAGAATGTAACATCGAAAATGAAAATTTTTATGAAATTTTTATGTGTATTTATAGATGGAAATAACATGGAAATAATTTAAATAAAGAGTTTTTTTTGGGAGAATTTAGTAATCTATTGAAAAACGAAAAAAACAAAAATCTGATTTTAGTAGGTGATTTCAATATTGATATTTTATGTAAATCTGAGATAGTAGATAAATATTTGTTTTTAATTGCCTCTCATGGTATGGATAGTGTTATAAAAGAGCCAACCCGATTTTCTTCTGGTAAATGTTTGGATCACGTGTTTGTGCGTTTCATTAAGTTTCAAAAATTTGCTTGTGAAAGTATTATATTAGACCTCAAAATTACAGATCATTGTATGACAGGTTTGCTATTAAAAAATACTACAACAAAAAATCGGATAAATACGTACCTTTTCCAATTCGTAAAAAAATTAATTTTGAGGATTTAAATAATTTGCTTTTAAATGAATTTTGGGAAAGTGTATATTGTGAAGATAATCCTTCAGTAGCTTATGATAAATTTGTTACTATTTTAAAAAATAAAATAAATGAATGTAGTTATCAACCCGTCGGTCACAATAAACTGAAAAGGCTAAAACCATGGATGACGAAAAATTTAATATAGCTAAAGTTTCGAAAATAAATAAGTTTAGACAAAAATTGATTAAACATCCCGATAACATTAGATTGAAAAATTATTATCTAAAAGTATGTAATGAATTAAAAATTGAAATTCCAGTTTGTCGTGACAGTTACTATTCGAATGAGATTAATAAAAATAAGGGAAATGTTAGGGGAGAATGGAAAGTTGTCAACAATATTTTAAACAGGGTACAGGATAAAAATATTATTTATGAATTGGAAACTGAAAATATCATAACTAATTATTTATTTATTTATTTATATACCTTGTCAAACGGACGTTTAGCTGTGTCCGTGATTCCCATTGCTATTTTAGTTACTCTACCTCTTTTGGTAAATTGACGTTTTGAACAACTTTTAATGTACCACCTGATAGTCTTTAGCATGTTTTTACAGGAATAGTGTCTTTTTAACCTGTTTTACGTTTTTACTACACCTAGATGTCCATCTAGTGGTTTATCATGATGTTGTTTAATAATTTCTTGATTAGATGCGTTCTGTAGTAACCTGGCCTTTTGATTTCTAGTCAATACATTTATTACGAGTAATTATGGAATAACTCCAGAAATTTATAGTTGGTAGATTTAGTACGTTCATGGGAAACTAATATATGAGCAACTTAGTTTCCGAAGAATATTTGCTTTATGTTCTACAGTATGTAATTATTATGCAATTTCAGTGAAATTTCGTACACAGGTTGAGTTCGTGATTATGCATATGTTAACAAAATTAGAGATTAGTAGCTCTAGGGGCTCCATGCTAAAATTTCCGATTAATATTTTATATATTCTAGATCATACGGTAAATATTATCCAATTTCAATGAAATTTGGTACACAGGTTGTATTCGTGATTACGCATGTGTAGACTTAGGTAGAAGTTAGTAGCCTGAGGGGGTCCATGCTAAAATTTCCGATTAATATTTCATATGTTCTAGATCATATTAATACATTTTGTAGACATGTTGTATTCGTGATTACGCATTTATAGACTAAGGTAGAAGTTAGTAGCCTGAGGGGGTCCATGCTAAAATGTCCGATTAATATATCATATGTTCTAGCCTAGATCATATGGTAAATATTATCCAATTTCAATGAAATTTTATACACAGATTGTATTCGTGATTACGCATGTGTGGACTAAAGAAGAAGTTAGTAGCCTAAGGTCGTCCATGCTAAAATTTCCGATCAATATTTCATATGTGCTAGATCATAGGGTAAATATTATCCAATTTCAATGAAATTCGGTACACAAGTTGGATTCGTGATTAAGCATATGTAGACAAAGGTAGAAGATAGTAGCCTGAGGGGGTCCGTGCTAAAATTTCCCATTAATATTTCATATGTACTAGATCATATGGTAAATATTATCCAATTTCAATGAAATTTTGTACCCAGGTTGCATTCGTGATTACGCATTTGTGGACTAAGGTAGAAGTTAGTAGCCTGAGGGGGTCCATGCTAAAATTTACGATTAATATTTCATATGTATTAGATCATATTGTAAATATTATCCAATTTCAATGAAATTTTGTACACAGGTTGGATTCATGATCACGCATTTGTGGACTAAGGTAGAAGTTAGTAGCCTGAGGGGGTCCATGCTAAAATTTACGATTAATATTTCATATGTTCTAGATCATATTGTAAATATTATCCAATTTCAATGAAATTTAGTACACAGGTTGTATTCATGATTAAACATATGTAGACTAAGGTAGAAGTTAGTAGCCTGAGGGGGTCCATGCTTAAATTAATGTCCGATTAATATTTTATATGTTCTAGATCATATGGTTAATATTATCCGTTTTCAACAAAAACACATAGGTTCCCACATAAATGGGGAAAACTAACAGTAACTTTCACCGAATTTCAATTATATTGTATACACAGTTTCATTTAATTATCTAGTTGATACTTCAGAAATTTGTATAGGGTAGGTTTAGTACGTTAATTCTAAACTAATATATATGCGCAACTTAGTTTCCGAAGAATATTTGCTTTATGTTCTACAGCATGCAGGGCCGTGCCTGGCCAGCTTTCATTGCGTGCGCAGCACGCTGGCGGTCAAATTAGAAGGCGGCTAAATCGAAAAGGAAATTATTTAAAAAAATTGTTTAATGAATTTGTAAAAAAAAAATAGTTAATTGAAATTTTATATAAAAATATAATTTATAGAATTTTCTTAAAAAATAATTCAAATACTATTTGTATTCATTTCAGTTTCTTCTTTATATTTTTCTCTGTAAGAAAGTCATTAGGAATTCTTATAATAATACTTCTTATAAATAACGCAAGTTACCTTTGCTTTCCTTTTTTTCCAAAAATTTTTAATATTTGTGTGTTAGAGTATTCATATTCATTCATTCTACTCTCACAAAAATATGGTCCAACTTGAAGTTATGATTAATTATGAAAAAGTTCATTAATTGGCTCGCCTGGAACAAATTAACTATAAATACATCAAAGACCCACTATATGATTTTTAGTCAAAAAAATAAAATAAATATTAATCCAATAATTTCAATTGATGAACAAATCATTCAAAAAGCGGAGCTAATGAAATATCTGGGTCTCCTTATTGTTGATAAATTAAATTGGAAACAACATGTTAATGGAATACGTAAAAAGATTGCACCATTAATTAATTGGAATTATGAGGAAAAGAGCTTTTTCAATTTAACAACTAAGAAGCTGATTTATAATTCATATATTCTGCCACTGATAAGCTATAATATTACTAGGTAGTCTCAATGTAGTAATGCTATCATTAACGAAGTTCAAAGATTAATGAATAAAGCAATAAAGGCTATATTTAATCTAGCAGTATTAACGCCAAGCAGATATATTTATGAAAATTATAATTTCCTGAATCTTAGGCAGCTAAGTGAAATTTATTTTTCAGTTAAGAAAATGTCTTATTAAATCTAATATTCAACTAAGGTCTAATAGGGATGTTCATAGTTACAACACAAGGAACGCTCATCAATCGAGACTCTCATTACCGAGAACTGATCGTAAATTAAGAAGTTTAAAATATACTGCCATAAAATTCTTTAATGAACTATTAACTTTTATAAAAGAATTAAATTTTATCCACACACTGAAGAAGAGGATTAAATACCATGTTAAGAATAAATTTATTGTTTCATCTGAATACTGATATCATTAGATTTTGTTAGGTTTTCTACAATATAATATTGTATAGATTAATTTAATATTTGTTTTTCTTTTATTTTTTAAAATTGTTATTAAATTTATTTGTATTGAAATAATCAGTTATTTAAAGTAATAATCAATTCCTTCTTCTCTAATACCAGCGAAGGCTGACTGAGGAGTCGTATAAAGTTAAATTTATTATTTTATTATGTAATATACTTTGTTTATGCAAGTAATATATATGTAATTTTTCTAAATAAATAAATAAAAAAAAAATTCATAGTAAGCCGTGATTGATAAAAGGTAACGTATTTACTTAAGTAAGTATCACTACCAACATTCTGCAAACGTCTAAAAAATTTAAGACGTTGTTTTTGTTTTAAAAAAGTGGCTGAAAGTTTTAGTAAGACTACGAAAAAAGTTGAAAAAGGTACAAAGATTTTTAACATATTTATATTTTTAAATATTTTCGTAGGTTTAAATGTCTCAGAAATTTTCCTGTAACCGCATTTGAAAATGAAATTGCTGGTTCTTTAAATATACATGAAGACTAAGCTACGCTAAAATCGCGTAGAAATGTAAAATAATTTTTAATTTAATATATACATTAATAATATTAATATTAATAAAAATTAAAAATGAGAACTTGATGCACAAATTTTATTTTCTAATTAAAAATACTTATTTTTTCTATTTTTTAATATGGAAGCGTTCGAAACACATTGCCACTCAGGCACGGGCCTGACAGCATGTTATTATTATTCAATTGCAATGACATTTGATATACAAGTTGAGTTCGTGATTATGCATAGCTTTGACCAAATTAGGGGTTACTAGCTTAGGGGGTCCGTGTTAAATTTACGATTTTTATTTTATTTTATTTTTTTTTCATATGCTCTACATCTACAACATATAAATAGTAATTGTTAACCGATTTCAATGATATTTTATATACAGGCTAATTTTGTGATTTAGTTGGCTCTCCTGAAATTTGGAGACCTTCAGGGGGTTTCTAGAAAACAGTTTTAGTTTCCGAATTTTATATAATTACATGTTTTATAGCATGTAATTATTATCTGATTTGAATGAAATTTGGTGTTTTGTTATAGCGACCAAGTTGGTTTACTTGACCGCTGTGTAGAGTAGTAGGATTGCTTACCGTGTGTCGGAGCAGATCGCTGACTACTTTGTTCAATGTTTTGAGCTTAGCTTACCTTGGGTATGAGCTAATTCTTATTGTACCTGTAAAAACAGAAATAAACTAGTTGGAATCTGTTTTTAGAATGAATTTTATTTCTTTAATTACAGGCTATTTATACAATAATTTTTTGGATAATCTTATGAGAATTATTAAAATTCTATAGAATTTTAATAGTTAAATTGCAATCCTTACAAATTCTTGAGGTAAATAATTAATATTAATAATTGCAATAGTAAAAAGTGCAATTCTTGCAAAATCATGAGATAAATATTCAAATTAATAATAAATTTATTTCACTAAATTCTTAATTCTTCATATTACAAATATTTTTCCTCAAAGTAATTACACAATATAGGTGCAATCTTTTGATTATTTAATAGGTAAGAAACTTATAATTTAATATAAGATTTACCCTCAATTACATAAGTGCGTTTGGGTTGATTTTGAATTCAAAATCTCCGGCTGGTGGAGTAGGTTGTTTCTGCCGTCGCCTTCGTATCAACCATATGGTCCCTATGATTATGCTTATGATGATGAAGATGAATGATGTGTAATTGTTGGTATATTGATGTACATCATGGTTGGTTAGTTGTTCTTCGTTTTTGATGCTATCTATCATTTGTTTGATGGCGTCAATCTCATATCTTTGGTTTAGTCTCTTTGAATCAAATTCCAGACATTGAATGGGGTTGGACGAATTAATTTTAATCTTTCGTATTATTGGAATTACTTCTTGAGTTTGTTGTTAGCCAAATGATCGCAGTATCAGTCTTCTCTTATTGAGCATGAAACTTGTAACGTTCAGATACCTGCTCCGTGTATAGTTTTTTGTATGATTTGTTTGTCACATACGATGTTAAGTGTGTTTGGCAAAAATAACCATTGATTTTTATTGGTCAGTTGGTGCCACCAATGTGTTGATAGTGATTGTAAGAAATTTGGTTTACTTATGTGCACATTTTTAAGTTCATGGCGGAAGATTGCTAATTCACATTGAAACTCAGTTAATGATTTGGTAAATACCGAATATTTTTGGTGACATATATAGCCTTCTTCTGACATCAGATGACAATTTTGCAGCTCGTTTTCTGTCATTGTAAAAAACAGGTATTGATGTAAATCGGTAATTAAGTATTGCATGGTAGTGCCTATAAGGTTTTCTATAGCAAATGGCATAGAAATTACCCCATAAATTACGTTGACCTCAGTTGACATCAGTGGAAGCTTTATTGTCATGATTAGATGCTGTTGAGTCACACACCCCTGAACATTCATCAGGCTATAGAGCTTGTGCAAATTGTGTTGGTCATATGGCAGTCTTGTATTTGTAGGTAGGTGTTCTCTTAATTTATGTACTTGATTTTCGAGCTGCTTCGACGTTATGAGGAACGGACTAATGTTGCCGTTGTGAGTGTCCGTCATCATATCAATGATAGTGTCTAGTAGGTTTTGGTAGTCCACCATTATTAGGTGGATTTGAATTACCAATGCATTAAGTTCTTGTAGTTTATGGGCGGATTCCAAGTTCGTGGAAACGTAATTTGCAAGGTGTTGTATGTGCGTCTTCATGGTTGTGAATTGAGCGTCTGTGTATTCTTCGTTTTTGTTCAATATATTGGCTGTTGCGTCTACTACTGATGTTTGGTTTTTTATGAGTGCTAGCAAATGGTTCTGATCTCTGTTTGTATAGAGCTGTTTGTGCTCATTTCATCTGCATATTCTTGATCTAACATTCCAAATAGTTTGTTAACAATTGTTCCAATAATGTCTAGCGGTGATCTTTTTGGCCGCGAGTTATAATCCTTTTTGCTGCGAGGCAACAGAAGTCCGTTAATGTTTCCGATCTTAATCAGTTGATGGTTTAACAAACTTATAACGTTTACATAGTGGTTGTTCGAGTCAGATTTAAAGTGGACTGTATAATTTTTGATGATGAATTTAAACTCGAATCTAATATTTAAATTTTACCATTAAAGTATGATTAAAAGAAATAAAAAACGATATATTTGTATGGTTTAAACGTTATAATAATTTTTATTGATTGATTAATAATTTGATGTAAACTCTACGATTTTTTAAGACGAAAGAGAAATATTACGAATAGTATGAAATACTATGAAGTCTGGTGATGGGTTGGATGGTCAAAAAAAAAAGTTCGCTCAAAATTTTTTTCTAGGCGTTTCCGAGGTCGGGGAGTCCGAAAATGCAAAAAAAAAAAAGTGTCCGGAGGACGCGTACGCGTTCGCGTACGCTTTTTATGTGCGCAGCAACATCTCCAAGAACCGCTTGTCCGATTTTAATGAAATTTGGCACACAGGCTCTAACATACCTCGCGCAGGTGCCGGTACAAGATGAGATCGATCCTTTCAGTGGGACCATGTTAGATTTCCCCATTTATGTGGCAACCTACGTGTTTTTGTTCTACGGGAAAATGTAAAAAAAAATTTCATGTCTCAGATTTGGATGAAATTTAAAACATAGGTTGGTATCATGATTGTCCACAAGCCTACCAAGATACAGGTCTGTAACTTCAGGGGGTCCCTGGTAAAATTTCCGATTAAAATTTCGTATACTCTAGAGCATATAGTAATTTTTATCTAATTAGCATAAATTTTGGTACATATGATAGTTTCCGTATGTACTTGGTGTCTGTAAAATTTGAAGTCAATACTTCAGTGGGTCCATGTAAAAATCCGTAATTACTTTTCATAAGTTCAACTATCTATATCTACCGTACCTTTCACCCAATTTCAATGATATTGAACACACAGTTTCATTTAGTTATCTATTTGATACTCCACAAATTTGTAGTTGGTAGGTACAGTACGTTCATGGGAAACTAATATATGAGCAACTTAGTTTCCGAAGAATATTTTCTTTATGCTCTACAGCTTGTAATTATTATCCGATTTCAATGAAATTTGGTACACAGGTTAAGTTCATGATTCTACATTAGTTGACCAAATTACAGGTTAGTAGGATTAGGGGGTCCATGTTAAATTTCCGATTTAATTTTTAATTATTTTTTTTCATATGTTCTACAGCATATAGTAATTGTTAACCGATTTCAAAGATATTTTATATATAGGCTAATTTTGGGATCTAGTTGGCTCTCCCGAAATTTGGAGACCTTCAGGGGGTTCCTAGAAAACAGTTTTAGTTTCCGAATTTTATATAATTACGTGTTTTATAGCATGTAATTATTATCTGATTTTAATGAAATTTGGCACACCTTCTGATTATGCATGTGTTGGCCATGTTAGAAGTAAATACCTTCAGGGGGTCCATGCTAAAATTTCCGATTAATATTTCATATGTTCTAGAACATATGGTAAATATTATTCAATTTCAATGAAATTTTGTACACAGGTTGGATTTGTGATTACGCATGTGTAGACTAAGGTAGAAGTTAGTAGCCTGAGGGGGTCCATGCTAAAATTTCCGATTAATATTTCATATGTTCTAGAACATATGGTAAATATTAGTCAATTTCAATGAAATTTTGTACACAGGTTGGATTCGTGATTACGCATGTGTAGACTAAGGTAGAAGTTAGTAGCTTGAGGGGGTCCATGCTAAAATTTCCGATTAATATTTCATATGTTCTAGAACATATGGTAAATATTATTCAATTTCAATGAAATTTTGTACAGAGGTTGGTTTCGTGATTACGCATGTGTAGACTAAGGTAGAAGTTAGTAGCCTGAGGGGGTCCATGCTTAAATTTCCGATTAATATTTCATATGTTCTAGAACATATGGTAAATATTATTCAATTTCAATGAAATTTTGTACACAGGTTGGATTCGTGATTACGCATGTGTAGACTAAGGTAGAAGTTAGTAGCCTGAGGGGGTCCATGCTAAAATTTCCGATTAATATTTCATATGTTCTAGAACATATGGTAAATATTATTCAATTTCAATGAAATTTTGTACACAGGTTGGATTCGTGATTACACGTATTTATACTTATTATAGTTATTTTAATAATATTATTTATTATTAAACAAATAAAAATATAAAATTAAATCAATAAATAATAAAGATGAGCAATTTTTGAAGAAACCACTGTTTGTTACAAAGATAATGTTAATTGCAAAAAACTTTTGGACATAAATCGCTGTTAAACAACATACTATGAGTTATCTGCTCCCCCTAGTTAGCAGCTTTTTTTTAAGTTGTACATGAATTTATAAGATTTCAAATAAAATTTAAGTTACATTATTTTTAATTAAATATAATACATTTTAAAACTATAATGGATTGTGTTGAATTTCATTTCCGGCTGTTCCCTTTATGATGTTTTCCAAATTGCATATATGTTAGATGAAGTTACCCACATTTTAAATGGACGATCATGACCCGATCAGCTGGTTGATGTGTCAATCAACATTCTCCGGCGCCTTGAACAATTAATTTAAAAAAAACAATAATAAATAATAAAGTTTTTTTTCTCGTGCGGGTACATGAAAATAAAAATAAAAATTATATTTAAATAAGAAAATAATAATATTCTTAATTAATTAATTTAAATAAGAAAATAATAATATTCTTATTCGGTAGTGTTGTGATTAGTGTTAATAAATGTTTATAATTAATTTCTTAAATTTTTGTGTGTAAATAAATTGTTTTTATTTGCATTCTCACTAATCACTAATAATAAAAAAGGTCTATTTTATAAAAATAAAAGTTCATATATTTTTTATTTTATTTTATAACACAAATATTAAGTTAAATGTTTTTTATGTTTATAACACAATAATATTAAATTAAAATATGTGGTTTTTGTATTGTTGTTATTTTATTGATTGATTTGTGTTATCATTAATTATATTTTGTTCGTCGGAATAATTATCTACGATCGGTAATAAACACACCTTTTGTACCGATCGTTTAAAGGTGTTTTGCGCAGTCCGAACCGATACAACGCGAGTTAGACCATTTCCACCGGGATGGATTTCAGTAATCCGCGCGAGTAGTCAGTACGTTGGCGGTGAATTTTCGGATTTTAATATGAAAATATATCCAATTTTTATATTGTCATGTTGGACGTTGCATTTTGGTCGACTTTGTAATCTGGATAAATAATCATTTTTCCATTCATCCCAGAAATCTTGGTAAATTTTCTGAATATATTGCCATCTATCTAGATGGTTTAATTTCATATTATTTAAATTAGTTTCAGGTGGCGTGTTTAAAGCATCCATAATTAAAAAATGTCCAGGAGTTAAAACGTTAAGATTGTTGTGTAATGCGTTTTATCATTGTTTCCAGCTCTGATATTATTGTTTACATTTCTGTTATAGTAAATGCGACCTTCAAATAAAATCGAAAAAGGCGCATCAGCAAATACCTTAACTTATATGTGACACATATAAGTCAAAATGTAAACAATAATATTTAATGCGATAACAACAAAATAATAAATAAAGCAAAGAAAAGGTTAATGAACAAAAAATACATTCATAATTTATTTATATTATAATGCATATATTTTAATGCATATGTGAATAACCTTTTCTTTGTTTATATTGTTTTGTGAAGCATTTAGTAATATCAAAATGCTAGTTCAGCATTATTGAATTGGCAACTGAAACAGTGGTAAAGTCTGATTGCACAATGCTGTAATAATAATTTATATTACTAATTAATTAGCGTTTAATAAATATTGATTTGCTGAAAGGGCAATTTAGCACTATATAAGTCGTGGAAATTTTATATTCAATTGTCTTTCAATTCTGACCCTAACACAATCAGATTCAATAAGTTATTCATATACTTATTAGTAGACTAATTTAATTAGTAGATTGTAGGAAAGAATAAAAGATAAATAAAAGTAATAATTTAAAAGGAAAACGATCAGTAGTATTAATTTAAAAAGAAGACGATCAGGCCATAGATAATAAAAACAAACAGAGGTAAGACATCAGAAGGAGGATCACAACATTGGTGCCGTGACCAGTTGCTGAATTAAGTCTACATTCAAACAACATTTTGGTGCAATGTTGGACTACGTTCCAGCAAAAGAACCAGGGGGTAAACGTCTTTTATTTTTACGTTAAATTTCAGAACCTCTACAGGCTTTTGCCTGAGGTGGTAAAAAAGCAATTCACTTTGCTTTACTACTTGAAATTAGTAAAAAACAAAGATTTAGTAAATGTCATCGAAATCAGTAGCAGAATTAATAAAGGAAGATCCTCAAGTTGGACCCAAACCAATTTCAATTGATAAGTATAGGAGTCGTCAACAGGAAAAAACAGAAGCAATTAAAATTAAAGCAGGGGAGCAAAAACTAACAAAAAGAGGTGGAGAAGCAGCAAGAAGGAGAGATGAAATTAAGAATTTACATCGAATATTAAAGTTGGAGTGTACGAGAGAACAAGAGCGTTTGTTCAAACAACAGCTAAGGGATTTAAAAAGACAGCAGCGACGAGAAATAAAATTAAGAAAGCAGAAACAAGGAAATGCCAAGTTTTAAAGCAGACCGTTTAAATATGCAATGAGAAAGGGGTCGTGTGTGACAATTTGTTTTTATTTTAGATTAATTTTTTTGTAGTAGGTTCAATTTTTTTTGTTTCAATTGTAATATAATTAATTTCAAATAAAAATGGTTTTGATTTTGTAATAATTTTTAATAGTAGGTTGATTTTTTTTGTAATAGCATAATTTTAGGCGTTAAGGTTTTAATCTTCATGTTTTTTTTGTAATAATTTTAATGTATATTTTATTTTTTTTATTTTTTTTTGTGCATAATTTTAGGCGGTAATTTTTTTATTTTTTTTTTGTCATTGATTAGTTTGGTAGTACATTTTTTTTTAAACGTTTTTGTCTTGATTTTTTTTATATAATTTAATATTTTTGATTGTGGTAAAATAACGCAAAAATGTTTTGCTTTTAACAATTTTAAATAAAGAACAATTAAATTATTTTTATATAAATTTTTGTCATATATTTATAATATTTTATAGTTATATATTTGTATAAGGGATTTTTTTTTGATAAGTTTTAGGTTGATATACTATAGTGTGGTAGAAAATTGTTCAGTGGTTACTATTAGAGTTCGATTTAGTCTATTAGTTATTTTAAATTTATTAGGTTTTAGTTTTTCTCACAGTGTTTTCTTTTTGGATTATCTCAAAGTAGTTTTTTTGTTTTCATGGAAATTCTATGGCACCTGTAACTCGCAAACAGGGAAAAATTCAAGAAAAGGATTCATTATTTTCAACCTGGTTACAAAATTACGAGAATTTTTCGGTAACGAACATTACGTTTGGAGCAAATTCTTTATTAGAATCTACTCCTCGAACAACATCAACAAACAAAAACAGACCTAGACGATCGGTGACTTTCGCGACCAACCATTCAGATTCAAGTAGTGAATTGGAACTGGAAGGAGCGGTTGGCGGTATAGAACAAAAACCAGAAGACGATTTAATAGAAGAAGTACCGGAAGACCATTACGCTACGATTGATGAAGACTTACAGAAAAAAGAAAGCTTACCACAAAACATTGCAATGGACCCAAATAAATCACAAGGAGCAATACCACGTACAAAAAACGGAACAGACCAACAGGACATTTTCAGGAATCGTGAATCTGGGTTCAGTCAGCGATCTAACATATTAAATGTAGATAACACTTACGATTTAGGATTATCTGGTAATGTCCAAGACATGACAATGCCATTGGAACGGACCTATAAGACTTTTTTTCAGGGAGTTCCGACATTTTCTGGTGAGGGTGATAGGTTTATTCTGGATTTGCAGAATTTCGTATCATTAGCTCACGAAGCATATTATAGAACGAACGATCAGGACAAACATTCGGTTTTAAATCAATTGATTAGGGGTAAGCTAAAAGGAAAAGCCGCTGATATTTTTCAAGAACGGACAGTGCACAATTTCAAGCAATTCAAATGCATACTTGAAGATGCTTTTATCCCTTATAAAGATTTGACACAACTTCGAAGGGAAATTGAAGAATGTGTCCAAATTCCTGATGAATCGGTTGAACAATTTGGAGACCGAGTTGAAAGGAAGTTAGGGTGTTTCAAATCTGCAGCTAGGTATTAATTCCCAACCAGTTTTGAAGGCATTATAGAGGACGCAGAAGACACAGCACGTAAAACTTTTATTAGGGGATTACAGTCCGAAACGGTTAAACAATATATATTGACTCAGAATTGTACGGATTTCGGTTTAACTATAGTGAAATCTAGTAGATTTGCTAGAGAATCACTTGAATTATTAAAACCAACAAAAAATAGTATAGAGCGCGGACGACAAACAGACCAAACACAACTGTTATTGGAACTTTTACAAAATCATGGAATCGGATCAAATTTGCAAACACAATTTTCAGACAGACATAACCAAAACAACAATGACAGAGATAGGATTTTTAGTAATAGTAATTTTAATAGTAATAATAATAATTATAGTAATAGAAATCTCATTAGGAATAATAATAATTATGGTAATAGGAATTTGTTTAATAATAATAGTAATAGGAATATTAATAATAATTATAATAACAATAATAGGGGTTTCAATAATAATAATGGTAGTTTTAATAATAATGGTAGAACAAACTTAAGATTAACATGTTTTAATTGTGGTCAGGGTGGACACATAAGTAAGGATTGCCGTGCACAACGAAATCAAAATTCGATTCGTCCACTAGCACCACAGCGAGAAACCAATTGGCAACGAACGGAATGTTTTTCTTGTAAAAATACAGGACATATAGCAATAAATTGTCCTTTCAAAAATCGTTCAGCAATAAATACAGCAGCGCCACAAATAAATGCCGTAGGGATTGGCACAGTGCTATTAAACTGTGAATGGTGTCTTAGAGATGGACATACCAAGCTTATGTGTCCAGCTCGACAGCAATATCAGGCTAAGCAGGGAAACGGGCAAGGGATGAATTAAAAACCCAATTTTCATCCCGTAGTTTTAAGGACGTGGGTGTACTGGCGAAAAATCACCAGTATGAACCTTTGGTGACCATGCCGTTGGACATAGCCAACAACAATAAGGTCACATTATTAATTGATACTGGAGCTCAAGTAAGCCTATTAAAGAGAGAAAGAATTAGTCAAAAAACAAAGATTTGTGCAGAGCAAAAAACAACAATAAAAACTGTTCACAACAGCAGTGAAACTTTAGGGAAGTGTATTGGTAATTTTTTAACACCAGAGAAATTTCGATGCGAATTCCAAGTTGTGGGTGATAATTGTTCGTTACCAGCAGATGGAATTTTGGGTAATGATTTCCTAGCGGAAAATTGCAATGTTCTAGGACCAGGAAGGGTTCTACAATTTCCAATAACATCTAATAATAAAAATGAATTTTCAATTCCTATAAATAATGATTATTCAGCAGATTTTGATACCAAAGATTTAATTGGTGAGAAAGAAATGAGAAAAAGTTACGGTTGCATGAAAGATTTCACAAGTAATAAAATTGAAAATGAGAATATAAAGAAAAGTAATAATATTAATGTCGAAGTTGAGTTTAGTAGAATTGAAAATGAAAATATAAATAATAATAACGTTGATAATAAAGTTAAGTCGAATATTGATGAAAATAATATTGAAAATAAAAGTAAGGATAAAGAAATTATTAGAGAGATAAATTATAATGAGAAAATCGGTAGTAAGGTCGAAAATAATATGGAAATAAATGCAACAATAGAAGATATCAAAATTTTGAATAATCATAATAACATTAAGGGAGATAATGAACAAAGCTTGGAAAATGAACAACAAAAACATAGAAAATACCCAAAATTATCACAAATTATCATACCTGCACGTACAGAAAAAATTGTTGAGATACCTGTGAAGAATAAAGGAGAAATACTAAGTATAGGTAGACAATTTAAAAATGGAATTTATATAGGCAATAGTGTGAATATCGTAAAAAATGGTAAAATATCAATACCTATGGTGAACATTACTCTTAAGGATCAAATCCTTCCAGAATTTGAACCTGAGGTGTATCCATTATCTGAATTTAATATACATGAGTTACACAACTGGGATAAATAGCAAGAAATGGACATGAATAACAACAACAACGTCTGTTACATTAGACATTTATTCGAAACACATAATGAAAAAATTTAAATACGAAAGAAAATCACTAAGTTAAAAGAAACGTTATGTAAACCGCAAAATATGAACAAAGAAGAGGAACAAGCTTTAACCCAAATTTGTGAAGACAGTTACGATATTTTTCATTTGCCTGGCGATAAACTCAGTTGCGTCAGCGATATTACACACTCTGTACCAGTCAAGGTTGACACCAAACCAATTAATAGTAGGCAGTACAGACTAGCAGAATGCCATAAAGAAGTAATAAACGAAAAAATAAAAAAATTGCTCACCGAGGATATTATTCAACCAAGTAAAAGTCCTTGGAACTAACCACTTTTGGTGGTCCCAAAAAAACCTGGACCTGATGGAGAAAAACGCCACCGTGTAGTGATTGATTTTCGAAAAATTAATGAAGTCACAATAGGGGATGCGTTTCCACTGCCGCGAATCGAAGAAATTTTAAACCAACTAGGAGGTTCTAAGTACTTCACAACTTTGGATTTAGCCAGTGGGTATCACCAAGTTATGATGGAACCTGCAGACCGCGAAAAGACAGCTTTTAGCACAGCATATGGTCATTTTGAGTTTAAACGCATGCCTTTTGGGTTAACTGGAGCACCAGCGACTTTCCAGAGGGTAATGAATTGCGTATTAGCAGGACTTCAAGGTTTCAAGTGTTTCGTATATCTGGATGACATCGTGGTATATGGAAAAAATCTGGAAGATCATAATGAAAAGTTGCGTTTAGTATTTCAGCGATTAAGGCAAAATAATTTAAAATTACAACCTGAAAAATGTAAATTTTTGCAAAAGAAAGTAGTATATCTGGGACATCAGATTACATCTGAAGGAGTGAAACCAGATCCCGAAAAAACTAAGTGTGTGCAAGAGCACCCAGTGCCTCGTACTACAAAAGAATTGCAATCATTTTTAGGTCTGGCAAATTACTATAGACCATTTATGCCTAGTTTAGCAGCAAGTGGTGCTTTATTATACAAAATGGCAACCAAATCTCAACCTTTCAAATGGACCAATGAACATCAAACAGCTTTCGAAGAGATAAAAAAACTTTTGGTGAATCCCCCTTTGTTAACATATCCAGATTTCACAAATGAATTTAATTTAACAACAGATGCTAGTAACATTGCACTAGGGGCAGTACTATCTCAAGGGGAGGTTGGACAGGATAAACCAATAGCGTATGCTAGTAAAGTTTTGGGAAAGGCTGAGAGAAACTACGCTACTATTGAAAAGGAAATGTTGGCCATTTATTGGGCAATAAAAAATTTTAGGGCATATTTATTAGGTCGAAAATTTAGTGTTTATACTGATCATAAGCCTTTAATAAGTGAATACAATAAGAAAGATCCTGAAGGACGAATAAATAGGTGGAAGATCAGACTATCAGAATACACCTTCAAAATTCACTACAAACCAGGGAAACTTAATAGTAACGCCGACGCGCTGAGTAGAATTCCAGAATCAGAAATAGGTATACAACAGGACACTGAAATTCTCAAAATTAATGTTTTGACCAGAGGACAAAAGGCAAGTATAGAACAAAAAAGAAATAATGAAATAGAACAAAACGATGATGAAAAGGAAGAGGAAAGTGATAACGAAACAACAGAGCCTACAGAAAACTCACCAAGTAAAATAGAACTGATAGACAAAACAGAAATAAGCGACATAATCAAACAACACCATGATAATCCTATGGGAGGCCATATGGGCACCATTAAAACTTATAAGAGAATTAAAAGATATTTTACTTGGAAAAATATGTTACTTACAATAAAGAAGTATATTGAAAGTTGTCCAAAATGTCAAAAAACCAAGAGAGGTAAAGTGACAAAAATGTCTATGGCAGTCACTGATACAGCAGAAAGACCTTTCGATAAAGTATATTTGGATATAGTGGGACCATTTCCAATTACTAATAACGGAAATAAATATATTTTGATTTTTCAAGACGATCTGTCAAAAATGTTGGATTGCATTGCACTACCTAATATGGAGGCAAAAACAGTAGCGCACTCGTTTTACAAAAATATCATTCTAAAATATTCAATGATACCAAAACGACTAATTACAGATCAGGGTTCTAATTTTACTAGCCAACTTTTCAGGAATTTGTGCAAATTGTTAAAAATTCGAAAACTTGAGACCACAGCGTATCATCCGCAGTCCAATGGTTCTCTAGAAAGAAGGCATGGACCATTAGTAGAATATTTGAAAATGAACGTGGAAAAGAATGGTCAAAGTTGGGATGAGTGGCTAGCAGAAGCAGTGTTCACTCATAATCATACACCGCATGAGAGTACGAAATATTCACCTTTATTCATATTGTATGGATTCTGCGACCCACTACCAAAAATATTAAAACGTAACGTAGATCCAATCTATAATTACGAAGATTTCAGTAAAATTGTAAAATTCAAATTACAAACGATTCATAAGTTTGCTCGTGAAAATCAAATAAAAAGTAAACTAAAATCCAAAAATTATTATGACAAAAAATCTAATAATGCAACATATAACATAGGGGATAAAGTACTGTTATTAAATCCTGTTAAATTAAACAAACTCAGTTTAACATGGAATGGGCCGTACGAAGTTATGCAATGTCCAAGTGAGCTGAATACAGTAATACGAATAAAAGGAAAACTACGAAAAGTCCATAATAACCGTTTGAAGTTATGGCACGATATAGTTTAAATGTTTTTTACATAATTTAGTATATACAATAATTTTTTATTATAAGTTTTTCTTTCTGTTTCAGATAAAAAGGGAAGAAAATGTTGAGAATCATGTTGTTTTATTTTTTGATGGGTACTGCTCAAGGTATGCCAGCGGAGATACTACGGATAAATAACACGGAGATTATTTTTGAAAAACTAGGAACAACCTTGGAATACAAGGATGAAATAACTATCTACTCTAAAATTACAATAACTAGCGAACAGGAGATAGGGGACTTTATATCTAAATTGGAAAATAAGTTAAATGATACCTGTAACACGATTTTCAATCGTGCAAATAATAGAAATTGTAGATTATGGCATAATGAAGTGAATTTTTGGAATACAAAAATCACTAATTTAGCTAAAGGTATCAACCATTTTTTTAGACGAACAAAAAGAGGAGCAATTGACATTATAGGATCGCTTTCAAAAGGACTTTTCGGCACAATGGACCAAACTGACTCAGATAGGATTTATAGCACTTTGGATAAGTTACAGAAGGACGGAGGAGTGATGATTGAGTTGTTAGACAAGCAGACAGTTGCAGTAGCATCAAATTTCGAATTCCTCAAACAAGTAACAGGAAATTTGTCACACCAAGCGGTTTATTTAGAACATAAAATGGAAAAATTAAGATCCAATCTGAACGAACATTTAGGTGTAATTCAGTCAGATAATAGGGAAATTTGGGCAGAATTGGAAGTTAACCGCATAGTAATTTTCGCGTTAGCAGAGTTGGAACGCCTTTACGATTATTTACTGGAACAAGAAACAATTATTACTTCGCTACAACAACACCGAATTCATCCTATGCTTATGGATACGGACTTACTGATAACACTAGTGAAAAATTTAACAGCAGGAATTGCTCACGAAAGAATTTATTCACCTGAAATAATTAACCAATTAGCACAAGTAAATTTACAATTCATAAAAGGGGATTTGGGAGTGAGAATTGGAATTAATATCTTACAGAAGGATGAATACACTCTAAATAGAATATATCCTATTCCTAGAATTCATGATAACCACCTTGTTATAATTATACCTGAGTGGGATTACTTGGCGAACAACACGGTAGGACATTTCGTACATTATACTAAGGAAGAATATTCAACATCCTGTAGAGAAATAACAACTAAAAATAATCATATACTACGGGTGTGTAAACAAACGCAACCAAAGGTGTTAGAAAGTTCACCTCCACAATGTATAATATCACATTTTTTGAGAAATAACGCTGAAATAAAAAATGACCAAATATGTCAATACCGTATATTGCATAAAATTGAAAACAACATTATGCCAATGATAATTCGAAATACGTGGTTATACATTTTTCCCGAAAGGAAAACACTTGTAATCCTTTGTGTCTCACAAACTCATAGGATTATTCTAGAAGGAACAGGTATATTAACCTTAAAGGAAAAATGTGTTTATTTATTAGAACATTTAGAATTACCTTACGAAAGTAACAAACAACAAACTGTCACAAATGAAAATATTTTTCAATTTTCTAATTGGACTGAATTTCATACACACGAAAATGAATCAGAGTTTAATTTAGTGACAACATCACCATCTTCGGGAATAATTAAATTAATGAATCCTGAATCTCTAAGTAGGGAATTTGCAAAGAGAAGTCAAACAATGTCTCAGTTATCAGCAGATATAAGAAAAGCTAAACAAGATCAGGCAGATTTAAGCTCAATAAAAACAACAACTAATGCAAATTCAATTGGAATAGGTATTTTAACAAGCATCATTATTATTTATTTAATTTTCAAGATATATATAAAATGTACAAAAAGAAGAACAACAACAGACAGGCGTTTGGACATATCATTACCTCAAATACAACGGACAGAGACGTCACCAGACATAATAACAACACCAATAAATCCAATTAACACGACTAACCACAATATATCAACCCCACACATCCAAATCCCACCTGTACCTCAGAAATCACACAAAACAATAACTAAAAATACTAAAAACAACCATCATTTTACACCACCAATACATAATGCACCAAAACCTACAAAACAACGATTAAACTACAGTACCCCTGACGAATACGTGACACCCAATGTGCTATCGTTCCGAGAAAATTAAAAAATAAAATATAATATTAATAGAACACATTTTTTTTATTTTTTTTTTAGGTTTTATAATTAATAGTTTAATTTGAACATTAGTAAAATAAATTTTATTTTTGGAACAACATTTGTATATACAAATTCTAATATTTTTCTTTGTAATACTTATTTTTTGTGTGTTTATATCAATGGTTCTTGTACTTGCTATATTTTATTTGATATTTAAAGATCGTTAATCCATCTATGGGATAAATTGAATATAATAAATAACAAATAATAAACTGCAAATTGTATTTTTCAATAGAAAGTAACATTTGGATAAAATAAAGATTTTTTTTGAATTATTTGATACAATAAAGATAAGTAATTGCAGTTTCAGCAAATTTATAGCGAAAAAGGGCACTTATAAAATTATATAAAAAAAAAAACACTAAAATGTTGTTTTTAAACTAGCAATCGTATTTAATAGCAATTTTTTTTGTAAATGTTTTTATATATATATACAATATACAAATTTTTTGATATAATTTTTTTTAATATATTTTTTTTATAATAATTGAACATGACAATAAAATAATTTGAAAATAAAATAATCTGAAAATAAAATATTTATTTTACTTATAGAACTTTAAAAATAGACTTATTATTTACCTTAGTCCGGCAACAGGTTTTTTAGTAGCAAAGGTTTTCTTCTTTTATTAAAAATTTCAGCAATTACTTCACCTTCATGTTTGCAAGAGACGTGATGCTGAAGGTGTTGCTTTCTAGCAAAACGCCTCTCGCAAACATGACACTGGTATGCTTTGATCGCCAAATGTGTCTCAAGATGCCTGTTGATTTTACACAGTTCTGAGTTTTTGTAATCACATTTCGGACATCTATACAAAGATTTAGAGATGATCTTGTTTGTTGGTTGAGTTCGACGTTTTCTAGTAGCGTTTAGGAAAATGGAATTAGTATTAGAATTAGTGTTAGGATTTTTTTTTAGTAATTTTTTTTTGGATAATATTTTATTAGTATTAAGGGATTTTTTCGGGTTTATGTTAATAATATTAGTTTTTTCAGGGTTTATGTTAATAATATTAGTGGGTTTAGGTTTGAAGGATCGGAGTTGACGAGTGGACGGAGGAACCGGAGTGCTAGATGGTCGAACGGATGTTGTGTTTTGCGGAATCAAATTAGTATTTTCTATTTCTGTAAAAAAAAAATTTTTGTTAGTTATTAGTTTATTTATTATAATTTTAAACTTACTGCAATATCTGTAGAAAGCAAAAGCATTTGGAGTCCAGGATACTGGCATCCCAGCAATAATTCCACCAATCCACGTATTGGGATTGGTGATAGCGGGTTTGCGTAGGGGTATTGGACGTCGATAATTATCTTCCGTATGAAGTGAAGCAAACGAAATAATTGGGCGCAAATGACCCACCGGAGTTGAAGAATTGAGTTTGGAATTTTTTTTACATTTTTTTAAATTTACTTTAAACATTTTTTATTATTATTATGTAGAGAATAAAATATAACAACTAGCACTTTGAATGAATTTATAATTCATGAATCCGGAAATAGAAGTTTAATTTAAAAACTATTTAATTCAATGCTGTTTCCAAATTAACAGTAGGGTTTTTGCACAAGATGGTAGCACACATCGTATAAAAGAACGATCATTTAATAAATGATCATTATTTAATAAATGATCATTAGGTTTAACATATTTTACAATAGATGACACTAAGTTAGAATAAAGGGTTGTTTTGTATTTAATCATTAGTATTAATATTTAGTATAGTTTTAGTATAGTATTTAGTATAGTTTTATTATAGTATTTAGTATAGTTTTATTTGGAAAAGGGAGGGATTAGTAGAATATAGTATAATAGTAGAAACATAGAATTCGTTTAATTTTAAATTGGTTTAAAGTAAAATCTAATAATTAATTTTTTTTTTACAAAAATAAAAGCGAATAAAAACCTATCAATGACAATAAAATTATAAGTTTTTTTTAATTATCAGATAAAGTTATAAAATATAATAAAGTAAATAATAAAAAAAAAAAAAAATGTATTATATAAATAGAAATTATTTGAAAATTAATTTTTAATATTTATGATTATATGATATATTGTAATAATAAAAAAAAAGGAAAAAAAAAAATTACATATTTGCATTAAGGAAATTTATTAATAAATGTTTATTTAATTATTTTATTTTTTTTAAAAAAAAAATTGTTTTGAAAATATATATTACATTTTATATTAAGGGAATTTATTAATAAATATTTATTTAAGTTTTTAATTATATATTGTAAGGTTTTATTAAATTTTAAGGTTTTATGTTTGGCATTAATTTAACTATTATAAATCTATTAATATTATTGTAAAAAATTGAAAGAGAATTGAATATCAAATTTTTAAAAATTATATATAATTTTTATCGCGGAAAAGGGAGGTGTTGTGTAATGCGTTTTATCATTGTTTCCAGCTCTGATATTATTGTTTACATTTCTGTTATAGTAAATGCGACCTTCAAATAAAATCGAAAAAGGCGCATCAGCAAATACCTTAACTTATATGTGACACATATAAGTCAAAATGTAAACAATAATATTTAATGCGATAACAACAAAATAATAAATAAAGCAAAGAAAGGGTTAATGAACAAAAAATACATTCATAATTTATTTATATTATAATGCATATATTTTAATGCATATGTGAATAACCTTTTCTTTGTTTATATTGTTTTGTGGAGCATTTAGTAATATCAAAATGCTAGTTCAGCATTATTGAATTGGCAACTGAAACAGTGGTAAAGTCTGATTGCACAATGCTGTAATAATAATTTATATTACTAATTAATTAGCGTTTAATAAATATTGATTTGCTGAAAGGGCAATTTAGCACTATATAAGTCGTGGAAATTTTATATTCAATTGTCTTTCAATTCTGACCCTAACACAATCAGATTCAATAAGTTATTCATATACTTATTAGTAGACTAATTTAATTAGTAGATTGTAGGAAAGAATAAAAGATAAATAAAAGTAATAATTTAAAAGGAAAACGATCAGTAGTATTAATTTAAAAAGAAGACGATCAGGCCATAGATAATAAAAACAAACAGAGGTAAGACATCAGAAGGAGGATCACAACAAGATCGTCTGTGGACGATGTTAGTAGACATAATGGTCTAGAGTTTAAAGCTGCTTCAATTTGACAGAGTAATGTACTGTATTCTTCAAATGTTAATTTTGCATTACCTGTTAAGCGCTTTAAATGAAATTTGATATATTTCACACCAGCTTCTCATAACCCGCCGAAATGTGGTGAAGCTGGAGGATTAAAGTGCCATTGTGTACCTAAAGTGGTCAGTTTATCAGCTATTTCGGTTGAGCATTGTGATTGGATGAGCTTCATGTCTTTTATAAATTCATTATTTGCTCCTACAAAATTTGTACCGCAATCACTGTGAAGATTTTTACAAATTCCGCGGCGTGAAGTAAATCTTCTAAAAGCCGAAATAAAAGCTGCAAATAATGAATTATTGACTGACTAGTTCTATGTGAATCGCTTTGGTACACAAACAAATAAAAATAGCGATGTAACATTTTAAAAAGGTTTTACAGCGCTGTGGTGTATGCCACTAAACACATATGCTTAAACATGTGTTTGGTACCGTAGGTCAGTTTATTTTGTAAACACTTTGTTTATTTATTTATTTCTGTTTAATTCAAACAACTTACAATTTCTTTAATATACTATACAAATAAATAACATTATAAAAAAAAAATATAAATATAAATACAATACTTATTATCTAAGTTAAAATTCAATACTTAATATATATTATTAATTCTATACAAATAAAAATAGAATATTGTCAAGATTTAATTTATTTTTAATTAGTTTAATACAAATTATTAATTCTATAAAAGTATAGATATAATATTAAATATATAAATGGATTAATTAATTAACTTCAATTAACTACAGTCTCCATTTGAGCAGACTACTTAAATATTACATACTAACTATTAAATACTAAATAGTATTAAAAGAATACTAATACTAGTAATAATGGTTAATAGATTATATAATAATCAATTACCTATAATTAGCTTTTTTAAATTATTTTTTGAAGTTGATATTCTAATTTGATTTTGAAATTTATTGCCTAATATTTGCATCCGGTTAATGGGTTCAAATTTACCATATGTAGTCCTATGGAAAGCTATTCTGAATAAATTTGGAGATCTAGATCGATAATTGTTCGTAAATTCTATTTTATTTAAAATGAATGATGAATCAATTTGCAAGTTTATAACTTCAGTTAAGAAAATAACATCAGCCAATTCACGTCTTTTTTCTAATGAAGCCAAATGTATTAAATTCAGCCTATCTAAATATGGCGGTAATATTAATGGATTCAGCCACTGATATTGACGTATAGCATACCTAATGAAATTTCTTTGAATTGACTCTATTCGACGTACATGAATATCAAAATATGGGTTCCATACTTGGCTAGCATATTCCAAATTAGGACGAACAAGACATGTAAATAACGATTTTAGTATATAAGGATCAGAAAATTCTTTTGACCATCGTTTTATAAAACCTAACATTGAATTTGCTTTATTAATGATGTAATTGTAGTGCAATTTAAAGTTTAATTTTGAATCAAAATAAACACCTAAATCTTTAAAAACTTCTACTCTTGATACAGTTTCTTCATTAAGTTTATATGAAAAGTGATTAGGCGAATGTTGACGCGAAAACGTCATAATTGCGCACTTATCCACATTTAATTTTAGAAAATTCAAACTACACCATATTGCAAAACGATCTAAATCATATTGAAGCAAATGTGAATCGTTCAAAGAGGCAATCTTTTTATAAATTTTCATATCATCAGCGTAAATATTTATATCGCTATTTTTAATTATGGAGACTATATCATTTATCGATATGATAAATAACAAACTACGGTATATCATACGAAAATACCACACAACGAAAAGACCAAAATATTGAACCCTATAATATGTCGCGATAATGTAAATATATATATATATATGTATATTTATTCATATGCACATATATATATTTACATGTGCAATACTAACTGCATACAAAATATATTAAAAAAATTCTTAAGAAATATTGAATTCTAAAGAATTCAATATTAAAGGATATAAATTGCTAGCGTTAGCAAATATCGCCCAATATTACTAATATAGAATATTGGAAATATTTACAATTAGTATTAAGAAAGTATTTGTAATTAAAATAAGAGTAGGGGTAATTTTAGGGTATAAAAGAAGAGGAATTGAAAAAAAGAATTTACTTTCTAATTTACTTTAAAAGTCAAACAACATTGTTTTATTTAATTTACAGGCTTCTAGGCCAAGTAACGAATATCACAATCTATAATATACCAAACTAAAAGGGCTTGTGCCATTTTAGAAACATCAAGGCATAAACGCCAAGATTATTGGTAAACTATATTTGGATTTTGTTTTACTATAGATTTAACATTTCCATCATGTACAGCGACCTGGTCACCGTTGGACATTAGACGTGCCAACATTACAGCGCCATTTGTACGCTTTAATTTCTAAAAGACCCGCTTAATCGACGCCTGTGTTGTAAAATGGTCGAGCAACTTGAACGCGTGATGAGGGTTAGTTCCCATTAATTGTGCTGATTCTTTAGCTAAAAATCTAAAACAAATCAGACATTTTTTAAGATTTTTCTTGATATTATTTTTTGCATTTAAAATTCAATTTTTTTTTTGTAAATATGCCGAGACTAATTTAAGACCACCGTGTTGAGTTTTTATATGTGCGTCTTGAATAATTAGATCAGAAAAATGCGATATTTTTGGTAATAATATTGGATGTTTTTGTGCAAAAGGTAAATTTGAGTTTTGCAATCTGCCACCAACTCGTATAATTTTATTTTCATCCAAGAAAGGACACAGAGTTAAAACATGACTTTTTTTAAAAATTTCAGTTTTTTTTTATTAAATTTAATTTTTCTGAACTAAAATTATCATCTTGAATGAAACGAATGAGAAAATTTAACGAATTTTCTATTTCTACAACAGAAAGTGGATCAGTTAAACGCTGTTTATGTGTGCGTTTAAAATTATGCACAGCTCTAAGGCAATATGAAAAAACCCTAATTAATTTGGTAAGTTGTGAGTATATATTTATAATTTCGTGAATATACGAACTTGTTATTGTATTTAATAAAATTTTAATTTCCTTTTTTTCTAGATTTGTGTCGTTTATGTTTTGCTGTTGACAATCTGTAATAGTTAGACTTTTCAAAAAGTTGGGACCATTCCACCACATTTTGCAGCTTTCCATCTGATCAGGAAGTAATCCCCGAGAAGCTACATCAGCTGGATTTTCTTTAGTACCAACATGACTCCAACAACTCGAATTGGTAAGTGATTGAATTATTGAAACTCTGTTCGCTACAAAAGTTTTCCATTTTGCAGGTGGTGTCTGAATCCATGCTAAAGCAATCATAGAATCTGTCCAGGCATACGAATTCACATTTTGAAATTTCATCGCTTGCTGCACAATTTTCATCAGCTTTGCCAACAGAACCGCTGCCAATAATTCTGAACGTGGTGAAATACTGTTTTTTTGTAGAGCGATAGAACTCTTTTGTTCTACCGCGTGAATATTCGTTGATGAATAATTGGTTCCTACTAGAAACTTAGATTAATTATACTTGTCGCGGTCGGACCTGTAAAGTTTAAGAAAACTGTAGAACTGTCTGTCTTCAGCCTCAAAGACAGAAATAAAACAATAAGTAAGTCTTGGAACAGTTCTAAATAGAATGATTTATTAATTAAAAATTTTTTTTTTTTTATATCCTAAAATTGCAAGCTGGCACTTAATATTACCAAAAATAAAATTCACATAATGTACTTAATTCTAATTTCTAGAATGCAACCTTAAAATCCCATAATATTAATTTGGATACATAAATTCTTGAAATAGTTTTCCCATAATTCTAATTAATATTATAACAAAAAATTTATATTATTTGATTTAAATTTGTATCATGTTACACTAAAATTACGGATATTTGAAACTCCCAAATTTAATTTATTTGCAAAATATTAATTCTAAATTATGTAAAATTATATCTAAAAAATATACTAATTATTATTGTGGGAATTATAATGATTTTTAAACAAATACGTTTTAATGAAATACGCTACTTTTGCAATTAGTTGGACTTTAATACTTCCGAATTCATCTTCAAAACGGAGGTAAATAACAGCAGCATAAGCTTTTTCTGATGCATCGCTAAACCCATGTAACTCAACCCATGTAACTCAGATGTTTGTGTGGCTAAACCCATGTAACTCAGATGTTTGTGTGGTTTGAATCCAGCGCGGACACTATGCAAGGAGATATCCAGCCAAGTGGATCAAACAATCGCGCTATATCCGACAAAATTGCTCGTTTTGAAATTATTGTTCGTTCGTTGGGTAAGTTAACTTTGAACTGGAATACACATCTGGCTGGATGCCATTGTATGCCCAACGCCTTGATGTATTTTTCTTTTTCGAAATCTAGTGGTAAATTAAGTTCTCTTTCATTTTCAGGAATCGGTTGTAATACCTTTTCGTTATTGCTGGCCCATTTTCGCAATGGAAATCCAACTAGATTTGTTGCAGCTATTAATTCTGCTTGAGCATCAATGGCATCCTGAATCGCATCAGCTCCATCCATCACATCGTCAACATAAAAGTTGTTTTTTAAAATGTGTGCTTGTTCATCATCAGCCAATTGATGTAAGGTACGTATTGCTAAATATGATGCACATGATGTGCCAAAAGTTACTGTCTTCAATAGGTACGTTTTGATCTCCGCTGCCGTATTATCTCTCCAACATATGATTTGATACATAGAATCTTCAGGATGTATCCAAATTTGTCTATACATGATATCAGCTGAAAATGCAATTTTAAACTTCCTCCATTCCATGATAATGGTAGTTAGCTGATTTTGTAATTTATGAACATTTAATAATTTTTTATTCAGAGAATCACCATTTATATCTTTACAGGAAGCATCGAAAACAACACGTAATTTTGTTGTCGTGGATTCCTTGAAGACTGCGTGATGTGGGAGATAATACACTGCTCCATCTTTAGCAGCATGGACTTCTTGCATTTGACCTAATTTTAAATACCATTCAGTTCATATTAATCGAATCGAAGCAGTTCAGCGTAGATTTATCCGTTTTGCTTTACGGGGCCTACCCTGGGTAGATACTTACAACTTACCCCCATACCGCGATCGCGTTAAGCTCATCAACATGCAATCCCTTGAAAAACGTCGTGAAGTCGCTCACATTTTATTTGTGCAACAGGTCATTTCGGGATTAATAGAGTGCCCAACATTCTTAGATAACATTAATATAAACGTCAATGCGCGCTCTCTAAGATCTATCCCTCTTTTTCGATTAAATAATCATCGCACGGACTACGGTTATAATGAGCCGTTCACAAGAATGCTACGTGAAGTTAATGCTATTGCAAACCACTTCGATTATAACTGTAGCAAGCTCACTCTGAAAAGATTGTTGTATAGTTACACGTAAATGCGAGCCTAGTGTGTCTTTATTATGTCAGTTGAATGACTCTAGCATGTTGACTAATTGCTAAAAATTAGCATGCTTTCGTTTTATTTGATTTTTAATTTTAATATTATTTTTTTTCATTTTTATGAACTCGAATTGAATTTCCAGGTCCCTGTGGGGGTACCGTTCTTTTCAGAACAGTTGAACCTGCGGTTGCCTGGTTATTCTGTTTCTTTTGTATATTTTTTTTTTGCGACAATTGCATTTTGCATGATTTCACTAATATTTTTTTAATATTAAATTATATTGTTATATTTTTAATTTATACCTTTGTATATATATTTTTTTTCTTTCTTTGGACTAAAATTGAATTGTCAGGTGACGGCGCAGGGAAGTAGTATCGTTCTTTTCAGAACGAGAAGCCCAATGCAAGTGGTAGCTAGTCAACTCAATTCCAATTTTGAATATATTCTTATTTTTCAATATATTTTAACTTTTCTATTAATATATTTTATTTTTTATTATTTTTTATTTTTTTATACTATTTTGAATTGCCAGGTGACGGCGGAGGGAAGTAGAACGAGAAGCCCAATGCAAGTGGTAACTTGTCAATTCAATGTTTATATACGTTATTTTCACTGCTTGTATTAAGCAGTAGGTATCTAATATTTACTAATATGTGTTTGTTTTCGGTGTTGGAAACATCAGAGCTCAATCCACTGCGGATAGTAAATATTTTCTCAGCATGTGGAGAAAGTGCAAGCATATAGACGAATATGCTTCATCAAGCATATAGACGAAAGATATACTTTTATTTATGTTTTAATTTAATTGTGTTTTTCACTTTTGGTTTATACTAACATATATCTTCTATATGCTTGTGTTCGCTGATCCGACAAGTTATCGGTCTCCCTCGTGGGTCCCCATCTTCTTGATTACGGGTAGATGTGGGCTTACGTTAGAGATGGAAAGATGCATATGGATTAGATACTCAATTACTAAATTAAAAAATTAATAATCGGTAATACAATCAACATACATTTCTTTTAATTTTAAATTATTTATATATTTTTTTTCTAATTGCAGCAATCTTATTATTGCAGATTTTTTTGAATTTTTGAACACTGGCCGTACCTCATTTCTGAAAGGTAAACGGACCTCATAACGACCGTCTCATCTACGGTTATGCGTTGTAGCGTAATGATTTTGGCAATATTTTTCTTCTTCTATACGACCTTCTACTACATCTTCCAATTCCCAAAATCGTTTAAGTTGGGCATCTAAATCAATTGATTGATGATGAACCGCAACACTTTTACGATGGGAATTGAATACCTGACTATAGGCGAATCTGGGGGCCTTTGATGAGACCATCTAAAATAATAGCTGAATATGCATCGGCTCCTAATAAAATATCAATTCTACCAGGTATATAAAATTGTGGATCAGCTAAATTTAAACCATTTAAATGATCCAAATTAACAAAATTCATTTTTTCACATGGCAGTTCATTGGTTAAATATGGAAATACGAAAGCATCTAACTTTAATTCGAAATTTTTATTGTATTTGTGAATATAATGTAAGTGACAAACGTAGCTTCAGATCCTGGATCAATCAATGCTCTATATGTCTGGACGTTTCCGCTGGGGGATAAACAATTAATTAACGCTGTAGCTAATAGTACCCTTGACGTACTAATTTTTTTTGTATAATAATTTTGTATTTTATTTGTATTTTGACTTGTAGCGGGTGTACCAATATATGTATCAGAATTTGTGGATTGAAAACCAGGATTATTATTATTATTTGTATTAGCATTAATTAATTTATGTTGTACCGTACGTGTTAATTGTGGTTGTGAATTGTGATTTCGATTTTGATAATTGTTTTATACATTTGATGTAGAATTAAAATGTAATAATGTATGATGTCGTTTGTTGCATGTGAAACAATTTTTTTTTGCTAGGACAATGTGGCTTTATATGATTATAAGCCAAACAGTTTGTTCAGGCTGAGAATTTTTGAATAATTTCTAGCAGCTCTTTAGCATTCATTTTTAGAAATTTTTCACACTTATAAATCTGATGATTGGCGTTACAAATACGACATAGGTGAGTAAAATTTGTTCCAATATGAAATTTTTTATTAACCTTTGAATAATTTATAGGTTGATTTATATTATTTATTTTATTACTTTTCTTAGAAAATGACTGAGTTTGTTCAACCGATTCCAGTGTTCGAAAACGAGCTTCTAAAAATTTCCGAAAACTTTCAAATGCCGCAGGAAGTTTGCTACTAGCTTGAAATTCTTTCCAAAGTTGCTGAGTGTTAGGTGGTAACTTAGCAGCCAACATAAAAACTAAAATTGCATCCCATGAATCCACAGGGATTCCTAAATTTTTAAGAGAATGTAGACATTCTGTTGAAGTGTCTAGAATTTCTTGAATTCCCACAGCAGATTCGAAGGTAATAAATATTACGTAAGTTGAATAATATTTTTAGTTGCGTATTAACTAATACCCGTTTATTTTCATATCTTTCAGTTAATATTTTCCACGCCGACTCGTAATTCTTTTCTTCGATGGAAATATGCTGCAGAAGCCGAGCTGCTTCACTTTGAGTGAAGTTTTTAAATAATGAAGTTTTTGAATAATTGGAACCGAAGTATTTAAATGAAAAAGTGAGATGAATAAATCAGCAAATGGTTTCCAATGTTCATATCCAACAGCAAATGGTGGTAATTCAATCTGACGTAATTTTAATTCACCAGGTTTATCTAACGCTTTTGGGACGATTACTGCTGCGTCGTCGAGCAACGCTTGTTGTAGTTCACCACTATAATCTAAGTAAGTGTCTTTTAATCGATTGTAAACTTCTTTCTTTAAATATTTTTCTCTAATACCATTCACCTCTGTTGCAGCTAAGATTTTTACATGAAGAGTTTTGGCATTATAAAAATTGGTTTCAAGTTCTCGTAAACGCGTATTGATATAAGCAGCGCGACGTTTTTTTGCTTCAGCTTTAGCAAACAATAGTGCATCAGCTGTAATTTTTTCGTATAAATTTTCTACGTATTCAATACCACCGGCTAATGTTTTTGGCATTGTAAATTATGAATCTTTTTTTATATTATTTAAATAAAAATAAATTTAAAAATGTAAATTTGTATTTGTATATTGATAAAAAAAAAATATGTAAAATAAACTATTTATTTTTTGTTATTATATATTATTATATTTGTATAACATCAATAAAAATAATTATATGAAATAAAAGTTAATAAAACACCAAAAAAAATTTTTTATTTATTATTATATATTGAAATTTTTTTTTCCAGATTAAGATATTTTAAATTTCAGGAACAAAAAAAAATCTAAATTTTGAGGAACTAAAATATTATAATTTTCATGAAAAATACTGAAATTTTCAGGAACATCAGGAACCAATTTTTAAATTTTCAGAACGAAATATTTAAATTTTCAACTTAACTAGTATTTATAATATTTTATTTTATTAGTAAAATAAATATATTAAAATTTTATTTAATAAATAATTATTTTGTATCAAAATAAATTCTCATATATTAATGTACCAGTAACTTACGACATGAGTTTTTCAGTACAAAAATAAAAAATGTTTTTTCTTGTTAATTTATAACTTTCTTTCTTGATATAACATTAAACACACGTTATTCGGTATATAAGAAAAAAATTCTAACTTTGATATTTTTTGGCGGCTTTTGATACAATGATTGTATGAATTGTGTGACGTAATTTAAAACGGAAAAATAAGATGAAAAGTAGTCAAATATTAAAACAGCTGTTTTCTATATGAATTTTAACGCGGCGGTAAATCCATACAATAGAAAAACACTATGAATTATATGTATTAGTCTGTATTCTTTTTCACCCCGCACTTTTGGGTCAATGCCTTATTTTTAAATTACTGTTTTTGTATGCACTTGAATTATTCTACCGACGACACGATGACGAAACTCCCTTTGTCTATACAATTAATAATTTTATATCTTACAAAATTATAATTGTTTTTGGTCTTTCAATAATAATGTTGAATTATTTATATATATATTATGATTTTATACTTTAACTTTGATGCACTTTCGTATGTAATATATGAATTTAGTATTTTAAATTTCACTATCTCTTATATATTATTTGAATTTATATTTTATAACATAGGTATATATTGTATGTAGGATTTAAGTTTTATGTGTTTAATATATGTATAATATAACTGACCTTAGTTAATCATATATATGATGATACTTGATCTCTTTTTTATGGTGTTGATGCCAACTGTATGTGATGATCCAGTTACTAACGTAGTTGCTGATGATCTTGTTTTATTAGGTGAATGATGCTCGAGTTACTAATGTTGCTGATGATCTCGTTTTATTTGACGAAAAATTGATGATTTTGATGATCCAGTTGCTATTAACGCTGCTGATGATCTTGATGATTCTGCTATTGAATTCTCTAAACTTTTTTTTTCACATGCAATACAAAATTAACTCGCGAAAATTGAATTTTTTTTTTGTAAATTCGCGCCAAATATTTTTTCATAAACTTTAATGGATCCGGTTCCATGGACCAAATGTTCGAGTCAGATTTAAAGTGGACTGTATAACCTTTGATGATGAATTTAAACTCGAATCTAATATTTAAATTTTACCATTAAAGTATGATTAAAAGAAATAAAAAACGATATATTTGTATGGTTTAAACGTTATAATAATTTTTATTGATTGATTAATAATTTGATGTAAACTCTACGATTTTTTAAGACGAAAGCGAAATATTTTTAAGTTGTACATGAATTTATAAGATTTCAAATAATATTTAAGTTACGTTATTTTTAATTAAATATAATACATTTTAAAATTATAATGGATTGTGTTGAATTTCATTTTCCGCTGTTCCCTTTATAATGTTTTCCATATTGCATATATGTTAGATGCAGTAAGCCACATTTTAAATGGACGATCATGCCCCGATCAGCTGGTTGATGTGTCAATCAACAGTGGCTTAAGTATAGGAATTCATCCCAGTAAGCCTGAAACTTATAGTAGTTTATTATTGTGCAGTCTTCATTGATTAGGTTGACTGCTCCTAGATTTTAAAAATATAGGCCTGGCTGATCTTTAAATACATTAACGCTAATGTCAGCTTGAGCTTGCGAGGTACATAATGGTTACCATCATTGTGAGCAACAGCGCTCTGCACATGTTTGGTTTTGAAATCAACTTGGTTTGTTTAACTTGTTCAGTTCGTTGAGACCAGTGTGAGGCGGGATCCGCGCCGATTCGTTCCTTTCGTTTGAGACCTGCTGAAGTTGATTTGCCGCTCTTTTATTGGTACAAGGCAAAGATTGTGTATTGCTCGTCGATAAGTTCCCTTAGCGGTTCGTACGTCTGCTTCTGCTACTCGAGTTAGGCCATCGTCGCCTTTTATCTGTGCTATAAATCTTCCGAGTTGCCATTGTAAGGGTGGTAAGTTATCTTCTTTGAGTAGCACTAGACTTCTGGGTTTTATTTCTTCCGTTCCTTCTAACCACTTTGATCGAATTTGCAAACCTGGAAAATATTCCTTTGACCAGCGGCGTCTAAATTCTTAATGGATGTTTTGAACCAACTCCTAACGGTTTAGTAAGCTAATTTTTCTCTCCTTTTGGTTCAGCTCTACTATGGCTGTGAGAGGTTCTCCGATGAGAAAGTGTGCAGGAGTAAGAGTTTGGAGATCATTAGGATCATTTGATAGTGGTGTCAGTGGTCTTGAATATAATATAGCTTCTATTTGCACTGTTATCGTAGATAATTCTTCAAATGTGAAGACGCATTCATTATTCGCCAAATATGGTATTTTGATGCTTTAACAGCTGCTTACCACAGCCCGCCAAAGTGCGGTGATCTAGGTGGTATGTGAAACCATTGAATACCTTGTTCAGAACATGTTTTTAACACCTCATTTTTGTGGGCTGTCGTTGAAAAAAGCCTTTGCAGTTCCTCAAGATTGGCTCTAGCGCCAACAAAATTTGTCGCGTTGTTGCAGTAGATTTGTGCTGGATGGCCTCGTCTGCAAAAATATATTTTTAGAGATCCCATAAATGCTTGAGTTGTGAGGTCTGATACTACTTCAAGATGTATTGCTTTGGTTGTAAAGCACACAAATACCGCTATGTATGCTTTTGTGGGTTTCTTTTCTCGAACCTTGTAGTGTATTTGTATTAGTCCAGCGAAATCTATTCCTACATGAATGAAAGGGCGTGGTGGTTCCACTGGCAGATTACCCATCATTTGAAACAAAGAGTTTCGTTTTGTGAGGAAACATCGAAAACACTCATGGCATATACGTTGAATTAATTTTCTGCCTTGAACTGGCCAAAATCGTTGCTAATAGAGCGCGGGGAGAGATTGTCCCAAACCCAATGTAATTTTTCTATTAAGAGTTTTGTGTAATCGTGTTTGTTTGGTAGCACTACGGGGTGTTTGGCATCTGTAGATAAGCTGGATGCTTGTAGTCTCCCCCCGACGCGAATTATCCCTTGTGAATCAAGAAATGGTGATAGATATTTTAATTTGCTATTTTTACCCACTATTTTGCCCTTCCGCAGTTGGTTAATCTCCTTTGCAAAGTTTTCTAAGTACATTTTTTATAATATTATCAAAAGCGCACTATCCATCTCTTCTGCATCTGGAAACATGTTTTTCTTTGATGTAAGGTGTTTGGTTTACAACTATACCCGAAGCGAAGTATAAAAGGCACAGTTCTCTGCAGAAATATGAAATAATTTCGGTGGTTAATGATTTTCCATATTTCTTGTGGGTCATTGTTTTCTTGTTGAATTACTAGAGCTACCTTTGTTTGTCCTATAAGACTAGATTCTTGTAGGTGTTCGGGTGTGAGGTGACGTAGTTACTCCGCTGGTGGCTGTAACAAGAACATTGGTCCAGTAGACCAAGTTTTTGAGTTGATTAGTTTATCGGGTGTCATTCCGCGTGAAATGTAATCTGCTGGGTTGTCCTTGTTACCAACATGTCGCCATTGGTCTGATGGTATAATTCGTTGAATTGCTGAGATCCGATTTGCCAAGAAGACGTCCTTGGGAGATGCTGTCATATCGATCCAAGCCAGCGTGATCATAGAAACAGTCCAGCATGTTGTTTATTTACCTTAATAGCTTGACATACCTTGGTTATCAACTCACTTAATAGCTTAGCAGCACATAGTTCCAGTCGAGCTACGGATATTGAATTCTTTGAAGCAACTCTCCAAATGTGTGTTTGGCATACATCAAGTGAACTTCTACAGCTCCTTTGAAATCGATTGTTCTTACATACATAACTGCACCGTAAGCCTTTGTGGAAGCGTCCGAAAAGCCATGTAATTGTATGTGTCTGCGACTACTCTTCGTAGTATTGACAATTCTGCGAGTCGTGGCAGCTGCGAACGGATAGTTAACCAATATGTGTGTTGTTGCTGTGGCAGTGCTTCGTCCCAATCCAATCCCAAATGCTAAAGTTCCTGAAGAAATATTTTGGCAACTACGACTACTGAATTGATTAATCCGAGTGGATCGTATATTTGAGATATTTCTGCCAGTACAGTTCTTTTGTTGACTTTTTTGGCTTCTTCCATGAAGTTTGAAGCCAAAATCGATCATTTGGGGGATTCCAAATTAAACCCAATGTTTTTATCATTGTTCATTCGCTTCTCTATGTTCTAGTGGTATTGATTCCAATGCACAAGAAGTGTGTGAACCAACACAACCAATAACAAGTTGAATGTTCTTGGGAATGTTCTTGGGAATGTTCTAGTTATTTTTATTAATGATTTCCTTTGGTTGATAAGTGATTATCTGTGAAAGAATTTTTGCTTCAAGTTGAGTGTTGAATTTTCTATTCATTGATGATATTGTTATATGGGCTCTTTCATGAGTCTCTGATTTCTTGGAGCCAATACCGATTATGTTCAATTTTGCAGCGTGACTTCGTAGACCAAGCTTACGCTGTAGTTTTTCATTAATAAAATTCACTTGTGATCCTGAATCCAGTAACGCTCTGCATTCTATAAGTTGTCCATTGGTGCTTTGAGCATGTATTAGCACCGTGGCTAAGAAGACATAACTATCAATGCTTTTTTACGTTCTTTCTTCGTGAGCAGTCCTACTGTCGCTGACCCCAAAATGTTTGCGTTGCTTGTTGTTTTTTGATCCGCTGAACTACGCAGCATGGTGTGGTGTTTTTTCTGGCACTTTAGACAGCATCTTGACGTGCAAGATGCAGCAAAGCGACCTCATCTTAGACAGTTGCAGCATAATTTGTACGTTTTCACCTTGGTCCATTTATCATTCGTAGATAATTGGACAAAGTGTTTGCATGAGTGCAGCGGATGATTGGCCTTGCACATAACACATTCTGTTGGTGTGCTGGTTGTTTGTTATGTGGATGTTTTTGGCTATTATTTCTAGAATGTCTTTCTAATAACTCTAGTGCTTGATATTTCAAAAATTTCCTCGATGGTAGGTAACTCTCGTAGTGATGTCAATGATGATTCAAATATGTTGTGCGTGGTCCTATCAAGTTTTTTCAATAGCAAATGTATTATAATAGGGTCCCAGGTATTGATATCCATTTCAAGTTCTCTTAAGCCCAGAAGACACTCTTGAGTAATGTCATGCAGCCCTTTTAATGCAGCTGCAGACTCTACTTAATGCGCATGCTGTTGCAGTAGCTTATCTAGTATTGATGTTACCAGTAAGTGTTTGTTATCAAACCTTTGTTGGATCGTCTGCCAAGCTGGTCCATAGTTTGCATCAGAGATCGACATATATTTTATAAGTGCCTCTGCTTCACCGCTCAAATTAGTTTTGAGAAACCACATTTTTTGTGCTGCCTGTTTGTCGATTACTTCTATAAACAAATTCCGGAATTCCATCCACCGTAAATAATTCCCATCAAATTTTGGCATCGCAATCTTTGGTAACTTTAATTGCGAGTTGGCATTGGCTTCAGTAGGAGCTCTAGTCCGTTCGCCTCGATTTAACCATGTCTTCTACTCTTTGCCTCCTGTGGAGCTAATTTTTGCTGTGCAATTGTAATAGCGTCTGTCATTTTTTCATAACCAACCTTAACATTGGTAAAATAATGGTTCATAAAATATGGATGGTTTTGCATTTCAACTTGCAATTCTTCTAATTTTGCATGTATTGCTTCAAATTGGTGACATAGTTCGTCCAGTTTTTTCAGTTTTGTGTCCAAGTAGATTATATTTTTTTACTTGGCCCGTCTTTAGAGTAATTGGTTACTAGGGTTTGGATACTTGTCCCTGATTGGAATACTCCTTCCATTTTGGCTTCTTATTGTATTGTATACATAGACAAAGGTCGGTCCAACGTTTTATGATACCGTATGTACCTAGAATCTTCCGTGAATCCGAAATCTCGTCGGGGCCTCCAAAATGTTTTGTTATACCAACCAAGTTGGTTTACTTGACCGCTGTGCAGAGTAGTAGGATTGCTAACCGTGGGTCGGGCAGATCGCTGACTACTTTGTTCAATGTTTAGAGCTTAGCTTACCTTGGGTAGGGGCTAAGTCTGATTGTACCTGTAAAAGCTTAGAAATAAACTAGTTGGATTCTGTTTTTAGAATGAATTTTATTTCTTTAATTACAGGCTATTTATACAATAATTTTTTGGATAATCTTATGAGAATGATTAAATTTCTATAGAATTTTAATAGTCAAATTGCAATTAATTAGGTAAATAATTAATATTAATAATTTCGATAGTAAAAATTGCAATTCTTGCAAAATCATAAGATAAATATTTAAATTAATAATAAAATTATTTCACTAAATTCTTAATTCCTCATATTACAAATATTTTTCCTGAAGGTAATTATACAACATAGGTCCAATCGCTTGATTATTTAATAGGTAATTCTATGATAAATGAAACTTATAATTTAATGTAAAATTTAAATCTAAACATTTGGTTTACAGGTAGACCTTTTGATTATGCATGTGTTGGCCATGATAGAAGTTAATACCTTCAGGGGGTCCATACTAAAATATCCGATTAAAATTTCATATGTTCTACATCTACATCATATAGTAATTATTATCCGTTTTCAATGAAATTTGGTACACATGTTGAGTTTGTGATTACGCATGTGTGGTCTAAGGTAGAAGTTACTAGTCTGTGGAAGTCCATACTAAAATTTCCGATTAATATTTCATATGTTCTAGATCATAGGGTAAATATTATCCAATTTCAATGAAATTTGGTACACAGTTTTGATTTGTTATTAAGCATATTTAGACTAGGTAGAAGTTAGTAACCTGAGGGAGTCCGTGCTAAATTTCCGATTAATATTTCATATGTTCTAGATCATCATATGGTAAATATTATCCAATTTCAATGAAATTTTGTAAACAGGTTGGATTTGTGATTACGCATGTGTGGACTAAGGTAGAAGTTAGTAGTCTGAGGTGGTTCATGCTAAAAGTTCCGATTAATATTTCATATGTTCTAGATCATATGGTAAATGTAAATATTATCCAATTTCAATGAATTTTTGTACAAAGGTAATGTTAATTACAAAAAACTTTTGGACAGAAATCGCTATTAAACATAACTACGAGTTATCTGCTCCCCCTAGTTAGCAGCTTTTTTTCCTTTTGATGATGAATAAGTGATATATTTTAAACAATTAACAATATAATTCTTAATATGTTCTTTTAAATCAGGAAACCAATAATTTCTGTGAATAACTTCATAATTTTTTTCTATTTCCGCATGACCTATTTCGTCATGCTTAAGTCGAATAACAGTTTGCTCCATACTTTTTGGCACATAGAATAATAATTTATTTTTACATTTTCTATAAATTAACCCATTACGCATTTTAGAGAAACTATCCAATGTTTCTAATTTGAACTTAATTGTTTGAATAAGTGAATCTTTATTTTGAACAATTTATTGGTAAAAATTACTCCATTACCCCCATTACGCATTAAATAGAAACTATCTTCCGATGTTTCTAATTTGAATTTAATTTTTTGAATAAGTGAATCTTTATTTTGAGTAATTGGTAAAGTTTGCTCAAAAGAATTTTCTTTAAGGATTAAGGTATTTGTTGAGCGATTAAGAGCTTAGGAATAATCATAATTTTGTAATTCGAGTGCCCATCTGGCAAGTCGACTATTAATTTCTTTTTTATTAAGAGTAAGAGTAATAGCATTACAATCTGTAACAATTTTGAATTTAACACCTTGTAAATAAACACAAAACTTTGCAAAGCATAAATAATTGCTAAAGTCTCTAATTCGAAACTGTGGTATTTGTTGAAATGTGTTCAAAGTTTCTTTCTATTATCTAATAAAAAGAACAGATTATATTGGTAAAAATCCAAGTAAAAGTATAATAGTATAATAATGTGTACTGATTCCAACGACGTTTCAGATGAGAATGAGGATGTAATACCAAAAACGATTACAGCAAAGCTCTGCCTCACATCTAAAGAGTATAAATTTGTAGTTTGCATTGGTGTAGATCCCTCTTACACAATTTAACACTCCTCCTCAACTTGACATCCCAATTGTTCACGAAGTAATTTGAACTGTATCCTAAGCAATCCCTTCGTAAGTATGTCCGCTTGTTGATCCTTTAACGGGATATATTTAGCATTTATTTGTTTATTATAAATTACATGCCTAATAAAATTGTATTTTATGTCGATGTGTTTCATTCTTTTATGTTCTCTGGGTTCTTCAGCTATTCTGAATTATAGGCGTAATATCTTCAATTCCCATTTCTTTTAATACTTGTTCTATCCATAACACTTCACAAGCGGTGTTGCTAAGTAGTGCCACATATTCTGCTTCCGTTAACGAAAGTGAGACAGATTTTTGCTTTCTTGAAGCCCAGGATACTGTACAACCAAAAACTTTGAAAAGGTGTCCAGATATTGATTTGCGGTAGTTGACATAATTTCCCTAATCAGCATCTGCGTAACCAACTAGAGGTGGTTCGTTTTTCTTCTTCTTGTAGACTAATTATAGACTTGACGTGCCTTTGACATATCTTAATACTAGTTTCAAATAATTCCAGTGTTCATCTGATGCATTGTTTTGGAATCGACTAAAGTAATTTAATGATGTACTTAAATCCCGTCTGCAACACAACATTCCATTCATAAGACAACCGATATTTTTTGTTTCTAATCCTTTATTAGATTTTAATTGTAAATGTACTTCCATTGGTGTTGATGAAATTTTACAATGTTCCATTCCAAATTTTTTAACTAAATTTTCAAAATATAATTTTTTACTTAATTTTAAAATACCTTTTTCTTTGCCCCTTTCAATCTTCAAGCCGAGAAATTGTTTTGGTTCTTTTGCATCTTTCATTTCAAATTCAATAGATAAACTTTTTTTTTACAAGTTTTCAATGTTTTTCGCAGCAATTAAAAGATCATCAACATATACCAGTAGGAACATCATTTCATCATTTTAATTCTTCACATTCTTCTCAATAATTAGTTTAGTACGTTTAAATTTTAATGAAGTAACATATTCATGGAATCTTTCATTCCATACTCTTGACGCCTGATTTAAACCATAGAGACAATTGTTTAATTTACAAACAAAATTACCTTTTACATGTTTCATATATATATATATATATATATATATATATATATATATATATATATATATCTTCAATTAAATTTCCATTTAAAAACGCAGACTTTACTTCTATTTGATAAATTATGATGATTAGCAACAGTGAGTAAAATACTTAAAGTTGACAAATTTTGCTACTGGGGCATATATTTCTGTATATTCAAAATTCTTGTTTTGTGAAAAACCTTTTGCGATCAATCTAGCTTTGTATTGTTGGATATCATCATTTTCATTTCTTTTAATTTTAAAAACCCATTTGCATCCAATAGATTTACGATTTTTCGGCAACTTCACTAAGGACCATGGTATTTGTTTTGATTAATGAATCCATTTCCATTTGTCCCAAGAATCTGAACATTGAGCTTCTTTTAAATTGTTGGGTACATTTTCGACGAGATGTGCGCTTATAGCATATGCCATATACGTTAAATCAAAATCATTGAACTTACTTGGTGTTTTAGTTGATCTTTCCGAATGTGTTGTTGTTGGTAAGAGTAGTTGATCTATATTCTCACCTTGATCTTGAATACATTCTTGAAAGTTATCATCATTTGTAGTTTCTTCATTCATAGGTATATTATCTTGAATATTGCTATCTTAGGTTCTGGATCAAATTTTGTTTTCTTACATATTTTTAGGTGTTTTTTGTTATACAATTTATGGGTGATGATTTTTTTGTTTGTGAATTAATTTGTATTGCATATTTTTAGGTGTTTGTTTTGTTTGAATGTAATTTTTGTTGGAGATGGTTTGTTTTGTATTGGGTTTTCAGGGTGCCTGAATATATGTATAAAATCATTCCATGAATAATTTATGAGTTTTATTGTTAATTGAGCTGGTATGATGACGTCGTTTGAAGATTTTCAAACAATTGCTGAGTTCGATCTTGATGATGAATCATCATCTTCATTAGAAAATATAAATAAGTTTTTTATGGATATAATGATTTAGTATTTGAGGAATTACTAAAAATTTAAAAATTATCCATGTTATCTAATTATGATGATATGAAACTATCAATACATGGATCTCAAAATGTTTGTGTTCTTCTGATAATGCTACAACCGGTCCTAAGACCTGTCAATGTATTGATATATAAATTAGAACGATTATTTGAAATTAATTTATGATTTTTATTGTTAGTTATATAATTCAGCTGGTATGATGACGTCGTTTGAAAATATTTTGTGCATTTAACTAAGCAATGGGTGCCCCTCGAGGGGTCCCATCTTGACGTGGTGAGGAGGCATAAGTAGGGGCCGGAGATCTCTTGAGTTATGACGGCGGAATGGCAACATTCTCGGCAGGTCCAACCATGCCGTAAAGATCAAGGGATTGATTTTGGTACCGAAAACCAAGAGGACCCAACAAAAACTATGGATATGAACGAAAAAACGAAAAAACACGTACTGGGATATCAGAAGAACTGTCGGGGGAGGTCGTGGCTGCGAACTCCGGCAGTGGCACGAGAGTAAAATCTCGTGTCTCCAGTAGCCATACAGGTAATTTAAAAGCTAGTACAGTACAGTGAGCATGTCAGGCTGTACTAGTGGTCAAGCGACTGGCATACTAACGCAAGACACTACCGATCGAATGTTAAATTCCGATCAGGAAAGTGCAAAATCCATCAACAACATCGACGAAGAAGAGCTACTTCGTTCTCCGAAGGTTGGTCAGGTTACTAGCCAGCGTATGACCACTAGGTCCAGGCCTACCCGAGTAGGACGTAATGCGCTAGCCAAATATAAAGCTGCTCTCAAATATGAAAATACTCTCGCACATAAATCGGACCTTACCCCAAAAGAGGTACAAGATCTGATATGAGCAAAAGTGATAATCAAAGAAAGCAAAGCTCACTTCGCCAGCAGAAAAGGTTTCGACGAAAAACAAAGCGAAAGGACTCAAGGTAAGAAACGATTGAGATCTGTGGATGAAACACCACCTGCAACTCAGAAAAAAACCCGCAGCAATCCTAGTAAACAAACACCCAGCACCAGCGCAGCGCTACCAAAGACAAAACCGTCGGTAGCGGACATGCTCAAAAAACAACTACCGGTAGCTTTAATCGACCGTACTGACCCACTCGGGCGTATGACGCTGGAGAAGTGGAAAATCGTGGAGATGAAGCTACTGGACGAAATGTTCAAGATCATGGAGACCGATGTAAATCAAGTCATGCCCACTTTTGATGGAGCAGGCTGGTTGAAAGAGGTCTAATAAAATGTAACGACCAGATCACCCTAGATTGGTGTAATAGGAAGGTTCCACTCCTCAAAAACCTATGGGACGGCGCGACACTAGAGATAGTTGACAGGGCGGATATACCAGCTATCCCAAATTCCAAGGTGCTCATTTCTAGAGTAGTCCAACAAGAGCAGGCCCTGAAACTACTACTGTCTCAAAATCCTTCAGTACCAACATTTGACTGTAAGATTTTAAAAGCAAGTAAACCAATCGCTGCAGATGGTGTGCAGGAGTATGTACTTCAGATCAACAAGCAGGCTGAGGACATTCTCTAGCCATGATTTGGTAAGATGGCCTGGGGTTGTGGTAGTGTGTATCTGCGTCTAAAGAAGCGTAGGCCCAACGACAACAACCCAAATACACTTGAGGTCCAGGAGGTTGAAAGCGACCTGGGTTTAATAACTGAAACCGCTGCCAAAATTACTCTCGAGCCGGAGGTAGACATGGAAGACATTCCTAAACTCGATGCTACCCCAGCTCCAACGAATCAATCTGCAACAGCGATAGATGCTGCGGGTGATTCAAATAAATCTACACGGCAGTAGTTCAGCTTCGGGTGAATTACTTCTCATTTTGGATGAAGGGAAAAGGTGAAATAAAGGGTTAAAGGTGCCATAAAGGGTCTAGCGTTGCGAAAATATAAATTACTACATTCTCAATTAGAAGGTAAGAAACATTCTGCCATTTTGGCTAAAAAGAATCTTAATATCTTCTTAAAGTCTCATTACAGCATTCTTGATCAAACGGTGACGCTTTGCGAAGGTAGACTTGGGCAGGTGCCTCTATTGCTAGTATCAACCTACATGGCGCATGATACAACAGCACCACCAACAAAACTAACTACACTAGCGGATGACGCTTCCGAGAAGAAGCTCAACCTTGTAGTGGCGACGCCAACTCTCAGCACAAGATTTGGTGAAGTAAGGGCATCAATAATAGCGGTGAGTCCCTTTTACAATTTATCCTTAGTTCCAACTTATGGATAGGCAATCGTGAAGATGTACTTATGTGCCCTGGACAACCTGCAGGTATTAGATACATCGTCTATGTCAGACCACAGTTACGTATGCTTTAGTGTTGAATTTAACGTTAAAAATGATACCAAAGTATTCAGAAACCTAAAGACAACTAACTATGAACTCTATACAAGGTTGGTGGAAACAAATCTCGCAGGTAAATGCCCGCTAGCTATCTGGAATGTAGAAACTCTAGAAGCATCCGTGGACTACCTAACCAAAACTCTAAACAGCGCTTACAAGACTGCGTGTCCACGCAGCAGACCTACCAATAGATCTCAGCCACCCTGGTGAAACAAAAACCTTAAAAATACGCGTGTTTACGTACACAAATGCTTCAGCCTGGCTAAACGTACAGGAGATCCTAGTACGTGGCTTGCGTATAGAAACAAGTTGAAAGTATTCAAGAAAGAATTGAGAACAGCTAAAAGAAATAGCTGGAGGAAATTATGTAATGATATTGAAAAAACCTTAGAAAAGTGTTATCCAGGGCTCAAGCACAGGACACACTTTTAAAAAACGCAGACGGTAGCTGGAGAACGGGCAGTGAAGAAACGCTGAAAGTGCTACTGAACACCCACTTTTCTGGCTGCCTGAATATGTCAACTCTAAACCCCTCGCATAAAGTAAACAATAAAAATTGTAAAAGAAACGTGCCGGACCTTATAATATGAAACCGGTTGCAGTGGGTCCTAAGCTTATTTGACCCAATTAAAACTCCGGGGCCTGACGGTGTAAAGTTTATCAAAGGTATTTGATATTATCAAATAAAAGACTTCTTGTTTGTTGTGAGTTACAAATAAAACTAATCTTTATAATTAATATTTCTTTTTTATATAAATCTTAAACTTATCGACAAATATATTTCATAATAAAAGAATAAACTTAAATAAACTCTATGACATACTTAAAAAATGCTTAACTCTAGAACATAAATAAAATGCTTATTTCTATAACATAATTGAAATGCCTATTGGTCAATATTGCTAATTTAGCAATATTCGGCAATCGACCAATGCATTTTATTTATACAAGTGTTCATTTCTTTATTCTTTAATGAGGGTCTTTGTTCTTAAAGTAAACCATCGTTTTATGACATATTTATTACAACATATTATTTTTATATTTAGGATGCGTTGCACCTCACATATTATTATTATTATTATTATTATTATTATTATTATTATTATTATTATTATTATTATTATTATTATTATTATTATTATTATTATTATTACTATTATTATTATTATTATTATTATTACTATTATTATTATTATTATTACTATTATTATTACTGTTATTATTATTATTATTATTATTATTATTATTATTATTATTATTATTATTATTATTATTATTTTTATTATTATTATTTTTATTATTATTATTATTATTATTATTATTATTATTATTACTATTATCATTATTATTATTATTATTATTATTATTATTATTATTATTATTATTATTATTATTATTATTATTATTATTATTATTATTATTATTATTATTATTTTATTATTATTATTATTATTATTATTACTATTATCATTATTATTATTCTTTATCAGAATTTATAATTTTTTTTTTATTTGAATATTATTTTTTTATATTATAGTGTATTATTTTCTTAACATATAAATTTTGTATGTAAATATTTATTTTCTGAATAAAGATTATAAAAAAATTATACTTTATGTTTTGTTTTATTAATATATAAAAATTCTTATTTTAGGCAATTCAAAATATAGTAAAACGTACAACATATTTTTAAACTAAAACTATTATACTTACTTACTTACTCGGCGCTACAGCTCTAGTATGCCAGGGCCGAAGAAAGACTATGTTTCCATAGGACTCTATCTTGCGCAGCATTCCTCCAGCTTCCGGTAATGTTGAGCATCCTCACGTCCGCTTCAACACCGTCCTTCCACCGAAGACATGGTCTCCCTCTTCTGCGCCTACCCTCAGGTTTGGAGTCAAGCTAGCTTTATATGCAGATGTATCATCCATTCGCACAACATGACCTAGCCAGCGTAGTCTTTGTATGCGGCATTTTTTGACTAGGTCAGCCTCCTGATACATCTCATATAGCTCGTGATTAAAGCGGATTCTCCAAACCCCATTAACGTTGACGGGACCAAAGATACAACGAAGAATTTTTCTTTCGAAAGACCCTAAGAGCTGCTCATCAGTACTGGACATTGTCCATGACTCTACTCCGTATAGAAGTACCGGAATGATGAGTGTCTTATATAGTGTTATCTTGGTCTTTCGAGAAAGCGATATTGACCTCATAAGCTTACTCAAACCAAAATAGCAGCGATTGGCGAGGATAATTCTTCGTTTGATCTCTAGGCTGGTGTTATTGCCTTCTGCTGTCACCATACAACCGAGATATATAAATTCTTTGACCGTCTCAAAGTTGTACTCCCCAATGGTGACATTTTTACCTATACGGTGACTGAGGGCGTTGTTAGATGAAGCCCCATGTATTTGGTCTTGGTCCCGTTTATTTGCAGACCTAACCTGCTTGCACATTCATCCACAGCTGCGAAGGCTTCACTGACGTTTCTCTGCGTTCTGCCGATGATATCCAAGTCGTCAGCATATGCAAGGATCTGGGTTGAATTGTTGTAGATTGAGCCGCTTGTTTCAATCCCAGATTGACGCACTACCTTTTCAAGTGCGATGTTAAATAGGTCACATGATAGTGCATCACCTTGCCTGAAGCCTCTGTACGTTTCAAAGATTCTGGAGGTGTTGTTGTCGCATCAAACTGCGCATAACGTACAGGCCAGTGTCATCCTGCAGAGATTGACAAGTTTTGCAGGGAAGCCGAATTCCATAATGGCCTGTAGGAACTTGTCTCTCCCTACAGAGTCATACGCAGCCTTGAAGTCAATGAAGAGCTGGTGGGTACTTACATTGAATTCCTTACACTTCTCCAGAATCTGTTGCAGTGTGAAGACCTGGTCTGTTGTAGACTTACCAGGTCTGAAACCACATTGGTAACGGCCGATGTTCTGCTCCATTTATGGTTTCATGCGTAAGCAGATAATTGATGACAGGATTTTGTACGCTACATTCAAGATGCTGATGCCTCGGTAGTCGGAGCAGTTAAATCTATCGCTTTTCTTGAATATAGGACAAATTAGGCCCATGTTCCACTCAGTGGGCATTCTTTCTTCGGTCCAAATTTTTACAAGGATTTGGTGAATACACACTACCAAATCATCACCTGCTGATTTGAAGAGTTCAGCAGGAATGTCATCTTAACCAGGTGATTTGTTGTTCTTAAGTCTCCTGATGACATTTTGGACCTCCTCCAAAGTTGGTGGTGGTTCTCTCTGGTAATTGAATGGACTATGGGGATGGGCTGTATGCACTTCTGTAGTATCGGTTATTGTTGGCATCTCACTACATAAAAGCTCCGAGAAGTGGTCTGCCCATCGCTCTAGAATATCCGAGGGGTTGGTTATGAGATTCCCATGTTTGTCCTTACAGGCGGTTGTCCTGGACTTGAAACCTTGCTGCTGCTGTCTCACTTTGTTGTAAAATTTTCGGACATCCGCTCTGTCTCTCATTACTTCTAGTTCAGAGAACTGCTCGTTTTCATAAGCTCTTTTCTTCATTCGTATGGCACGGTGTTGTACACGCCTTCGCTGTTGGTATTCTTCCTATGCTCCTCTTGTTCTTTTGCTCAACCAGCTACGGTACGCTATGTTTTTTGTCTCCAACAAGGACTTACATTCATCATCGAACCATTGGTTTTGCAGCATACGTTGCGTTCGTGAACCATACGAGTTACTGTTTCGGCATATTGGCGGGCACAACTTTGTGATTTTAACTCTTCGACATCTATCTTGGGCTATGTTCTAGTATGATGTCTGCGTTGGACGGATGGATGGATGGATGGATTGAGAGAGGGGAGTCCGTGAAGGACTCAAGCACTCAGGCCAGAACTAGGCCCATTGTACCCCTCGGTGCGAAGAACCTTCATGTCACTCCCGCCGTGGCGGTTGTGAGCCATCCGCTATCTTTTCCGAATTTACAGATTTGTTGCCATCCATGAACCCCCGCTTCGCTCAGTTCGTTCAGGAGATAGGCACCAAAGCATTTATAACGTAGGTGCATGAGGCAGGGACAATGACACAGGAAGTGTTCAGTAGTCTCTCTATCCTCACCGCACCCCCTACAGACGTGCACTTCAGAGCGCCGGATTTTGTAGGCATGATCCCGCAACATAGAGTGACCTGTTAAGATCGCAGTGCCCAGGTATACCGAGCTCTTGTTGAGCCGCAGGTATTTCTTGGTTACTTTCTCCTTCGGGATGCCCCAGAGACACCGCGTGGTGTGGCCGATATCACTAGCTAGCCAGATTTGTTGATGAGATTCGTCGGCCCATCGTTTTAGGTTCGCTTTAAGAGTCTGCAGTGCTACCCCAACTGTGGTCGTGATGACCTCCAGTTGCGATCCCTTTCCTGCTAGCTCGTCTGCTTTTTCGTTTCCCGGTATATTGCTATGTCCAGGAACCCATTTCAGTGTGACTCTATTCGACCGCGCCAGGTTGTTAAGACTGTGTTTACATTCTTGGACCAGCTTGGATTTGGTTGTATAGGATGTCACCGCTTTTAACGCAGCCTGACTATCTGAGAAGATTGTCAGGTCCCTATCTGTGGTTCCTTCTAATAGAAGGTGGTTACAGATTTCTTTAATTGCCACCACCTCTGCTTGGAAGACTGTGGCGTGGTCTTCCAAGCGAATAGACCTTTCTAGATTTAATTCCTCACAGTACATACCCGCGCCAGTCAGGTTTCCCATTTTGGAGCCGTCGGTATATGCTGTTAACAGGCCAGCTGTTTGAGACACTATAACAGTGTTCCAATCAGCTCTAGAAGGGATACTGAGTTTTACGTTTGATTCCAGGAAGGTTTCTTTCTGGGAATCGCTAGGTTTCTCAACATTGGGTATGATGGATTTCACAAATCCCAGGATAGACTCATGAGGTACAGAAGAACCTGCATGAGTCCATGCCTGGTTTAAGTGAAGTCTCAATGCAGCCCCCGCAGCAACTTTTTTGATGTGGATCCCAATTGGGTGGATAGCCGTAATGGTTTCCAGTGCTGCTGTTGATGCTGTTCTCATTGCGCCAGTAATACTGAGGCAACAAGAACGTTGAACTTTTTCCAACAACTTAAGATTGGAGAGTTTCTCAATCGCCTTCCACCAGACGAGAGATCCATAGGAAAGAGTAGGGCGGACGACACTGGTGTAGAGCCAGCGAATCATATCCGGTTGTAGTCCCCATTTCTTTCCCATCGCGCCCCGACACATGCCAAAAATCCTATAGGCTTTTTTAGCTCGTTCTTCTAGGTGCGATCTCCAGTTCAATTTTTTGTCTAAAATAACGCCCAGATATTTAACATTTGCTTTTAGTGTTAGCCGGGTGCCTTTTATAACGGGAAGACTCAATAGTTGAGTTTTCCTTCTCAATGAGAATAAACAGATATCGGTTTTTAGCGGGTTGATGTTCAGCCCACAGTTGTCTGCCCATTGACTAACAATATTCAGTGCAGGTTGCATTAACCCAGAGAGTTCCGATTCAAATTTGCTTGTGACGAGAATGACCAGGTCGTCTGCGTAGCATACGACGAGGTATCCCTGCCTTGTGAGTTCGAATAGGAGGTCATTCACGACTAGTATCCAAAGCAAGGGTGACAGAATGCCGCCCTGTGGTGTACCTTTGTGAACTTTCCCTGCCCGTTCTTGGTCCCCAAGGTTCGCATAAATTCTCCTATGTGCTAACATGTGTTCAATCCACTTGGAGATTTGTGGGTTGATGTTTTGTTTATGTAGCACTTCATTAATTTTTTGCAGGAGTACATTGTTGAAAGCTCCTTCCACGTCTATAAAGGTTCCAAGCACAGATTCTTTGAAAAGAAAGGCTTTTTCAATGGTGTGAACCACTTCATGAAGAGCAGTTTCCACCGATTTACCCTTTAAATAGGCGTGCTGTTTGCCAGATAAGTCTGCCGATGGGAGCTTATCTCGAATTTCTCTTTCGCAGATTCTTTCCAGAGTCTTTAAAAGAAAGGAAGTAAGGCTGATTGGTCTGAATGCCTTGGTGGATGAATAGTCATCTCGACCCGGTTTTGGTATAAAGACCACTCTAACCTCCTGCCATTTAGCCGGGGTGTATGCAAAGAGGATACACGCCCTGAAAAGGTTTATTAATCTATCAGCTATGAAATCCCATGAGTTTTGGAGTAAAGCAGGGAATATCCCATCTTTACCTGGGGATTTAAATGGTTTGAAAGAAAAAACAGCCCATTTAGCTGCATTAAGGTTAATAAACTCTAATTCCGTATTCTCCAACCTATTGCTAGGCCGGTATGAATCTATTACAACAGAGGTGTCAAAGCATTTCGGGAAATGCTCTTCCATTAGTAATTCTAGTGACTCCCCTGCTGATTCAGCCCTGATACCTTCACTATTGATTAGGAGTTCAGGTTGAATGTGGGTTTTCGCTAGAAATTTCTTAATTCGTGACGCCTCGTTTACGCTATCCACACCATCACAGAACGATCTCCAAGATTGTCTCTTGGCTGAGCGGATGGCGTACTTATAATCTTTGAGCGCATTTTGATATGCGTTCCAATCTTCATCACGATTACAGTTCTTCGCTTTGTTGCAAAGCCTGCGTACCCGTTTACGTTTTCCTTTGAGGTCCTGTGTCAACCAAGGAGGATCAGAGTCGGATCTGGCCCGTTTCAAGGGACAAGACTCTTCATAAGAAACCATAAGCAGATTCGTGATCACATTTACTTCTCTGTCAATATCTTCACACGAGTACAATGTAAGGGGGAAGTTAACTGAGAGATTTAATTTTGATTCCACCTTGCTCCTGAAAGAAGCCCAGTCAGTTTTTGCCGGGTTTCTATAAGGAATGGCTGGTGGGACCATGGCATCAATTTCAAAACGTATATATCTGTGATCTGATAAGGATGCTTCGTTCGAAACTCTCCAATTATGAATGTATGCAGATATATCAATTGTAGTTAGTGTTATATCTATTACTTCCCTACGAGAACGCGTGATAAAGGTAGGTTCTACCCCAAGGTTCATTAATAATAGGTTAGTTGTATAAATATAATCAAGCAGTGACTTACCCCTTTCATTACAGTTTGAGCTGCCCCATACTGTATGATGAGAGTTTGCATCACAGCCTATAATCAGTTGTTTGTGGTTGCTCTGCGCTAGCTTCGCTACCTCATCCAACTCGGTAGATGGCGGAGGGGTGGGTGAGTCAAACGGTAGATAAACAGAAGCAAAGATGATCTGCTTTGGTCTCCCGTTTAATTCGCCCTCCCATGAAACCGCTATGCTATCTTTACTTGAGACCTGTGGGTGAGAAAATAGATTAATATTTTTCTTGGCTACAATACAGGCCCTGGGCCTACCTTGTTCGTTATTGTAGAACAGATTTACTGATTTGTTGCTCCATCCAGAAACCTTGTTTACAACGGTCCAAGGTTCCTGAATTAGCGCCAAATCCACTTCGCTTTTCTCGAAAAGTTGTTGTAGGTTGGCCGTGGCCGCCCTACTACGATGGAGATTGATCTGAACAATTCTCATGAATTGTTCTGATCAACCTCCATCTCCAACTCTTCCGTTGACATCTCCTCCGTTAGGGTTTGGTCATCATCTGATGTCAGGAGCGGTCCTAGTAGGAGTAAATCCTCGTCTTCGTCGCAAGACGTACCTTTAACCGATCCTGTCATCAGATCATGTCCAGCCCGTTCATCTGTTTCGCCAATCACCAATTCGGTGATCAGTAAGCCAGATGATTTTTCTAACGTTGGAGCAGCATTCGCGCTCTCTTCTTTAGAGGGTGCTGGTTTGGCTTCAGCAGCAGAACTGGAAACCGGTGGTTGTGTGGGGCAGGTTGGCGACACATTTTCCAATTTGAAAAAGATGCTTGCCATCCTGTACCACACCTCCCCCCTGGTTTTGTTAATCCTATCGAATGAGGTCTGGTCGATACCCAACACCAAGTAGATTCCTTGCGGATTCTCCTTAGCAAAGTATACCGTCCAGAGCTCAGTCGGCAGGTTGTTCTGTTGCTTATTCTGGCTAAGGATGGCTGGTACAGGTTTAGGCGGACCTATCACTTCAACCGTTACCCTCCTTAGCTTTGGAATGTCATCTTTGCTTACCATCTGTAAGCGGATGTCATCCCAAGGCAACTTTATTTCGCTAATTAATTTCCCTAGGAAGTCTACCGAGAACTTGTCTAGACAGACTGCCCAGAAGAAATCGCCACGAAAGCCACTCCAACGGATACGAACCGGCAGAACATCACTGGTTGACATAAAAGCAGCGTCTATAGCTGATTCTAATGCCTCCCTGATAATAGACTGTCTGTCCCGAGCGATCCTGCCCCCAGGTGCTGCAGAGTTGATGACAGCCATCTCGAAAGATGTTTTGTCAACTCCTCTGACCACCTGAGAATAGGAACCCAGGGTTCGTTTACCCGTTGGAATGACCTTCGGTCTTGCGACAGGTTTAGATCTACGATCTAAACCTGATTTGGGAGCAGGTCCTTCCCTATAAGTTGATAGCTCAGGGACTACCTTCTTATTGGTTGGTCCTGCTTCTCCCGAATCATCCGAGCGGATTCTCTTTTTTGCTGCTTCTGTTGCAACAAGAGCCCGTGCAGGATCAGTTGTCCCCATTTTCCAACCTAATGTGGTTGACATGGCAACGCCTGACACTGCACGGGCCCCTGCCGCAGCAGGAGCAATACAAGTAGTTGCTGGTTTGGCCGGGTGGACCGATGTGGAACCTGGCAATGCACTTCGCCCGTGCACCACCCGGTTCTCCACCTTTCACGCCCTGTACCGCGCCGCGCAACTTCTCCCTTCTCTGTTTCCGCTTCTGCCCGACAGACAGTGGTTTCCCATCACCTGGTATAACCCCCTTCCGCGCAGACGGACTTCCAAGGTTGAGCCTTTCCAGCGCAGCCCTTGCCCGCTGTCGTTTGCGCTGTTGCGCACCCGACAGTTTATTTTTCTTTTTCTTTTTAACCAGGACCACACCTCCTGTCGTGTGGGAGGGGGTCGAGGTTTGGGTCGCGTTTTTAATCGTATCGGCCCTATCTACTCTTGCTACTTGGTTGTTACATTAGTAGCAACCAAGCCCTCGCCGGAAGTCGTAGCCTCTTCCGACACTTGTGGTAATATCCTACCACGAATTTTTCTAGATTCGGACATTCAAATCATGAAGGTGGATTCTCTTGGTTTTCGGTCTTCGCCCTTCGCCGTTCCAGCATGGTTGCACCTACTGGCATCGCCTCAGGGTTCCTCAGACTTACTTAAGCCCCACCACCGCGACAAGGTGGAATCCGACGGGGGGGCGTTGGACGGATACCCGCGCTCGGAATTTTGCCATGACTAGATAGTGGTCTGAGTCAATGTTAGCGCCTCTGCGAGTAACCACGTCCATGACGTTGGAAGCGTGCCGATTATCAATCACAAAGTGATCAATTTGGTTTGATGTTCTTTGATCCGGTGACCGCCAAGTCAGCTTATGAATATTACGATGAGGGAACTTGGTACTACTTATAACCATATTTTTCATTGCTGCCAGGGATATCAAGCGTAAGCCGTTGTCAGTGGTGATATCGTGGGCACTATGCTGACCAATAGTTTTCTCAAAGATGGGCTCCTTACCGATTTTAGCATTAAAATCTCCTACGACGATTTTAATGTCATGACGCGGATAGTCGTTATAAGCTCTATCAAGCTTATCGTAGAAAACGTCTTTATCCGCGTCCGTAGAATTTCCGGTAGGAGCATGGCAGCATATAACGCTGATATTGAAAAATTGTGCTCTTATGCGGATACGACATAGGCGCTCGTTCATGGGGTACCAACCTATGATTTTATCTTTTATTCTCGGCCCCACCACAAAGCCGCATCCTAATTTTCTTATTCTATCCTGGCAGCTGAAATATATCGCCCATGTTCTTCTATGATATTCTAGGGAGCCTTTTCCTGTCCAATTCATTTCCTGAATTGCTGTTAGGTCTGCCTTGTATTCATTAAGAATTTTTATTAGTTCGTTAGATGTACCTGGCGTGGAGAGTGACCGTACATTCCAGATGCAAATTCTTAAATCATTGTCCTTTATACGTTTGCCGGGTTTTTCGTTATTAAGTTCTCCGTTTTGTTTCTTTTCTTCCCTTTTCCTAATATATATTAGTTTTACGGGTGCGGTTATTAGCCGGACGCCAACCTCCGTTTGCGGGCTGCGCTGGTATCGGAGGGGACAGAATTATAGTGTTGGAATATTTCTCAGTCTTCAACACTCACACTTATCTTTGACCAGTGGGTCACCATGTGGAGGTAAGATAAGTACTTGATGAGTTTACATAGTTGCGGCACTGGGTTATACTAAGATATAACCAATCGATGCTTTCCCTATTGCCACCACATCCATTAGACTATTATAGTAAAATATATAAAATATAGTAAAAAGTTATACTATTAAACTTTATTTTCTAACAAACCTTATTCTGTTAATATTTAAGAATCCTATTTTTTTTTTATAAACTTTAACCAACGCATTTGAATAAGAGTAAAAATATATAAATTAATTATTTCTAAATATTTTAATTTTATTAATTTTATTTCTTATATTAAAAAAAATGCTATAATTGTATTTTATAAATGATTATATATGTTACTATTTCCTTTTGAAATTTTTATAATTATTTTGCAATATAGCAATAGTATGGTTTCACCCGGTTTTTGTGGACAACTGTATTTTTACCTTTATATTTTATTGTACAGTTTACTGAATCTTGTGATACCACTTCAAATGGTTCAGTGATACTGGATCCAACTTTCTCCTAGCTTCGTTTTTAAGTAAAACAAAGGATCCTACTTCAAAATCATATTTTTGAGCATTAAGGTTTGGATCGTACTTTTACTTTCTATTTATTTTCTTTTGTATTAAAATTTATTTTGCATTATTGTGAACAAGCTGCAATTTATTTTTCAATTCCTTTGCATAATCCACATAATTATACATTGGTTCTATACTATTTGTTAAATTTGATGGTAATACACAATAACGTCCGTATACCAGTTCATGCGGTGTGTATGTGTACCCAGTTTCTGAATGAACCGAGGTATTAAAACAGAATACATAGTATTGTAACCATGCATCCCAATCAGAATGATTTTTCATTACATAAGCCCTTAGGTATGCACCCAAAACCTTATGCGAATTTTCCAGAGCACCGATGCTTTCGTGATGGTACGCAGTGGACGTTAATTGTTTAATTTTCAACAATTTACAAATATCTTTAAACACTTCGTTTACAAATTCCGTACCCTGATCAGATGCAATAGCTTTTGGCACTCCGTATCGCAATATAAATTGGTATACGAGCCCTTTAGCAACAGTATTAGCCTCCTTATTTATCAAAGGTATTGCTTCAATAAATTTGGTTAATTCGTCTTGAACCGTTAATATATATTTCTATCCCTCTAAAGACGTATCTAATGGACCAACAAGATCAATAAAGATTTTCTCAAAACTTGAGTCGGCAGTTGACGTAATTACTAATGGTTGCCTTTTATTGTTAATATGTTTATTGCGCTGGCATGAATCGCAATTTTTAACATATGATGTTATATCTTATTGCATACCTGTCCAAGAATACCCTTTCTTTATATTTCTAATCATACGGTTTATTCCCGCATGACCGCTAGTCGGTAGAATATGATAATCGTTCATAATTATTTTTTTATATTTGGATCCGTAACTCTTTTTAACTTTTTAATAAGTTCTATAATAATTTCCGTTGGTTTAAATAACTCTTTTATATATCGTTTATATTTCGTTTCGGGGCGCCCATTTATGAGTTTAATACACTCTTCTTCAATAATATATACTTTTTTAATTTTTAAAGGATCTATGACTAAACGTACATCTCTCAACAACATTTTGTCAAATGATGCCGATCGAGTACTAGTGCTGGCATCATGTCCAAACTTTAGTAAAATACAATTTTTATCGGGAATATAGGCCACTCTTTCATTTGGACCTGTTACTATATTTAAACCTTTATATTCAACATTTCCTCCTATTTCTATAACAAATTTTATTTCTACCATTTTCAAATCGTCTATTAGGGGTGTAAGAAGTTTTTTTATCAAATCATTGTCATCAGTTATGTCCCTATTTTTCGCTTGCGACCGTGTTGCGACACATATTTGCATTTCTTTTAACTGTGAGTTTTTTACTTGTATTCGACTTAAAGCATCTGCCGTTCCTTTATCTTTACCTTTCGTGTATACTACCGTAAAATTATATTCTTCGAGTAATAAACGGAATTTTGTTAACCTACTAGATGGCTCCTTTAAACTAAACAAATATACTAACGGCCTACGATCTGTTAAGATCTTAAAATGTCGGCCAAAAAGATATGGTCTATAATGCTTTACGGACCATACAATAGCCAACAACTCTTTCTCGATTGTGCTATAATTCTTTTCTGCCGTATTTAGAGCCCTACTAACGTATGCTATTGGTCGGTCATCATAATTTGACAAAACCGCGCCTATTGCATACCCAGATGCGTCTGTCCTCAAAATAAAATCTTCTTCAAAATTTGGGAGCACTTCCGGACATGCAAACACAAAAGGTATTTCTTTACGTAATAGTTTATTTAAAGGTAAAGTTATAGCAGCAAAATTTCGTATAAATTTACGATAATAATTTGCGAAAGCCACGAAACGTTAGACTTCAGCAGCGTTTTTCGGCTGCGGATAATTTTTCATTACTTTAGATTTTGTTGGATCAGGTAGTATACCTTCATCCGAAATCATAGAAGGTTCCGCTATATTATCATGTATCATTTTTTTCACTTGATTCTTAATTTCTTGGTTTTGCGCATTTGGTAACCGGTAAGGTTTTTTATATATAGGTATAGTTTCAGTTTTAAATTAATTTACGCTTTAGAAACGGTGGTAAATGTTAAATTATCATCATCAAGATGGAAAATATCATTAAATTTAGTACATATGTGGTGTAATTATTTATAGTTCCGGAAATTATCTTTGAATTGAAAGTAAAACAATTAAAGCGATGTTGTTCTGTTGAAGTCAGAATTTATTCTCAATTTTTATTTCTTAAAAGCTAAACATTAAACCTTAAAATCTAATATTTTATTATGTGGGAACATAATTATCTTCACACGATTTTAATTTTGACAGTCAGCATTTATGCAAAATAAAGAAATATATTTAGTTACGCGAAGATTAAGTAAATTCAAAATATAGAAATATATTTAATTACGCGAAGATTGTGTAAATGCTGATTAGACGTAAAATCGTGTGAATTAAAATTATTAAAATAAAATTATTATATGGCATATTCCTTCGCTCCAAAAAAAAGTTGGGGTTAGTTTTTTTTTTAGTTTCTTTAATTTATAACTTTAGTACATTTTTATTTTATTTTATTAATAGTATGTTTTATTCTTTAGTACCGTTACTATAGGTTTTAATATATATTTATTTTGTTTTTTTTTTTTAACTTTCTTAAGCACATTAATTTATACTTTTTTTAAAAAAAAATTTTGTATTTTTACATGTAGTTTTTTTTTAAATTTTATCATATACCCTACAGTAGTTACAGTAATTAGAATTTGTTTTATTGTTACAAATAATTTTTTTTTAATTCTTTTAGTAGTAGTACCTTTTTTTATACATAGAATTTAATTTTATTTATATTTGTGTGTAATATAATAATTTTTAAAGTAATATACAATTTTTTTTTGTATTTTTGTAGTAAGTAAAATTATTAGAGATGTTTTTTTTTTGTAAATTTTATAATACCTATAATTAGTTTTTTTAGTAGCAGTACTTTTTTTATACATTTTTTTATACCTTTTTTATAAAGTAATGCGATATTATTTTTTTTTGTAGTATGCATAATTATTAGAAATAAAATTTTGTAAATTTTATAATATAGTTAAATCTTTTAGTATTAGTACCTTTTTATACATAGAATTTAATTTTATTTAAATTTGTATGTAATAGTTTTTAAAGTAATACATTTTTTTTGTAGTGTTATTAGAGAATAATTTTACATTATATATTTTTTGTGTTTTTTTTTTTTGTTTTTATATTTATATATTTTTTTTTCTTTCTTTAACATATACAACATATGATAGATTTGATTTCCAATGTAACATAATATAATTTATAAATTTATTATTTATTACATATTTATGTACTTTCTTGATTTAAAAGATTAATTCTAGGGGCAGGTTTGGGTTGTACCGTAGTATCGGTAGGATTTGTATTAGGGAAATAATTAAATCTGAAATTTAGATTGAATAATCTGCTAATTATCCAAAATATTATAGATATGATCAAAACTATAGTTATTATAGCGAAAGTAATTGTAATAACGTTCAAAGTTTTGTGAGTTTTTATTAATTGTTTTTCATTATCTATAATAGCATGAGAATTTTTTATATTCAAACCTAGTTCATCAAAATCAAAATTTTCCATATGTTTAATAGTCATGTTTTCTTTCTGTAGTGGGAATTCAATTTTAAATGGAACTACAATGGAACTGTTAAAAAAATAAGTTATTGGTTTACTTTCAATATTATGATGTTCAGTTTGTAGGTTTATTTGAGCTGTGATTGCTTTACAATCTTCATTTAATCGAACTATGCCACTACCTGATAATTCCTTAGTAAAACTTTCATTCGGACAAATAACCTTGAAATTTGTGGTAGCAGGAATAACAAATAACAAAGAGTTGCTTTCAAGCAAACTGTACCATATTTCATGATTTGGTGGAAATATTTTAATATCGCAGTTTTGTGGACTTTTTTGACCAGAAATTAATCTTACTATACAATTATTTGAGATTTCGTTGTAAATTATGAAATTTTTTGTAGAAATATAAGAATGTTTGTCTATTTTAATGCATGTTTGAAATTCGCTTTCCAGTTAAAAATACATACATATTTGCATTGAATTTCATTTATGGCAACATATTTTTGATCTGTTTTAACGTAGAAATAGGTCATCTTTTTAATTAATGCAGGCAAGCTTGTTAGTTGAAATAAGTTATAAGTATCTGAAACTAGCGGAACAGTTAATTTTATCATGAGAGTATTCATAACTTAAAATGGTTCGATTGTTGCAATTTTATTTAGTTGTGGTAAATTAAAATTGGATAATTTAAATGGTAAATTATATTTGCCTATTAATTCTAATTGTATTTCTTTAAAAGAATTTAATAATGGCGTTGACTGTAAAATATGCCTTTTAAATTGATTTAGTCTTGCTTCTTGAATAATTGAATTGAAATTGAAATTATTTAAGCTGAATCATCAAACGTATGAATTCCTCTTTCAAACATAGTGAGATTTTGAATACTATCATATAAGTTCACAATTTCTTTATGAATTGTTTCAAAATTACGATTAAGTTTTCGTGTTGTTTTATTAAATGAATTTACTAAGTGAGAAATTATTGTAGTTTGTGTGTTAAATGAATGTTTAAGGTTAACTTGGTTGCGTTCCAAATTTTTAAAGTTTTCGTCAATAGCTTTGGCGTCCCGATCGTCCATCACACCAAAAAGCATATTGGCTACTTCGCCTACTACATCTAATAAGTGTCTTTTAAATAATCTCTGTTTGGTAAACAATTTTTTAATATATTCTTGTGTCCTTTTAACTTCAATAAGCGATGCATTCATTACTTTTATACTTATTTTGCAGTGGTCTAAAAAAAACTTACTTAGTTGCTCTTTACATATTGCGGCTAGTTTATCGAAATTAGAGTCGATAAGTTTTAAGTCTTGTTGAAGGGGTTACATATTTAGATGAATTATAACTGTCCATGACGTTAGAGACTGGCGTATTTCTCCAATATTTTACAAGTGAACTCCTGTGTTGTTTATATATTGAATACTCGCCCGCTGTCCCCTTACAAGAAGAAATAAAACGAGTAATGACAATATAGTTGATACCATTTTACGCAGTGGACGTTCACAACCTTTAATAACAAATTACTTATTAAAATTTACCAATTTGATATACATATATAATATATATATATTTTTTAAATTAAATTAGGATTAGTACAAAATTATTTTGTTATGTGTAATATATCTTTAGTCTATTATTGTGAACTTTTTGAAGTTTTTTTCCAACCAAAATAGTAGTGTTCAATGGATTATTTATTTCTGTCACTAGGAAAAGGCCTTTATACACAGATTGTAATTTAGATTTTCTAGCCTTATCAATTAGTAAAACATATTCTCCTACCACAAAAGAGGAAGGATTATTTTTTTTATCATAATATTGTTTTGATATATGTTTGCTACGATCTATATTATTTTTTGCTAACTGATAAGTTTTTTGTAATTTGTGTCGAAGTTGTAGAAAATAGTTTTCATGGTCATAAATTTGTGTTGGTAATCTTTTCATAGTAGAAGGTAATTCTGATGTGAAACCAAATAATACATCACAAGATGTTAATTTTGTACTAATATGCTGAGTATTATTATGTACGTGAACATATTGTCTCAACCAATCATCCCAATTATAAGGACAAGTTTCAGAAAAGTTTCTTAAGTATTCCACTAAAGCGCGATGTGTTCTTTCTAACACACCGTTAGACTCTGGATGATATGACGTAGTTTCTAATTTGTGAATTTTTAGAAATTTGCAAACCTTTTTGAAAAGTTCACTACAGAAATTAGCTCCGCGATCTATAATAAGTTACTTAGGAATTCAATATCTACTAATTATTTCATCATAGAATACCCTAACCACTGTACCGGCTTCCATATCCTTGATAGGATAACAATCTACAAAACGCGTCAAATCATCTTCAAAAGTTAAAATATATTTATTGCATTTTTCTGTTTCAATTAATAGACCAACTATATCCATAAAAACTTTATCAAATGGCAATTTAGATGTTTTCGTTATCATCATAGGCATGCGAGTATGTCGTTTTTGTTTATTTTTTTGACATTTTACGCATTTTTTAACATAATTTCGAATATCAATTTTTTTTCAATTTCAAAAGTGCTTTATTTTTTTATATTTATGTTGTACATTTTACAATAATTCTTAAAGCTAGAATATTTATTTGCTTTTTTTTTTTGTTTTTTCTTAGACTACTGCCAAAATAAGGACTTAGTTCTATCAATTATTTTTAAGATAAATTTAAATTTTTTTTTATTTGTCTTTTTTTTTTATTAATTTTATTTTAATCATATAGATTTAACCTATTTTAACATTTAAGGGTGAAAAATATTTTTATATAAAAAAATCCCTTTTTTTTCGTTTTTTTTTTTAAAAAAAAAAAACTTAAAACTAAACTATGCCTAATAGATAAAAAAAACAAGATGTATATATATAAATAATATTATATATATATTTAAATTTAATTTTTCCACCAATTTTTATTTTTAAATTTAGCAAAGAAATTTTTATCTTTTTCTGTTGTGTTTAAATTATATTTTAATTGATTGTAATCTATTGTTTGAGGATTATATACTATTTTTTGGTTTGTTGTTCTTCTATTGAAATGATAGATAATTGGTAATCCATCTTTATCTTGTAGATATTTTTCCATGTCTAGATATATAAAATATTCTGGTGGAATATATCCATTTATTAATGATCTCTCGAAATATTGGTTATTTGGATAATATATTTGCGATATTAATTCGTTATTATCTATTTGTTTGATGCGTTCAAAATAATTTCTTGTTAATTTTAATATAAAAAAATCTATCCTTTCAATTTCTGCCATGTTGTATATATATTTCGTTGGATAATATTTAATGTAGTTTGTTGATGGATTTCTGTGTTTATTTGTACACGTTCTTAATATTTGCCTTTCAATTTTTCTTTTTTTTTTCCATATTACTGGCACTGATATTATACCATATAGGACTTCCATATGTCATATTTGGTCGAATTAGGGTTTTATACGCTATCATCTTTGTTTTTACATTTATTGTTTTGTTATAAAAAAGACTTTTACTCATCATAAATGATTTTCTAGTTTTTTCTACCATGTATTTATATGCTCAGTGAAGTTCAATCTGTTGTTCAATATTATGCCTAAATATTTAACATTCTCTTGATGTGATATTTTTTTATTATTTTTATTTGTTATTTGAAATTTTTTCCAATTTTTTTTAATATTATATGTAGATTTTTCTAGTCCTTCTAGGAATAATATCGTTTCACATTTAATCTCATTTATAATTAAATTCCAATTATAAAGAAATTCTTCAGTTTTATTATATAATTTTTGCAGCTTAGCTTGTAATATTTTTAAATTACTATCTCCCGCGTAAATAGTTATATCATCTGCATAAGTTATTCCATTGTTAAACTCTTTTTTAAACTCTTCGTCCTGAAATATATCAGCTGTGTAGAGATTAAAAAGAGTTGGAGCTAAAATAGTCCCTTGTTGTAATCCTGATTTAACGAAAAAATCATCCTCAGTGATACAGTTTTTAATTTCTACTTTAAATTTTTTGTTCGTTATCATTTCATGAATAATAAAAATAATTATTAGAGGTATTTCATATTTAGTCATTTTGTAAAAGAGTCCTTCTGTCCATAATGTGTCAAAAGCTGTTTTTAAATCTATCAAACAGGCAGCTGTACATTTTTTTGAACTGAGATTCCAGCATATATCAGAAGTCATTTTGTTAATTGCATGAATCGTAGAATGATGTTTTCTGAATCCAAATTGATTATTTGGGAGTATATTTTTTGTTTCAATACATTCATCCAGCTTAATTTTGATAATTTTTTCGAAGACTTTGCTTATATTTGGCAATAGATTTATCGGTCTATAGCTTGTGATATTTGTCGGATCTTTACCTGGTTTCCTAATTGGTATTATTTTAGATGTTTTCCAATTGATCGGAAAATAACTATTATTTATCATGTTATTGAATAATATACAATAACTATTAATTACTGACTTTGGTAATTTTCTTAAAATAAAATTAGGAATTTTATCTAGACCGTACGATGTTTTATTATTTGTTGTTTTCAAAATTGTTGTAATTTCTTTTATATTTGTGAATATATTGTTATCTATATTTTCACTATTGGATGTATTATTATCATTAAATGTTATGTGTCCTATTTTAGACATATTTTTATTACATATATGATTTTTGATTATATTATTTGTTATTTGAACCTCTCTATTTATTTCGTTATTTTTGTTGTTTCTGAATCCTTCATGAGTTTTTTCAAACCATTTGCCGAGTATGTTGATTTTATGTATATTTTCTGTTATTATGTACTTATTTTGATAATTTTTTTCCAGTTCTTCTGTATTGATTTCTACTTCAGCTAATAAGTTTTTATGTTCATCTGCTATTATCAAATCTTTAATATCTGTTTGTCTTTTCTTATGAAACATTTTATTTATCTGGCTAAACATATTTGGCGATGGCTTAATCTTTTTTAATTCTTCTTGCCAATATTTATTTATTTCTAATTGTATATTTTCTTTAATTAATATTTGAGTATTTTTAATTTCAGATTTTAATCTGTTAATATGACTGTCATTTCTATGATTTAAATTGTTCCTTCGTAAATAACTAACATGTTTTAATAGATTAGTTTTATGTTTCATCAGTCTAGTGATTAATTCAGTTTTAAATTTGTTTGAAAAATTTGTTTTTTTATACACAGGTACACTATGTGTTATGCCTTCATTAATTATGGAGTTTAATTTTTCAACATATTCTTCAATTGATTCGTTACTTAAATTCATATTATTCGGAATTTTAACATTTTTATGTAAGATTGCAATTTTATTGTTGAATTTTCTCCAATTTATTTTCTTAAAGTTTAACAAATTATTTTTTATGTCATTTTCTATGATAAAATCTTCGTTATTTATTTTTTTAATATTAAAGCAAATAGCTTTGTGATCGCTATCATATTCTAAAGTTTCTAAATTGTCTGTCCAGTCTAGACCTACTGACATTCTTGCATCTACAAGAGCTAAATCAAGAAATGAACCTGATCTGGGAAATGTTGGATATTTAGTAGAATATAGCTTACATTTAAATTCTATCGAATTCTCACTTAACCATGAATTAAGAAAATTTCCTTTGCTATTATTGTTAATGTTTCCCCAATTTTTATGTTTAGCAATGAGATCACCTGCTATTACGTAGGAATTTGTTTCTTTCTGTAATTCTAATTTTTTTAATATATTTTGAAATTCTTTTTTGAATTCTATAATATCATTACTTGATGAGTATGTAGAGATAATATATAGATTTTCATTTGATTTAATCTTACAATTAATTATAGATATATCTATACTTTTATAATTTGAGAAAATAGTTTTTTTAACTTCATAATATTTATAATTATTTTTTATTAAAATGGCTGTACCACCTGCTCTTACTGTTTTTTTCTATCGTTTCTTATTATTGTATATTTGTCAATGTAAAGATTATGCTTCTCGTTTAATTTTGTTTCATTCAGTAACATAATATCAGGCTTATGAATATCTAAAAAATTACTTAAGTATATGCGTTTTTGATGTGATATTAGTCAGTTTATATTAATTGAAATTATTTTAATTTCACTTAGACTAATATCCATTATTGAAGTTACTAAAGATATCATATAGAATGTCAATTCTATTATTTTGATTATTTAATGTTTTCATAACATTTTCAACTTTATTTGTTAAACTTACTATATTATTAAATAGTTGATTCCATTGCTCAGATCCATTCTCTTTTTGTTGATTTGTTTGTAATTTTTGTTGTATTGCTGCAGCCTCTGCGTAAGTCATGTTGTTTTTTCGATAATTATTATTTATGCTTGTTTTATGTTCTCTTTTTTGTTGTAGAAATTCTTTTTTTGCTTTTAATTTTAAAGATAAATTTTTATACACTTCACATCCTTTGTATGAAGCAGGGTGACCTTCCTTTTTACATAAAGCACATTTTAATTGCTCTTTTGTTTTATTATTTTCTTCATCATTTTCTGGTTTTTTTATTGAGCATTTTTCTGGTCCAGGTCCATGATCTTCACCACATTTTACGCAGCGATGTCTTAGTGCGCAGTTACTTGCTACATGTCCGTATCTTTGACAATTTTTACATTGTGCAATATTTGATTTTCTTACTAGATTTTCCCAAGTAATTATACGATTTTCTAAAACTCTGATCTTTTTAACATCATTAATGTTAGTATTATGTGAAATTTGTATCAAAAATAACGCAGTGTTATATTTATTTATTATTGAATGTTTTGTTGTTAGTCTTTTTGCTGATATAAATTCAACATTTTCAATGTTAATTTCTTTTAAAGTGTTTAATATCTGTTCAGGATCATCTTCACTATCTAAACCTCTTAAAATTAGCGATTTGGTTTTTTCGGTTAATGGAGTAAATGAAAAATAATTAATATTTTCCTTTTTCAATAAAATTTTTATGTTTTTATATGAATCGATATTTGAAGCATATATAATGAATTTATTTACATTAATTCTTTTTGTTTTGAAATTCTCATTACCAATACTTTTATCATCTCTGATATTGTTTGAAATTTTATTTATTTCTTTGTCATACACATATATTGGTGGAATTTTATTTATATTGTTTTTGATGTTTAATTCATTATCTGTATTATTATTATTCTCACTATTTGCTAAATTATTATTATTCTCACTGGAAGAATTAATATTATTTGTTGTTAGATTAGAATAATTTTGACCATCTGTTTCCATATAGTCTAATAAATTTTCTTTTGCAATTTGTTGATCATGATCTGAATCTCTCGTGATACTCAATTTACGTTTTTTAAGGTTATTATTTTTATTATTTTCATTATTTTCATAAATAGTATCTTTTTTATTTTCATTAGAATTGTTTTTATCTTGTAAATTTTTTATAGTTTTCTGTAAATTTATGATCACTTGATTCAAGTTATTAATTTGTTTTTTTAGTTGCACATTTTCTGAGTTTTGTGTCCTGAAACTTTATTGTCCATTTTTTTCTTTTTGTTGGCCATTTTAAAGGCTTTTTTATTTTTTATTTTTAATAATTTATAATTTAATGATTTAGTCACATCATTACTTTTTATAATAGTATATTCACTACATTTTGTCATCAATATTTGATTGAATTATTTTTATTTTTATTAATAATATATTAATTAAATTGTGGTTTTATAATATTAAATATTAAATTGGAACGATACTCTCTCTATGAAGGTCCGATCGCGACCATAATTTCGAATATCATTGAACATGTTTTTCCATTTCTAATACCTTTTAATTCGCAAATATGTTTTTAATGCACCTTGGTGACCACCAAGTGGATTATCGTGATATTCACCAAGAACGGCATTAATAGTTTTTGAATTTGTAATTACAGAACGTTTTTTATCATTTAAATTTAAGAAATTATTACTTGATTCTTCTACGATTAGCTCTTCATCGCTAGAATGATCTGAGATAATATTTGAATTATTACCAGTATAATTTATATTTTTATCTGAAGAAGTCTTTAATTGAGTATTTTCATCAATTTTTTGAGTTTGAGCACGAGTAAGAACAAAAGTTTTTGAATTAGATGGGTTATTATCAATTTTATTTACTTCTGGAATTCTACTTAAGGCATCTGCAACTGCATTTTCTTTACCTGGTCTATAATAATTTAATATCAAAATCATATTCAGATAATTTAAATTTAAAAGTTGAAAGAACTAGCACCTGTAGAAAGAATAAATGGTTGCGAAAAATTTGGATAAATTAGGATAGGTGGATTTGAGAGAGCAGTTTTTAATTTAATAAAGTGTTATATTATTTTATAACATTATTATTCTTATTTAATAAAAACTCACAAGACATATTTTTCAATTTTTATATATTATTTTATTTACTATTATTTTATTTTTTAACAAATGTTATAATAAGAATCCTGGCGTGGTGACTGAGCACCACGCCAGTTTAATCTTTTAATCACCCTTCTTCAAAATATCAACCGATTACTTTGAACGTCGCGAATCAACTCTTCAATTCAATTACAATAAATTAATAAAATCAAAATTGCATTACAAAAATCATCGAACTTAATTTTTGTTAATCTAACAAAAATCAAGGTCTCATTATTTGCGTTCAATTACCTATTATTTTTGCACTTTACTTAATTAACAAAAGTGTTAATTAAGCAAGTACGTTTCCGCTGCAATTATAATAAAATATATTAATTAATATATTTTATTATAAAAACGCGTGTCAGGTAATTGAACTTTATGCAAGTTACAATTTTAATTTTATACAACATCTCCCAATACCCGAAGAAAAAGACCAATTTGCAAGAATTGGACTTTTTCCAGGAACTGGGATGTATTTGATTAGCTCTGAATTTATGACTTTCGAAAAAAATTAAAATTAAAACTTTACAAAAAATAGAAATTTAATTTATTTAAAAAAATTATTATTACAAAATCATAGTTTTTATTAATTTACATAAAAACTTCTTCATTTAATTTTCATTTTACATATTTAATAAAAGTTACATTTAAAAAGTCAAGAAATTTTCAAATTTAAATATACATTTTTATTAAGAAATTTAAAAAAAATATTAAAATGACAACAAATAATTAAAAAAAAAAAATTCTTTTTTTTTTTTTTACTGCGAAAACATTATTTATTTAAATTTTATCTTTTTAATACAAGTAAACAAACTATTTAAAATTATTCTTTTACAATTATTATTAGTACATATTTAATAATTAATTCAACTATCCAAAATTCAACTAAAAACCAAAATCCATATACAAAACTCCTTCCATTTTTTTTAAAATTATTATATAATAATATTTCATCTCAATTTAATATACATAAATATACCAATATTAAATATTTATTTCTTTAAGAAAAATTATATATTCACCATAGACCGACCATACATATACTTTTTTTATATATTACTTTGTATTTAATTTCCTTTCTGATTTTTACTTTACTACACTATTTGAAGCGAAATTCAATCAGTTACTGGAAGTCGATGTTTATAAATATAATTTATATAAAAGTTATTTTACATAAGTTCTCGAATATTTTAGTTAGAAAAAAAAAATATTGAATTTAATGGTTGACAAGATCAAGATGGGCTGTTTTAATTACAGCTCTTGATACAACCTAAATTTGTTGAATCAAATAATATATCGCTGGTCTAATTGTTGTCAAGATCCGCTGTTTTAACGACAGCTCTTGATACAACTTTTGTACCATACGATATTTTATTGTTCCCAATAAATTGTATTTTTTACATTTATTATATATATAGTGTAACACATCTCATAGTATTGTAAATTGCAAAGATCGGCTGCATCATTTACAACTCTTGTACAACTCCGCTAACTGAAATGTTCACATTTCTATATAAAAATCCGATGTAACTAAAATCTTATACCAAGATGCGTCCCTTTCTAGGACTCTTGTTTTAAAATCGACCAAATAATTAACATTTTTCTAAATTCCATATAATTCTTTATCTTAATATAACAACAATACTACAAGTTTTCATAAAACTTTTAACTAAACCTTTTTCTGTATATAAACAAACTGATTGAATTCAATTCATACACCAATGAATTCTAGTAGAATCGTATCTTCTATACTTTTAAAAAAAAAAACTTTAAAAAGAAAAACGTTTATATTCAATATGCAAATTTTTTTTTCTTATACAAAACGAATTAATATGTGTTTATAAAATTTAATTATATCATTGTAATATGTATGTATATAAAATTGCGATTAAATAATGTGTTTATTATTAAAAAATTTCTTTCAGCCTAATTGTTTAGTTTCTTATCAGCATTTAAATTCTCTTTAACGGATCCTCGTTTAGCTTGTTTCTTTCTATCTGATGGTTACCAAGTATACAAAAGGACGATTTGTTTGATTATTCGAACATACCAGCATCTAAACCTTTCATTAAATCTCTTAAATGATTATTTAATATTGATGTATTTTGTCCATCAAATAACGCTTTTTATTTATCATAAATAATTCTAAATTTTTGAAAATACGTTTTTCAAGTTCAACTTCATTATATAATATCGAATTAATTCTTTTCCAAAACAATCAAATACAATAATTAATGGTACCTGTTACCCTGGACGCCTCCCACTGCTCCTATCAGTAATTTACTTATCAATTATATGTACGGTATTATTATATATTTTAAATTAATTTCGGTTTGTATTTGTTTATTTTTTTTAAAATCAAGTTCTTTATTATTATTTATTATTTGTTATTAATATTTTGTATTACTTTTTAATTATTTGTTTTTCATTGATATTTATTAACTCTTAGTTTCAAAATATTCAACACACAATACAATAATCTATAATTATTTTATGTTTTGTATATTTTTTTTTATTAATTTACAATTTTGTCAATAAACACTCTCAATTAATTGAATGTAACTACTATCTTTAACAAATTAATAATTTAAGTTTAAATTTTATTAAAATTTCTTTAAAAACAAAGTGTATCACAATTTCTCTGTACATTAACAAAAACAATTATTCAAAATTAACCAAAAAATATTAATAAAATTATAAATTTGCACAGATTCTATTTCACAAAAACAATATTCTTTACACAATCTTTTACTTTTACTTTATTTATAATAAATTATTTTTAATTTCACAATACGGTCAAAAATGTTGTATTCATACACTATAATTGCACTACTACTAAGTACAGTATTTATTAATAATTTAATAATCTTTAAAAACTACTTTTCAATTAACACTAAAATCTTTATGTTTATTTTGCTATTCAAAATTACTAATTTTATCTTAAAATTTCTTAACAATTTAATTTAAGACACTGTTGGAATTTTCACTATTTACAATATTCAAATTTAACTTATACTTCAACTAATTTTACGTTTGTTCAATAGTTAATTTATTTTTTTAATATTCACTGTATTTTACTATTTTTTCTAATTTAAGTAATTTATTATTCAATTAAACAAATTTAAAATCATTTTTACTTTTACTATTCATTTAACAAAAAAAAATCATTAACATTATTTTTGTAACATAGAATTTCTATCACTTTTCACTAAGTTCGACACCAAATTTATTATATTTCTTAAATTATTACGATTGTTTAAGTTTTTTGTATATAAATTTATAAACATTTATTTTTAAAAATTAATTTAAAATTAATATTTATCACATTTAAATTTACACGTCACTATTTGTAATACCGTATTAATAAAATTAAAAGTCTCGCGTTACCAAATTATTTACTAACTAAAAAAACTTTATCTATTCTAATATTATATGTATATATGTATATGTTATATTTTTATTTGGACATCGTTTAACCAGACTCAGTTAAACATTAAGCTAGGGTGTCTTTTGCGATATTCAAAATAAAAACTAATAATATTAATATGTTCTTTATATATAAATTATTATTACTTATTCTGTTCTGAAAAATATTTTTACTTTTACTTAATTAAATAATTTTAATAACATTTATTTTGATTAAATTGCACTATAATGTTCGATTTACATAAAATTGAAATGTTATATATATATATATATATATATATATATATATATATTTAAAGTTTAAACTATATTATTTTTATATCCGACACGTAAAATCTTTTTTACTAGAATATGTAAATTTTAGTTCCCCGGCTGCGCCAAAATGTTATATATATATTTAACATATTATATTTCTTATAGTCTTATTTAATAAAAACACACAAGACATATTTTTCAATTTTTATATATTATTTTATTTACTATTATTTTATTTTTTAACAAATGTTATAATAAGAATCCTGGCGTGGTGACTGATCACCACGCCAGTTTAATTTTTTAATAACTCTTCTTTAAAATATCAACCGATTACTTTGAACGTCGCGAATCAACTCTTTGATTCAATTAAAATAAAATTAATAAAATCAAAATTGCATTACAAAATCATCGAACTTAATTTTTGTTGATCTAACAAAAATCAAGGTCTCATTATTTGCGTTCAATTACCTATTATTTTTGAACTTTACTTAATTAACAAAAGTGTTAATTAAGCAAGTACGTTTCCGCTGCAATTATAATAAAATATATTAATTAATATATTTTATTATAAAAACGCGTGTCAGGTAATTGAACTTTATGCAAGTTACATAAAGACGACCATATAAATGTTTTATCTTTTTGAGTAATTTCCCGTAAAGGTTTTTCTAATGTAGCATAATTTTGAATATTTCTTCGTAAAAGTTTGTCATACCTAGAAAAGATTGTATTTGTTTAACATTTGTAGGTCTTGGTATTTCTAAGATATTGTTTACTTTATCAGGGTTAGGCAAAACTCCGTTTTCAGTTATTTTAAAAAGGTATACAATTTCACGTCGCAAATTAAAATATTTGAAGACGCAAATTAAAATATTTAATTCGTTCTAAAACTTCGATTAACTTTATATTATGATCTTGCAGATTCTTACCGTAAATAACCACGTCGTCTAAATAAACAAAGCATTTTATACCTTGAAGGCCGGACAAAATATAATTCATAAGACATTGAAACGTCGCAGGCACACCTTTTAAACCAAATGCCATACGTTGGAACTCGTAGTGGCCTATATGGTTACTGAAAGCAGTCTTTGGGCGATCCTTTTCCTCTATTAAAACTTGCTGATAACCGCTTGCAATGTCAAGGGTGGAAAAATACCTGCAGTTTCCAAGCTGATCTAGTATATCATCAATACGCGGTAAAGGAAACGGGTCACCAACTGTCTGTTCATTGAGTTTGCGGTAATCTACAACAACTCTATATTTATTTTTGCCATCTTTACCGGGCTTTTTTGGAACAACCAGTAGAGGGCTATTCCACGGGCTTTTACTATTTGATATTATACCTTCATCAAGCAGACGTTGTACTTCTTTATTTATAATATTTTTTTGCGTTTCCGGTAGTCTATATTGTTTTTTATTAACTGGTCCTATAGAGGGATCAGTCGGTATTTCATGAGTAAGTGCAGTTGTATAAGTAAGTTTATCATTTTCTAAATGAAAAATATCTAAATAATTCTTGGCAATTTTTGCAATTGAATCGCGCTCTTCGGGATTTAAATCATTTTGTAATTGTAGTTCATTTAGTAAATTTTGATATCGATTTTTAAAATTATTATTTTCATTATTTGCTGATTTATTTAATGAATAAACGCGTTTTTTTAAAGATTTGTTATTTAACGATTTAATATTTAGATTCGATAATATTTCGAAATTTGCTTTTGGATTTTTTAAAATAATTTCTTTGTTATTAGTATTTGCTACGCTAATAATAACATTTCCATTTACTACTAGCAAGATAGACTCCAGGTAAAATTTCTTGTGAAAAACATATTAAATCAGAATTGTCGGGCAGGGCCATTTGACTACTACCTCGGAACGTGAAGGAATTGTAATATAAGTTTTATTGTATTTTTGTTTCAGTGAATTTTCCGTATAATTATTATTTATTCCGTTTAATAGTAGTTCTGAATCTGAAAGTAATGTGCTATTATCTAAATTTAGTTTTTCGGTTGTTAGCGATTTTATCCCATGCGAGGGGTAAAAATCTCTTTCTTCAATATTATTTTTATTCATAGAAATTAAACTTTGGAAGTTCTCAGAATTTCCTGGATTTGAAATACATTTATCCGAAATGTTTGATATATCAAAATTATGTATTTTCATATTTTCATTATCATCAGAAATGAAACTTTTTGAGTTTTCAGAATTTCAGTGTTCGATTGACTGTGTAAAGAAACACACGTGCGCAATTGTTTAGCTAAGATAATAAATAAGTAGTTATCTTGAATTTATTAAGAAAAGAATCTGTAAAATTTTAAATATACATAATTAGTGGTTATCGGAAAATGAGTGAAAGCTCATTTTCAGATGATGAAAACAATGATGAAAATTTAATTAATTGTAAAAACAATTTAAAAAGAAAAAAAAATATGACGTCAGACGACGAAAGTGATAAAAATAAACTCAAATCTAGTGGGAAAAAAAATAAAAAAAATTCATAACAAAAAATGAAATAATAGAAGAGAATTTTACTCTACAAACTGAAATTAATAATCTAAAACAAATAGTGGAAAGTCTTAAAACACAAATTTATAATTTAACTTGTGCTAAAAATGATAATAAAGTTGAACTAACAAATAATATTGATGATGAAATGGGTGAAGAGGAGGGAGTACACCCACATCAATCTTTGAATAGCGAAAATAATAAACACAAATTATTAGAAACGGAGAGTGCAAAAAATAATACCCAACGTTCAATAAATAATACCGAGACACTTCAACAACAAAAAGTCAATATAAATAACAATATAGTAATGATATCGACACACTAAAACAAATACTATTAGACAAACTTAAAATTAAAAATTTTGCATTTAAAAAGATAGCAAATAATAAACAATTATTATATATAGATAATTTAGATAACTATTATATAGTAAAAACAATGCTACAAGACGAAAAAACCAAATTTTTTACATACACACCAAGGACGGAAAAAACACAAACCTTAGTTTTAAAAGGACTGAACGAAAATGATGAAGAAACAGATATTAAAAATGAATTAATCAACTTAGCAATAGAAGAAGTGGAATTTGTAAAAGTAACAAGATTAGTTACAAGTAATTCAAGAAAAAACAATATTATATTAGGTACCTTCTTAAGAAATTAAGAAATAAAACATCAGCTGGGATAGATGAAATAGGTAATATTGGATAGGTAAAGATCCAACAGATGCTAAAAATCTACGAGCAATTAATATGCTACCAAATATTAGCAAAATATTAGAAATACTAATAAATGATAGTATCGTTACATTTGCTACGGATAACAACATAATACCTGAAAACCAATTTGGTTTCAAAAGGGACCATTCATGTATACATGCTATCACGAAATTAACATCTGACGTATGTTGGAAAATTAATAATAAGGAATGTGTAGGCGCATGTCTAATAGACCTGAAAGAAGCATTTAATTCGGTATGGCTTGAAGGATTAGTTTTCAAATTGATAAGTTATGAATTTCCAAATTATTTAATTAGAATTATTTATAATATGATAAGAAACAAAACGTTTGTGGTTAGAAATGGCAAAAATGTTTCCTTAAAAGATTTTCAGGTAAAAAATTGTTTACAGCAAGGTACAGTGAATGCTCCAATTTTATTTAATTTGTTTTTTAGTAACTTACTAAAAAAATTTAACTTAGCACCTAACTCAAATGTAAAATCCAGTAATGCATTCGCACATGACTTAACAATATACAGATCTGGTAAAAAAATAAAGGATATTGAAAAAAATTTGCAAGAAATGTTTAATGAGACACTAAATTATGTTAATTCTTGGAAATTAAAAATTAACTATAATAAGTGTGAATTAATATTATTTAGATTTTGGACCATCCCTAACAGAAGCAAATTATGAGATTAGGAAAAATTGGAGAAAAATTAAAATAATAACACCTGAAAATATAATAAAAGGACAGAAAACGGTCAAATATCTAGGGTTGATATTACACCAAAATTTAAATTATAAGACACATGTTTCTACGCAGATAATCAAAGCTAGAAAAGCCTTTATGGCATCAAAAAACTTATTTTACAATAGAAATCTATCATTATTATATGACACATACTGATTATTTCCCGTTTTTCCTCCGAATTCAAATTATCCGTTTTTATTTCATTAAGTACCCTTTGGACTCTATTAGGTTGATTAGGCTTGGTATCGCTAAATTTAAAAACAAAATATTCACAAGCTGGCCACGATATTGGCTCGTACCAGTTAAAATAACTTTTTCCGATCTGGTATTACCGGTATTTTCCCGTTTACGGCTTTTGATATCGAACCGCCCATAAAAACTCCATCACACCATTCCTGTGGATGAAATACTCGTTCGTCTACGTATTTGCTATCTATAAAGTATGTGCTCTCACAACGAGCAGGTAATAATAAAGATTTTTATTTTTCTTTTCCTATAAAAGGTAATTTGATTACTGAGTTTTGAATTTTCAATTTTAATATAGATTTTTCTAAATCAATAATAGCATCTACATGATTAAGAAAATTTGCACCAATAATTCCATCGACAGGAAAATTATCTTCTGCTATATAGAAATTATACCATTTGTGTAAATTTTCAAAGTTAAACTGACTTTGTTTTGATCCTAACGTCTCTCTAGATCCTGATATACCGTTTATCTTAATCTTATTTTTTGTATTTAAATTGTAATCTACTAAAAAAAAATTTTATTAAACAGATTGATGCTCCTGTATCTACTTAAAAATTTATACTCCTACTTTCTTTTCCTATTCTAATTTTTACATTCATTCGTCCTGACATATCACTTACATAGACACCCTGTGTTATATTATTTTCAGATTCTTATCCTAGTCCCTGTATTTTGATTAATTCTGTTAAAATTTGAGTTTTGATTATTTCTATTAAAATTTGCGTTTTGATTATTTTGCGTATTTCCCCTATAATTTTGTTTAAACCGCTGGTTATTGAAATTATTTTGATTTCTTCCGAATTTATTAGAATTATTGTAATTATTTGCCCGATTATAGTTATTCGCATTGTCGTTGTATTGGTTACTATTACCTGCCCTAAAATTTCTATTTGAATTTCTATTGTCCACATAATATAAATTTTCTTGTTTAATTTCCAGACACCCATCAATTTCTAACAGATGTTTAATAGCTTCTTGACTCGCGCTCATGAGAATAATTCTATATTTTTCGTGCACTCCATTTTTTAGGAAAGCTAAACCTCGCCTTTCATTAGATTCCTTCAAGGAATCAAGTATGTTCTAATCTACTATCTTCTCCTTGAGCCGTAACTTCTAAATCTATCATTTTTGTTACTAAATTTTCTATTTCGGTAACATACTCTCTCATTGACCTATTACCCTGTTTTGCCCTACTTAATTTTGCTCGAATCGACTCTAGCGTTTCTTTTGGTCCGCATTTATCTACTAATAACTTTTTAAAATTTACTAATGTATCTGGTTTATTCGTTCCTACTTCGGTTAATGCCCGACCCTGTATTTTACATTTTAAGAATTAACGTTTTTTTACTAGGTTCTGCGAGCGTATCGCGATAAAACTCGATTGTGTTTAAAAAATCAAGAAGTTCTTCACTTCTTTTTTCCTCATTCGATGCATTAAATACGGGTTACTTTTGTCCGATACTAAAATCGAAAGCTGCCATTTCGTTTTCAATTTGTAAATTATTAGATTCTACTTTTTCCTCTTTTTCTACTATTTTAATAACTTCTATTTCTCTTTCGTTCTCTAATATATCCTCTAACTTACAATTATCTATTTTTTCGTTTTTTTCTGTTGGTATTTGGTCTATTTCAACTATTATACTATTATTTATCCTAACTAATGCTTCGTCCTTACAATTTTCTATCCTTGCTGCAATATTTTTCGCTTCTATATTATCTAATTCGCTTAATTTCAATTTTCCTAATTCTTTAACAATATTCTTATATTCTGTATATAAACTTTGTAAAACAACTATCTTTTCCTGCGCTCTTTCTTTCGACCTCTTTCTATTGGGTCCGCCTTTTCTTAAATTTATTACTAATTTACACAAAGTTTGACATAATTCTGTTAATTTTTTAATAAGTTCCCTCGCACTCATTATTTAGCAACATCGTAAAGTAAACAGAAATGTTGATATTGATATTATATCAATGATATAAGTAAAATAATTTTTAATAATTTTTATATATTACTATATTATGGTTAATCTCATGGTCAACGTCACAACTTATTCATCATTAAGTCGCACAATTAAAAATCAAATTTAATCTTATAAACAAAACTATTAGAGTTTCTAATTGTAACTTAAAATAAAAGTAGTTCTCTTTCTTTATATAAAAAGCTCTTAAAGCGTTTTTTTTTATTGCAATTATATTAATTTATATTAGAATTAAAAAATTATTCAGGGAGTCTTAATTTTGTCATCAATCAAATAAGATCGCTTTTTTTCGTTTTCTAACGTAATAATTAATCAATTCAAAAATAAGTTTTTTGTGGTAAATGAAATTATTCTTACTTTCTAAAATACAAATTGTTGTACAAACATTACAATAAAAATAAAATAATAATTACTTATTATAACGTTTTGTTACAAAACTTGATTTTTAAATTTTTTTGGCTAATTTACCTAAAATCAGGTAAATTCACTATATTAGACAAATATTTCACTCCTTCCAAAAAAAAAATATTGTATATTATGAGCATAGATAATATATACTTAATAGATCGCCAACTCTCAAATAAAAATAACAGCGCCACTCTTACATAGAAATTGAAATGGGAACTAAATTTTTCATGACCCTATTATTATTTTTTTCACTCCCAACCCTATTCTTTTATTTTTTTTTTCTCCCATAATGCCCATAACCCTTTTTTTTTTTTTTTTTTTTAATTATAAAATTATAAATAAAAATAAATAAAGAAAATAATTTATAGCAAATTTTTTATTTTATTTATTTTCCTTTTTTTACAAATTTTTTTTTGATAGTACTTGAAGGCTTTTTTTTGTATTGGGTCATCAGTTGGTAGCTGCATCCTGGAGGAACCGCAAAGTTTCCTGTTCAGACCATAACAATAATTATGTATAAGTAGTTTTATACTATAATTTATAAATTTAGAGATAGTGTTTAAATTCACAAATTCACAAATATATTTTTTAAACACGCTAAACACTGATCAAATATCAAAACATATCACAATACAAACACACAAACGTTTTTAATTTTAAATGTTTGTAATCATAAACATAACCACAAATATAAAATTGATAAAAAAATTGCTAAAATGACACTAAAAACGACACTAGCGCTCCCTGAAATTGAAATCGGAAATAATGTCAATTTTATAAACCATTTTCTTATTTTCTTCGAAGTTGAACTACCGTGATTATGAGTATTGGATATGTAATACTACTACCTGTATTACAATAACTCTTACGCAAAAACAAAAATATGAATATAGTTCCTATATGCAAGATATTCCTTAACTAAAAATGTATGGACTTATGACCCATTGTAATCATAATTTCACAAATAAAAAATTTCACACAATATTAACAATTACCGTTTTTATATTTAATATAGTTAAACATAAAATTTCTATTAAAAACTTAAAATATTTATAGTAAAAAAATCTCAAGTAAACCGAAAAACAAAGCAATATGTAATAAATTGAATGATTTATGTTAAAATTTTCATTTTTAAAATTCAACAATCGAAGAGAAAGCAAAGCAAATCAAAAATATGATCAAATACAAAATTTTATCTTAAATCTTCAAGAAAAATTCAACTTAAAAAAAAAATAAAGAACCCCAAAGATAAAAAAAAAACCAAGAATTATACATTTTTATTGTATTTTTATTCATTAAATCATATCAATTTTTTGTGTAATCAATTTTTATAGCATTACTCTTTTACAATTTTATTTTATATATACTTTTCTATTTTTCAAATTTTCAGATAACAATTAAATAAGATTTTTTTTTTTTAATTTTTTCTTTATAGAATAGTAATTGATATTCAATTTAAATATAGTACAAATTTCTTTACAAAATAGTAATTTCAAAATAGTAATTTATTTTTCGCATTCAATTTTATTTAATTATAAGTATAAAAAAATATATACATATATATATATAACAATTAAATAAGATTTTTTTTTTTTACTGTAAATATATGTAAAGTTAATAGTATTCAATATAATAGAATGTAAAAAAAAAATTATTTTTGAACTTATATCTTTTTTTTCTTGATTTATACTGAAAAGCTTGTCTTCGATGGTCTTTCTAGATGCTTTACTACGTCACCGATAAATTTTCTTTTCAGGTGATTAATGCCTAACTAAGCTAAAAGAATGATAATTGCTGTTATAAACATAATTAGTAACACTATTGATGTATAATGATCCCCTGATGATTGCTGCGATGCTAATGCTATTTGTGGACCTGTATTGACGGCTGTTTGTTCTTTAGACTGCCCTTTTCTCATTATTTGTTTTTCACTTTTATATTAATGTTTTATATTAAATATGTATATCATTTCTTTAACTTTTGAAAAAAAATCTATGTACAACACATCAATAATGGCTTTTTTTTCAAAAATTTCTTTATTTTTAAAATATAAGAAAAGTCATAATTTTTCTTAACTTGTTTTAAATATTTTATTAGTATTTTTAAATTAATTTAATGTAGCCAACATGAATTTTCTTTCTATCGTTTTTTTTTTTTAAAAAAAGTATATAGTTAATTAAATTTTCCTTTCTTCTAAAAATGATAAAAACTTCACTTTTATTCTTTATAAGTTTTATTTATTTCAACTTTAATATTAATTACATTTATTATTTATCTGGTAATATTAAGTTTATTTAATTGTTACGATATAAGAGTTGAGAACGAACTGACTTAAAATCTAATTAAAACATTTTATGAAAGCTTAGATTTGGAAATAGAAGTGAGAGACTTAGTTTTGTTATTTTCCCATCAAATATGCTATATATGCAGTTTCGACAATTCAAACGGAAAGTGCGATTGAATTGCAACATGTGTATGGGAAAATAAATTTAAAATAAATTTAAAATAAAATAATTTGATAAAGTTTTGGGTTTTATTACATTCTTTATATTACTCCTCCACCGCCTAAAGTGTTTGCAGTCTCTGCAAATGGTAATATTTGAGGGAGAGAGCAAGTAGAACCCAATGAATTAGTTTTATAATGAATTTGAGGTGAAGAAATTTCAACTTTAGTGACCGTCTCATTTTTGTTTCCAAATTTACATTTATTTTTACAAATTATAAGAATTATGACAATTATGACTATAATTATTACTGTACTTATTCCAAAAGATGAATAGTTTATGACATTGTTTTTAAATTCAACGTATTTTATTATTTCTCTATTTTGAACATTTTCTATACTTAATTTTTCCAATGTAAGATTATTGATTAATTTTGTAAAGTTTACATGAATAATTGGGATTATATTACTAATTGTTACCTTTTCTATTTTATTTTCAAAAATTAGTTCATTTATTTACTTTACAATTACTGAATTTTATAATGCTACTGTTCTTGATAGTATATTTATGTTCTACACAATTTTGAATTATTGTAGTAATAGGTAAATTTTTTGTAAAAATAAGATCAGCATAAATTTCTTCTATGGAAGTAAAGTTATTAAATTTCAACTTGCAAATATTAGTTTTTTTAAATACATTGCGAATACAATCATTCGGATGAAGCTCTAGATCTTTCTTTAAAAGAATTTCTTTATTATTTAAATACAAATTATTACCTCTAATTAATACTTTTTCTACATCATGATCTAGCTCTTCTTGTTGTTCATTAGGAAGTGTGATAATTAAACCATTGTAATATGTTTCGCTAGTAAATTTTGGAATTCTTACTACGAAAATAAGAAGGTTGGTTTTTATTAATACACTATTGCGAATGAATGGTAGCATAGTTGCTGAAATGTTATATTTATCTATTTCTACGTCTGTTAGGACATCATGTGGGAGTACATTAAGTCTGCTCATAAGTACAATATCGGTCATTTTTTCTAATTGTCTATTTATTAAGTTAATGTCTGCGTAAATTTGAAATATAAATTTTGATTAGTCTACTAATATTCGAATATCGTTGTTATCGTTAGATACTTTTTCAAGAAAACTGTTTAATTGTGATTGTTGATTGTTTACATGATTTACTACTTCGTCTAAATTTTTTATTAAATTGTTATTTATTATGACCTGCTTATTAATTTGGTCTGTCATTTGTATTGAATTCTGATCTAAATTTCGTAAGTGCTCAAAAATTTCATTGGCGTCATCATTATCCATGTTACCAGTTAAAAATTTCAAGCCGGTTCCTAAAATATTAATTAACCCCCTTCGATTTCTCTTTTTCCTAAATATATGTGGAACTATAGTATTTAAATTATGTTTTGTTAGTAGTAACTCCCTATTTAATAACTTATACTCATCAGATTCCGTGCCCAGCATCAATGATTCTATATTCGTCTCAATAGCCTTTATAATCTAATCGTACTGCTTTACATCAATGATGTGAAGTATTTTCGTATAGGAATATACAACTAAATTTTCGTTGAGTTTGAGTAACGAAAAACCGTTTTCATTATTAACGTTTGTTATTTCAATTGTTTGTCCCAAAACATTTGGAATGAAGTATGTATAAACAAAATATCAGGAGAAGCATCTGAAAATAAGAGAAGCGAATATTTAAATTTGGTATTTAAGCTTTCGTTTTTGTTGATTTGGGTTATATCTAATTTTCCGGTTATTACTGTCATCGATTATATAATTACCATCTTTTTTAATTTTATTTAATTTTTTGTACTTAGGTTTAATTTTTTGTACTTTCCTATTTACTACAACGTTTTCATGTGATTCATATGTTTTATCGCGAGATTCATTTAGTTGTTTAATTTTACTACATTTATTTTTTTTGAATTCTGTTGCTAAATTTTCTATATCACTACGGTTTAAGTTTTTTTGAATAAAGTCTAAAGAGCGAAGTTTAGTTGTCGAGTGTATAGTGTTATTATAGATTGTTATGATTTTATGTATCTTATCATCTAACGTTTCCGTGGACTTTTCTACTTCTAATATACGAAGGTGTTCATTTAAGGTGCCATGAAGTCTCTCGATACCTGTATTTCCGGTCTTGTTACCTGCGGTTGTAACATGTGTTTCTATTTGATTTTCTTTTAAGAAAAGTGCAACAGAGTTGTGTAAAATGCACCGTTCATTATCGTATACGAGTTTTTTCATTTTTCCAAGAAATTTAATTCGTTCTTTTAATGCTTTCAGTATTGAAATCCACGTTCTATCACTTAGCTCGTGAATTGTAGCATACTTACTGAACTTGTCTATGGTAGTTAGATACATAATTTGAGGATAAGGAAAACAGATATCAACATGAACAATTTCATTAAAATTGCATGTACTTTCTGTTACTTTGTATGGATGTCGATCATGTTTAGCTAGTAAACAGACTTCACAGTTATTAATAAATTTTGTTATAATTTCTAATAAATTTGGGTAGTAAATTTTTTGTTTAATTTCATTAAAAGTTTCATTAATACCACGGTGGTTTTTACATGTTCTTCTTTAATTATAGAGAGAATTTTCTCTTTATCTGATATGTCGATTAGTCTAATATCTGACTTAAGCAGTTTTAAATTTTTATTGTTAGCAAAATATTTGACATATAAGTTTTGAAATTCAACGTAAAGTTGGTTATCGGTACAGTACATACACATAATACCTTTATCTTTAAACATATTTTTCATAACTTCTAGCAAATTGCTATTTTCGTCGATAGTAACAAAATTTTGAATTTTTTTATTTACTATCTTAATAAAAGACCTTTCTTTCGTGCCTTTTTCTAAATAAATTTGATTTTTGTATAAATTAACCGGTTTTTCCGTGATATAAATGTAATCGGTTTCGTCTTCAGCTGCACTATGGACTGTGGCATCAGTAGATCCAACTTCATCGTTAGAATCATTATTGAATAAAATATTGAGTGAATAATTCTCATTTTCGTAGTCAACGTACCTACTTAGTTCGTCAACAACATTATTTTCTTTTCCATTTAAATAGGTTATTTTGAAATTATACTCATTTAATTGTATTTTCCACCTTTGAAGCTTCATATTTGGTTCCTTTATGTTGCTCAGGCATACCAATGGCTTATGATCAGTACAAATTGTAAATAATCGGCCATATAAATACATTCTAAAATATTTTACAGCCCACACAATAGCCAAAAGTTCTCTTGCTATTGTGGAATATTTTTGTTCGTGATCATTTAGAGTACGCGAAGCATAACGAATAGGATGGTTGGATTGACTTAAAACTGCTCCTATGGCTATATTTGAAGCATCAGTAGTCAGAGTGCAATTTTTATCAAAATCGGGTGGTTTTAATACAGGGTCACTAATGAGAAGCATTTTTAATTTGGTAAATGAGTTCTAATATTCTGTGTTATTTACATTTAATTTATATTTTTTTTCAAATTTTTCACCATTGGATATGCAATTTTTGCGTAATCCTTTATAAATTTACGATAAAATCCCGTAATACCAAGGAATTGACGTATAGATTCAATAGTCTTAGGCAATGACATATTTTGAATTGCCTTTACTTTCGCGTCATCCGGTTTTATACCGTTACTAGTTACTACATGTCCTAAATATTTTGTAGACTGGCTAGCAAAATGACATTTATCGATTTGTAACTTTAAGTTAGCTTCTCTCAGTCTTTGCAATATTTTCTTTACAGATTGTAAGTGTTCTTCGAAACTAGTAGAAAAAATTAATATGTCGTCGAGATACACTACACAAATTTTATTTATAAAATCTTTTAGAACATTATTCATTAGGCGTTAGAATGTCGAGTGTGAACTTTTCAACCCAAAAGGCATTCTTAAAAATTCAAAATGACTGTTGGCCGTTGAGAATGCTGTTTTAGCTTGGTCTTTTGGTGACACTTCAATTTGATGAAACCCTTTGGCTAAACAAGTGTACTAAAATAATTACATTTCCCTAGCTTATCAAAAAGACTTTCAATGTTGGGCATTGGAAACTTATCATCAATCGTTGTTTCATTGAGTTTCCTGTAATCTATAACTAAACGCCATTTTTGTACATTAGAGCTATTTGATTTTTTTGGGACGAATTATAATGGGTGAATTATACGGACTGTTGCTTGGTTTTATTATTTTTTGATCTAACATTTCTTTAATCTGCTCATCAACTTCTTTTCTGTGGACCTCGGTGTATCGATAAAGTTTACTGTACACTGGAATATTATTTTTTTGTATTTATTTCATGTTTTATCTCATTAATAAATGATTGGTTATCTCCCTCTTTGAAAAATAAATCTTTATACGACTTTAAAAGTATTTCTAATTATTTTGCTTCATTATTATGTACAGTTTTAGAAATATTTTCAAATTAACTATTATTAGAAGCATAATTTTCACAACTAAAAATATTGATAGATTCGTCACAATATCTTTTATTGGCATATATTTCTTCTTCCGCGTTTAAGTAAAACGATATTTTTGCATTACGCGTTTCTAATATACGATTATAATTAATTACAGCATCTAAATTATCAAGAATATTATTTCCGATGATGCCATCAAAATAATTGTAAAATTTGTATTCTTCGAATTCAATAAAATAATCGTCCGGTTCATTAATTTTTTTAAAAATTGGGAAACTATAACGAGCATTAGTTTGAATTTCCCGATTTAAAACTTTAATAGATTTATTTTTTGGTGGTATTTTCCACTTTGAACTACAAAGTTTTGGATTTATAATGCTTGTTTCAGCACCACTATCTATTATGAACCTTAAATTACGAATTTTAGTATTAACTACTATATAGGGCAATTGTTTTCCTGCACCAGCCGAAAATTTTGAGGATCGTCGTTACGATATTGACCAATATTCTTGGAAATATCCATTGGTTCTTCAGCATTATTATTTTGGGAGTTTGACAAATTACTATTATTCGAGCGACGCGATCGTACGCTACGAGCGGCCTCATTGTTGTGTCTATTGTCCCTATTATTATTATGTCTATTATGTATATCTCTATTATTATTATTATAATTGTTATTACGATTATAGTTATTGTCCCTATTATTATTATGTCTATTATTTCTATTGTTATTATTATAATTGTTATTACGATTATAATTATTATTATAATTGTTTCTACGATAGTTCCCGCTATGGTTTTCTTCATTATGGTTTGATGGATTTGGATCGGTTGTGTTAGTGTTAGTATTATAGTAGCTTCTTTGCCTATTATTATTATTTTAGGGATTCCTAAAATTATTGGAATTATTATTTCTATTTGGATGACTTTTATTTGAAAATGATAAGTATCCAAATTTATTTAAAAGGTCACAAGTATCGTCCAAAGTTTCTGGGTTTTGACAACCAATAAGGTTTTTAGCTAAATAAGGCAAATTTAAGGTGAAATGTTTCAGTGCCAATCTTTGATTGTGGTCAATCTGAACCGATGTGCGTGGACCCTGGTTGTTAACGAAATTCTCAAAGCACTGCAAAACTGTGGTGTCAAAATAGTTGCATATGCTGATGATGTAGTAGTATTATCATCAGGAAAATACCTAAACACGATTAGCGAGCTTATCGAAAAGGCTCTTGAAAAGATTAGCAAGTGGTCTAAAGCTAGCAGTCTCAGAGTCAACCCTCAAAAAACAGAATTAGACTATTCACCCGAAAGTACAACATACCTGACTTTCGCATTCCCAAAATGGGAGACAACACTCACTCTCTCACCACAGGCAAAATATCTAGGTCTAATCCTAGATCAAAAGTTGAGCCGGCAGGCTAATGTAGAGGAACGTATTCTTAAAGCCAATAGCACATTCTACGCGTCTAAAAGAATGTTTAGTAAATCGTGGGGCTTAGTAGTGGAGTTAAGCTCGAAGGACGCAACGGACGGACGACTGACCCCAAAGGGAATTGAGACACAACTTGGCAGTGTTGCAATATGAGGGGTTACTTTTAATTTTTGATTCATCCAACAAAACATTTTTTGTCTAGGAATATGCTTCGATAAAGGCTTTACGCTCTTCAGAAGTATTACAATCTTTAGGAAAACCACTGGCTTCTTGTTAAGTTTAATAAATGTATTCATATATTCTGCGAACAAACCCCCAGTTTTGCTTACAGGGTCGTATTTTGTTGTTTGGTATTCCCACACTTCATATAATTCCAAAATTTTGTAGCCTATTTCTAGATTTAATTTTATTTCTATCGCTGCTCATGTCCCTACTAAACTACGTTCATAAGTATTGTGAGTACATATGTCGGTCACGTTTTCGTTATCGCCGCATGGAGGTAAAATACGACATTTTATTATTCCGTCAAGTTGTGTAATATCGTGGATATTTTTACATTGATCTTTGTTATAGATCATAGGATGACCAATAGGGTATTTCATATTTTTATTTACAAAGAGGTACAAAGAAGTAAAATCTAAATATCACATTTTATCACCAGGTTTGACTTTAGCATAAAGTTTAAATATTTCAGTTCGCCCACCAAATATTGCATCCCGAGGTTGTAAAGCGTTATACAAAATAAAGACGTTGTTATTTAGGGTTGTGTTTACAAATATTTCTGAAAATTGCATTCCCACATAGTTAGTACATTGAATTTTTTTAATTTTAAAAATTTAATTCTAAGCAAAATACTCTCCGTTTAGTATTTCATTTTCAAAAAGAAACCAGTTGTCTCATAAAAGATTGATTTTTTTTTTGGTTGATAATTATTATTAGGTGTATTTTCTGGTAAGAATTGTTTCCTATACACAAGCATTACACTTGTGCAATTGTAAAACTTTCTAGAAAAGAGTTTATATCTAACAAAGATACAAAATCAGTCATAATACGGAGACAACCTTTACGAAGGCTATTTACATCACCCTGACAATAATTAATAAGTTCTTTACGGTTATTGAAAACATAACCAGAATTTTTTAAATCTTGCCATCACTTATTAAAATTTTTCAAATCTTTTCCTCCCAAATTCTGAGCATCAAAAAACTTTAATTCAGGAATATCTCGTATATAATTGTAGTTTTCATCCGTAATGGGGATAATCACCTTAAGAAATTCCCTCTAAACCGAAAGTTTGAGGAAATTTTCCCAATGCCATGGGTAAAAAATTTAATGAATCTAGAAATTAAATATGTCTATCAAATGTAATTTTAAGAATTTTAAATCCACCTAACATCAGTTTAATGGGTTAGTTCTTTTAAATAATTCTTTTATAATAAGCTGCCCATCATAGCTTTTAAAATTATGTACTATACAGCAAACTTTATTTATTACACTTGCATGAAGATTTAAAAGAAAATCGATAAATTTCTGTATACAATCTCCATCATTATCGTTCTCAAAGACGTGCAATCTTTTTTTACAATTTTTACATTTATAATCATCATCATCAATAGAATGACACAAATGACACCATATTTACCACACATAATGACCTTAATGACCACTAGCAATGACCTTAATAGTGAGTTCTGTATTTTATGAACACATTTTTGAGATAATCCATCAGTTTGTTCCTAGAATTATAAAGAAAGACAAATTATCAGAACCCTGGTTGAAAAACGAATTGAGAACGCTGAGAAATCACAGAAATAAATTATACAAAAAGCAAAAAAATTGTACTAATCATTCTGAAGAATTAAAACAGGAGTACTACAACGTAGTAAATAATTTTTCCAAATTATCACATGAAGCGTACGATCAGTACGGTAACGAAATGGGTCAAAACATCTTAAAGAATCCCAAAAAAAAATTCAACTTTGTTAATGTGAAACGAAAAACCTTATGATATCCTTTAGATATGTATAAGAACAATTCCATCAATTCAAATCCATAAGACATTAGTAATATGTATGCGGAACGTTTTCAAGAAGTTTTCTCTAAAAACTCAAACAACTCAAATTCCTCTCCAACCACGCTTGACTACCAGCATCTAATCGATGAGCTCTCATTATCATTAGACGAAATTATGATTTCACTCTTAAATATTGTTCAGCCAGCACCCCTAAAAAAAGAAAAATTTATTAATGCAACATATATACATTATTATGTTGAAAACTTACATGTCTGTGATTGTCCAGAATCCTTGGTATCCTTGGATATTGAAAATAAACTAAAAAAACAAAAAAAAAAATTTACATTATTTTTGTACACAAATATAAATAAAAACAACAACAACCACACATGAAATATTCACATCAATAATCCATGAATGATTGTTGATTGTTTCTACATTTAATATACAAAATTGAAAGGTACTTACCTTAGCTTCCAACTGGAACAAAAATGCAGCCAATCCATCATGCATGTTGGTCACAAACCACAAAACAATTCTGGGTTTGCACCAACAAATCTGAAAAATAGGGAAAAAAGTTTAGGTAGATATCAGCCACAAAATAGCTGACATCCATGATGTATATAAATATTTGGAATTCAAATGAATTCCTAATTTGAATTTTATTAACTTACCTTCGCTATTTGTTGGAAATAATCCAATATTTATAAAATAAAAACAGATAAAATGCCGGCATTTTATCTGTCAAACCGAAACTTGTAGATTAAATAACTAATAGACGGGTCGCAGTAACTTTCCGAAATTTCACTACCCGGTAGAAAACATAATCGCGAATCGAATTATGTTAAGGAAAATCGCGGAAAACCAACATAAAACATAGAATTTATGTTTTTTAACTTAAAGGAAAACCCTTATAAGTGCGAGCGAGATGTAAGCGGCGCAAGCGAGAAAAAAATAACTACGCGAAAACACTCTCAATAAATAAAATTCAGTAGGGACAACTTAAAAATAATTAAATTTGCCAGGGCTGAACATTTTTTAGAACAAATTATGGCGAATTATAGCAGAATTAAATTAGGGAATTTTCCATGAAAATGAATTATAATCATAAAAATTATTTATGAAAATAGTAGGAAATATATAGTTAAAACTAAAAAGGTTAGTAAAGGTTTTCAGAAAACCTTCAGCATAGAAAGATATTACCATTATGGTCAAAGTTAGTAAAATTTAACATGGTAACACCATGAAGAAATTAGAAACTCGAAAGAATTTAGATTATATAAGCGATAGCCACTTTGAGAAATTATTCAGTCTCATCGTAGCAGCAATCCAGTAGTATCCTCATCGCAGCAGTTTTAGCAGACAGCAATAAATTAATTATTTAATTTATATTTAAAAAAAAAAGGGTATTAAAACAAACCACGTGTATACGGATAAGATTGTTACATGCACAAGTAATTGTGGAATTTGTACAATTGTTCCTATACAATAATTTGGTGAAAATTTAATAATATTTTGGGAAAAAAAAATAAATTTAAATTTTTTATTAAAACGGAAAAGTGAATTAATTATTAATTAAATTAGTGTTAGTTTAAAAGAATAAAATTGCCAATTTAGTGAATTAATAGAATTCAATTAAGGTAAATTTTGTTATTGAATTATTAAAATTAGATTCAGGAAAATTGTCGGAAATTTCTATAATTTAATTTAACGAATATTATTAGTGAATTAGTAACATTTTTTTTTGGCATAAATTTAGAGAAAAAATTAATTTAATAAAGATTGATAAAGGTGTTACGTAAAATTTAATTTAAAGTTTGTCGCAAATTGATAGAATTTAATTCAATTAATTATAATAAAAAAAAGGTTAGTTAAAACGGTTAAGAAATTCAGTTCAGTAATTAAATTATCTAAAGTCAGTTAAATTAATTTGGTAATTATAAACCAAAAATACAAAGGCCAAAATAACCACATTTTTTGTGTGTATATTTATTTGAAGTTAGATTTGAAGCCGCATTGCGAGCACGTGTCGATTATTAGTTACGGTTATCGAGTTGCAGCTCGAAATTTAATTAGTGAGGTTAAATTGTGAATAATTGTTCTTACAAAACGATTATTTTCTTTGGGAGGAAAATTTACATTAAATTTATCCTGATAATTTACGGCGTAAATTATATCGAACCATATTGTAAGTTAGTTACATTTTGGTAGTTCTTAATTTAACCAACACCCTAAAATAATTTTAAATTCGCGTGTCAAAACCGCATTATATTACAAAAAATATATAATTCACGTAATCGCAATTAAGCAGGATTTAGTTAGACAGAAATTAGCTTAGATATTTAGAAAATCAGAACCATTAGTCGTATCAACCAATTGGTAGGTTTCTGTGGAAGAAATTTTCATTATTTCTAAAATCAATCGCAAACGATTCATCAACATTGAACAGCGCTAACAGGGTTGTTGAAAGTTTATTGAAGTTGTCACTCAAGCGGCAATTCAGTAAACAGACACCTTGAATTGAACGTCAGTCACCAGCCAAAGTTAATAGTACGAACACAGTGACGGCAGACGCAACGCAACAGTCAACGTCAACACAAATGAAATTTATTAAAGTAAAGTAAAGTAAATTAAAATTATTTGTTTGTTTGATATTTAATAATTATAATTGTACATTTAATAAATTACTATTTAAATAAATATTTTTATTCAAAATTGAATTAAACGCAAACCCTACAGACATTGTCTTTTTATTTAGTTCAAGAGAAGTTACATTTTATTTTTTCAGGAAATACTTAACAGGCTCACCGAACATTTTGGTCCTTCGAACCGGATACTGTCGGGTCCGTTTGATTTAATTAGAATTGAGATTTTACACGGAACAATTGGTTGATAGTTTTTATTAGTAGAAATTGGCAATTTTATGTTAGGTAGTTGTAATTAGGAACTAACATTTGTTTCAGAATTTCGTCGGAAAAACAGAGTAGTAACTTAGCAAAAACAACTAAGTGGTTTTATTTCAACATGTCGCCGACATTAAAGGGGTTGTTGACAAAACAGGTAGTATTGGCAGACAAAATTAACAAGCTCATTATTAATGGAAAAAAACGAAATTGGACAAACGAAACATCGGATTTTACGAAACTAGAATCGATACATTAACAGCAGAATGGCAACAATTTAACAACAATGACACGGAAATCCGTTCAATCACGTTACAATCAGCTGAAGCATGCGATGATCCGTATATCGTAAGGGATGTATATTCGGATATAGACATTGCTTATACCGAATATTTAGGAGAATTAAAGGACAATTTAAAATTAAAATTAATAGATGAACAACAAAATGCACTACTACAAACATCAATGTCACAATCCACACTCACACAATCAACATCCACATCAACCACGACGAATAATCACATACAACTTCCACGTATGACATTACCGAAATTCAATGGCGATTATGGTGGTTGGCGATCATTTCATGATTTATTTGTGTCCATTATACACAATAATTCACAACTACATAACGTTCAAAAGCTGCAATATTTAAAGGGTTGTTTAACCGGTGAGGCAGAAAGGCTGTTAAGAAATATACCAGTAACAGAAACAGATTATGAGCCAGCGTGGAAAAAATTAAAGGGCCGTTATGAAAACAAACGGTTGCTCGTAAACACACAAATTCAAATATTAGTCAATCAACCAAAGATTACTAACGAAAATAGTAAATCGCTAAAACAGTTGATTGACACAACAGAAGAATGTGAACAACAATTAAATTCATTAAATGTAGTAATATCTACATGGGATACACTAATCATATATTTATTGGTACAGAAACTACCATATACAACTCTTCGATTATGGGAAGAAGAGTTAGGTGACGGACAAGAGTTACCAGATCTTGCTCGATTTAAAAAATTTCTAAATACACGATTTAGAATACTAGAAGCCGTGGCACAATCAACAACGCCAATGAAAGCAACACCACCATCAGTCACAAAAAATTATCATGTCGCAACTCCATCGAAATGTCCAGCATGTGGATCATCACATTATGTTGGAATATGCAGAAAGTTTCTACAAATGGACGTTAAACAACGCAGAGCATGTATTGAACGATGTGGACGATGTTTCAATTGTTTTGGCAACAAACACGGCGCTAATCAATGCCCAAGCAAATATAAATGCAGACATTGCAACAACAGCCATCACACTCTATTACACATGTCGACAAATCATAGTCCAGGACAACGAAACCCCCAGGGGGTTAATGATCGACAGGCTAGTAATGAGAGAACAATACAGGGTGACAACAAAGAAACAGTGAATTTATTCACGCCACAACAACAACATGTACTGTTAGCCACAGCGTTGGTAACAGTATATAACCGTAATGGACAACCACTAACGCTACGATGTTTGATTGACCCAGGGTCACAATCATCATTCATCACGGAAAGTAGCTGTAGAAAATTGGGGGTACAAAGCACACCAGCCAAGGTTGAAATTACAGGGTTAAACAAAAACAACACAGCGTGTTCGAATAAACAAATCAACATTGAATTGTTTAAACATAAATCCAATCATCAAAGGATTAAGGTTACAATGCTGGTGATCAAGCAAATCACAGATTTGTTACCATCTAATCAAACTTCCAAGAAACAATGGAATCATCTGAGTCATTTGGATCTAGCAGATCCTACATATTATGACCCAGGAACAATAGACGTGCTATTAGGAGCAAGGATTTATGCAGAAATATTACAAGACGGTCTAATAAAGGGACCTAAGGAAGCACCAGTTGCTATAAAGACAAGTTTAGGATGGATACTGTTAGGAAATACTCCTACATCAGATAATGGTAAGGTACAGACGTTTACCACCATTCAAGTTAGACATGATGAAATAGGTCATCAGTTACGAAAATTTTGGGAACTAGAAGAAGTTTCCACAAAGGGATTATTGAAGCCTCAGGATCAAGAGTGTGAAGAACTTTACGAGAAAACACATGAAAGATTGGCAAATGGACAGTACCAGGTACAGCTCCCGTTTGTCGGCGGTCAAGAACCCAATTTAGGTTCGTCCAGAGAAATGGCGAAAAAACGTTTTGACGTGCTTCAAAACAAATTTAAAGCTAATGAAGCTTTAGAAAAGGAATATTCAAAATGTTTAGATGAATATTTAGAATTAAACCAAATGGAAGAGGTTACAAAGGATAATACAAAATTATCATATTATATTCCACATCATGCGGTATTTAAAGAAAGTACCACCACAAAATTACGCGTAGTATTCGACGCGTCAGCAAAGACGACCAACGGAAAGTCGCTAAATGAACAAATGTTGATAGGACCAGGTCTACAACCAACATTATGTTCAACACTTATGAAGTGGAGAAAACATAAGTTCGCTATGACAGCGGATATAGAAAAAATGTACAGAATGATATTGGTACATCCGGAACATCGGAAATACCAACGCATTATTTGGAAAGATCCAAATACAAAGGTAGAAAAGGACTACCATTTGAAAACTGTGACGTTTGGAACGTCATCAGCTCCATACTTAGCGATTAAAACGCTTCAACAATTAGCGAGAGATGAAAGAAAAAATTTCCCAGTAGCAGCCAAGGCAACCTTGTCTGATTTTTATGTTGATGACTTACTAAGTGGAGCGGATACAATTGAAGAAGCATTAGAACTTCAAGGACAATGCATTGAAATGTTAAAGAAAGGACATTTTAACCTAAGAAAATGGGCTAGTAACTGTCCAGAAATTATAGAGAAGCTACCAATAGAACATCGCGAATTAAAGGGAACATTCACCTTCGATGAAAATGAAATTATAAAGACATTGGGAATTAGATGGTATCCTGGTACCGATTACTTTACATTTACTACAGTACAAAAACCACAGCCAGCTATTACCAAACGATCAATTTTGTCGGAAGTAGCTTCATTGTATGATCCAGTTGGATGGATATCTCCAGTTATTGTCGTAGCTAAATTACTTATTCAAAAACTTTGGATATCAGGAAGCTCATGGGATGCTGAAGCTGACACAACCACTTCATCAGAATGGAAAGATTTTAAGGCACAGTTATCAGAACTTAATAAAGTAAGAATACCAAGATGGATAGGATGCACTAAAGATACATCAAAGGTCCAATTACATGGGTTCTGTGATGCATCGCTCAAGGCATACGCAGCAGTTATTTATATGAGAATTGAAGCAGAAGACGGACAAGTAACATCAAGATTAATAACATCGAAAACGAAGGTGGCTCCGATAAAACCAGTAACATTACCAAGACTAGAACTATGTGGAGCTCTCATTCTGGCAAGATTGTTTAAGATAACAATACAGGCTATGCAATTGGAATCTGTTACGATTCGAGCATGGACGGACTCAACTATTACACTGCAATGGATACAAAGTCATCCATCAAGATGGAAAACGTTTGTGGCACATAGAGTTACAGAAATTCAAGAAATAGTACAACCAACGTATTGGAAACACGTAAGTACTGAACACAATCCAGCCGATATTGCATCTAGAGGTATAAGCACAAGAAATATTATCGATAACAAGTTATGGTGGAATGGACCAGAGTGGTTGACAAAGGTAGAAGAGGATTGGCCAAACATTGTGATGAATTCACAAAATACGGTGCTAGAGGCAAAGGCTACACAAGTAGTCTCATTGATGGTGAAGTTAAACGAAATATATTTACGATTTTCGTCATTCACCCATTTAACGCGAATAGTTGCATTGATATTAAGATTCAGAAATAATGCAACACAGGGTAATTCAAGGAAAACTGGCGTGATAACAACACAAGAATGTAAGATAGCAAAAAAAATATTATTTAAATTGATTCAACAAGATAGTTTCAGTGAAGACTATCAACGATTAAAAACGAACGCTAATATCAAGCTGAACAGCCAGTTGGTGAATTTAATGCCATTTGTTGATGAGCATCAAGTTATGCGAGTCGGGGGAAGATTGGCCAACGCAAACATTGCATATTCAAGGAAACATCCAATAATTCTACCTGCATATCATCACATAACTAACTTAATTATAGATGAAATTCATAAGGACACACTACATGGAGGAGTAAGTTTAGTCTTGAACACCAGCCGACAACTGTATTGGATAGTAAATGGAAAAAGAGCTATTGCAAAACGGATAAATCCATGCGTTGTATGTGTAAGACAAAGAAAACAACGGAGAGCACAGTTAATGGGAAACTTACCCAATCCACGGGTAAACATTACTCAACCATTTCTACATGTCGGTATAGATTTTGCTGGTCCAATAACACTAAAAATGTCAAACCATAGAAAATCAAGACAATACAAGGGATATTTTTGCATATTTGTTTGCATGGCAACCAAGGCGATTCATTTAGAAATGGTCTCTGATTTAACATCATCAGCGTTCACAGCAGCTTTTAAGAGATTTGTGTCACGAAGAGGTTTATGCACAGATATTCACTCTGATTGCGGAACTAATTTCAAAGGAGCAGAACTCAGTTTAAACAGAGAATTAGCCAAGGCTATAAAGGAAGCAACACCAGCATTAAAACAATACTTCAGCTTACACAATATTAACTGGCATTTTAATCCACCAGGGTCACCACATTTTGGAGGCTTGTGGGAAGCTGGTGTGAAATCAGTTAAATTTCACTTAAAACGAATCATAGGAAAATCAATTTATACGTATGAAGAATACGCGACACTATTATGCCAAGTTGAAGCATGCCTCAACTCTAGACCACTCACTGTGGTTGCAAATGAATCAGAAGATATGGACGTATTAACACCAGGACATTTTTTAATTGGTAAAGCTCTTAATGCTATTCCGGAACCAAACACATTGGAATATGTAGCTCCTGGACAAAGATGGAGGCACATGCAATACTTAACTCAACATTTTTGGAACAAATGGTCCAAGGAATATTTACACACTCTACAACAACGGCCTAAATGGCAATCAACAACAACTAATTTAAAAATAGGTGACGTCGTATTAATCCGAGAAGAAAATACAGCACCAACATTTTGGCCACTTGGAAAAATTATTCAAACGTTTCCAGGGACAGACGGACTAGTTCGAGTAGTCGAAATAAAAACACAACACAGCACATTTAAAAGACCGATAACGAAAATTTGTCCATTATTGACAAATACCGACAATAAGCAACAAGAACAATAATTATTAACACTGATATGTTGTGTTGTCCTATTTGTCCGTTATTTGTTTGTATTTTATGTGGTAACATTATTTAAAAAAAACAAATTTATTAATAATTGTTTTTTTTTATTTTTATTTTTTTGGGTTATAATCAGGTTAAGGAAATCGTAATGGATATAACAAAAAATAAATACCATTTTTCAAATGTAAATCAACGCAATATGAATAGCTGTAAAACGCTGGAAGAAATAGGGGATGTGATAACGCAAAGCATCAATGACTATTTTAACTATGCTGAATTGGAAAAATGGGGACCCAGTCTGAGATATGACTCAGCACAATGGCGTTTAATGAAGGCAAACGTTGGCCGCCCAGCAGGTATGGCACCAATTGTACCAAGAAACGCCAAAGGACTGGTAGCTGAAAAATAAAAAAAATAAAAAAAAAATGTGTAAAATGATGCATTAAATGTATGCAATAAAGTTTAATAGCTGTTCATTTTTGTTTTTTTTTTTCTTTTACATAGATAGGTTTTATTGTTGTTTTGATGGGAAGGTGAATTTTCACTATCATCAACAACATACTAATTTAAATCTAATGAAATAGGTCGTGCCGTCATGTTGGTTATAGTTCATGTTCATGTTGTCCAATTAATAAAAAGAAAATTATAGTACTGATTAGTTTTTTTTTATTATTAGGAATCATGAATGCTTTCGAAACCAACGATTTTCTAACAATTTGGGAGGATGTGTCCTTGTCTCCAAAGAAGGAACAACAGCGGCTGAAACAATGCCAACGTGTTGGTGATTCCAAACCCGCGACTTCTGTGGCACCAACACACACGCGAGCTGTTGAACAAAAATGGTTTTTTGAACCACAAAACCCAAAATCAAAAACTGTAGCTGTTGGTTTAGCAAAGATATGTGAGAGCACATCAACAGTCAACAAACAGCAAGTTGTTGCATCCACTGCGGAATGCAATTTACCAGTGCAAGCTGGTGAAAGTTCCAAAGTGAGTAGCACAACAACCAACACTACACCTATTCAAACCGCAGCTGAAGATTTGTTTGGAACACCAGTTTTAATCAATGGGTGCTACACTACAAATTGGGGCTCATTGCGAGTGTCCAGCACTATTGTAGAATTCAAAATGAGAATGGCAAACGACATCCAGCGAATTGTTACCAAAGAAGGTGAAGAACTCTTTCTGCCAAGAGATGTGCTGGAAATAATTGACTTTGAAAAAATTAAAACATCGAAACAAAGAGAATTTATTGTAAATTTACCTAATAGATGGTGCATCCGTGTTAGAGTTTATGCTGATGGGAAGGTGATGTTTCACCGTCATCAGCTAAGAAAAAGAGCGAACGAGAAAAAATTGATGTTGAACCATACTGTTCAACGGGCGGGAGAATGTTCAGCCAGCACCCCTAAAAAAAGAAAAATTTATTAATGCAACATATATACATTATTATGTTGAAAACTTACATGTCTGTGATTGTCCAGAATCCTTGGTATCCTTGGATATTGAAAATAAACTAAAAACAAAAAAAAAAAAAATTTACATTATTTTTGTACACAAATATAAATAAAAACAACAACAACCACACATGAAATATTCACATCAATAATCCATGAATGATTGTTGATTGTTTCTACATTTAATATACAAAATTGAAAGGTACTTACCTTAGCTTCCAACTGGAACAAAAATGCAGCCAATCCATCATGCATGTTGGTCACAAACCACAAAACAATTCTGGGTTTGCACCAACAAATCTGAAAAATAGGGAAAAAAGTTTAGGTAGATATCAGCCACAAAATAGCTGACATCCATGATGTATATAAATATTTGGAATTCAAATGAATTCCTAATTTGAATTTTATTAACTTACCTTCGCTATTTGTTGGAAATAATCCAATATTTATAAAATAAAAACAGATAAAATGCCGGCATTTTATCTGTCAAACCGAAACTTGTAGATTAAATAACTAATAGACGGGTCGCAGTAACTTTCCGAAATTTCACTACCCGGTAGAAAACATAATCGCGAATCGAATTATGTTAAGGAAAATCGCGGAAAACCAACATAAAACATAGAATTTATGTTTTTTAACTTAAAGGAAAACCCTTATAAGTGCGAGCGAGATGTAAGCGGCGCAAGCGAGAAAAAAATAACTACGCGAAAACACTCTCAATAAATAAAATTCAGTAGGGACAACTTAAAAATAATTAAATTTGCCAGGGCTGAACATTTTTTAGAACAAATTATGGCGAATTATAGCAGAATTAAATTAGGGAATTTTCCATGAAAATGAATTATAATCATAAAAATTATTTATGAAAATAGTAGGAAATATATAGTTAAAACTAAAAAGGTTAGTAAAGGTTTTCAGAAAACCTTCAGCATAGAAAGATATTACCATTATGGTCAAAGTTAGTAAAATTTAACATGGTAACACCATGAAGAAATTAGAAACTCGAAAGAATTTAGATTATATAAGCGATAGCCACTTTGAGAAATTATTCAGTCTCATCGTAGCAGCAATCCAGTAGTATCCTCATCGCAGCAGTTTTAGCAGACAGCAATAAATTAATTATTTAATTTATATTTAAAAAAAAAAAAGGGTATTAAAACAAACCACGTGTATACGGATAAGATTGTTACATGCACAAGTAATTGTGGAATTTGTACAATTGTTCCTATACAATAATTTGGTGAAAATTTAATAATATTTTGGGAAAAAAAAATAAATTTAAATTTTTTATTAAAACGGAAAAGTGAATTAATTATTAATTAAATTAGTGTTAGTTTAAAAGAATAAAATTGCCAATTTAGTGAATTAATAGAATTCAATTAAGGTAAATTTTGTTATTGAATTATTAAAATTAGATTCAGGAAAATTGTCGGAAATTTCTATAATTTAATTTAACGAATATTATTAGTGAATTAGTAACATTTTTTTTTGGCATAAATTTAGAGAAAAAATTAATTTAATAAAGATTGATAAAGGTGTTACGTAAAATTTAATTTAAAGTTTGTCGCAAATTGATAGAATTTAATTCAATTAATTATAATAAAAAAAAGGTTAGTTAAAACGGTTAAGAAATTCAGTTCAGTAATTAAATTATCTAAAGTCAGTTAAATTAATTTGGTAATTATAAACCAAAAATACAAAGGCCAAAATAACCACATTTTTTGTGTGTATATTTATTTGAAGTTAGATTTGAAGCCGCATTGCGAGCACGTGTCGATTATTAGTTACGGTTATCGAGTTGCAGCTCGAAATTTAATTAGTGAGGTTAAATTGTGAATAATTGTTCTTACAAAACGATTATTTTCTTTGGGAGGAAAATTTACATTAAATTTATCCTGATAATTTACGGCGTAAATTATATCGAACCATATTGTAAGTTAGTTACATTTTGGTAGTTCTTAATTTAACCAACACCCTAAAATAATTTTAAATTCGCGTGTCAAAACCGCATTATATTACAAAAAATATATAATTCACGTAATCGCAATTAAGCAGGATTTAGTTAGACAGAAATTAGCTTAGATATTTAGAAAATCAGAACCATTAGTCGTATCAACCAATTGGTAGGTTTCTGTGGAAGAAATTTTCATTATTTCTAAAATCAATCGCAAACGATTCATCAACATTGAACAGCGCTAACAGGGTTGTTGAAAGTTTATTGAAGTTGTCACTCAAGCGGCAATTCAGTAAACAGACACCTTGAATTGAACGTCAGTCACCAGCCAAAGTTAATAGTACGAACACAGTGACGGCAGACGCAACGCATCAGTCAACGTCAACACAAATGAAATTTATTAAAGTAAAGTAAAGTAAATTAAAATTATTTGTTTGTTTGATATTTAATAATTATAATTGTACATTTAATAAATTACTATTTAAATAAATATTTTTATTCAAAATTGAATTAAACGCAAACCCTACAGACATTGTCTTTTTATTTAGTTCAAGAGAAGTTACATTTTATTTTTTCAGGAAATACTTAACAGGCTCACCGAACAAATATTGATACGAGTCCTGGTCCTGATTTAATCCCGAACTTATTCCTCTACTATTGTGCACAACAATTATAATTTCCTTTATATATTATATTTAATAAATCGCTAAAATTAGGCTACTTTCCGACTGATTGGAGATCATCATATTTCACACCAATCTACAAAAATGGTGATAAGTGTGATATTGATAAATATAGGCATAGCTATGTTATCCTCTGTACCTAAAATCTTTGAAAAAATAGTTTGTGATAAAATAACTATTCTAATCACCCCAACCCTCAATGAACCACAACATGGTTTTCGAAAACCACAGATCAACTGTAACTAATCTCATGGTGCTTGTCTCGAACTGCCTGTGTCAAATGGAAAAATGTAAATATGTTGATGTCATTTATACTGACTTCAGTAAAGCCTTTGATAAAGTTGATCATAATATCCTAATTAAAAAACTAGAAAAAAAAGGTATTTCAGGACCAATGCTCCAATGGCTAAAATTATACCGAACAAGCAGAACACAGTATGTCAAATTTCAAGGATACTTTTCAAAACAAATATCTGAAACCTCTGGTGTACCCCAAGGTAGTCACTTAGGTCCACTATTATTTAACATCTCTGACCTATCTGAAATATTACATGACATACTTCATCTATTATATGCTGATGATTTGAAAATTTATCATGTTCTTGATTCACCCTCTGATGGCTGATGCACGATTTTTACAATCAAAACTAGATGCTCTTAATGACTGGTGCATACAGAATAGATTATATCTAAATATATCTAAGTGTCATGTAATTACTTTCTCTCGCAAAAGATGTACCAGCAAATTTAACTATAGCTTAAATGGTACTATTCTTGACCGTGTTGAGCAAATACTAGACCTTGGGGATTATTCTTGACAGCAAGTTCTATTTCAATTATCACTATGATAAAATTATTGCAAAAGCTAATAAACTACTTGGCTTTATTAAAAGGAGAGCGAAGGAGTTTAAAAACAAATGGGTGACTAAAACTTTATACTGCTCTCCCGTACGGCCTATTTTGGAATATGCCTGTCAAATTTGGGATCCAATATATCAAATTGTAATAGAATTGAATCAATTAAAAAAAAATTCTGCTATTTATTTTAAGAGACCTACATGATCCTAATGACTATGAAAATTTACCACCTTATTCAACCAGACTCGCGTTAATTAATTTATTACGGTTAACATCATGCTTTACCTATGATGTCTTAAACAAAAATATTAAAGTTTCCTTCATATCTGTTAAAATAAAACCCAATAACGATTTAATACAAACAAGATGGAAAAAATGAACCAATTAACAGATGTTGTACAAACTACAATAAATTCGCTACACACTTTAACTCCTCAAACTCTAAATACGCTTTTAAGTCACAACTAATAACCAACCTCACTATACTAGAATCTTAACATCTTCTATATATGGATTAAAAAAATATCTCAAACATACTTATAATCATAAATATAGATAAAATATACTTTAAAAATAATCATAATTGTAATTTAAGAATAATGTATAAGAATATTATTAATGTATAATAATTGATTATGGCAAGCAATTAACATCTATCATACTTTTAGTTTTCCTTTTTATAATTTCAGAATCGGTCATGTTCTATATTTCTAACCGACCTTTACCCGAATGTACTTGAATAACCTTAACCGGAATTTCAAGCAAATCAAGTGAACTAAAAGTTTGACTTGATTGCAAAACTGTGCCTAGTAAGTCGGTAATCATTTCAGAAGTAATGATTGAAATTTTTCTAAAAGATAATCCAATGAGTTTCGTATTTTCTATTGACGGAATATTAATTTGTATACCCATCAAATCGTCATTAGAAAATTCCGATTTGACAATTTGTACAATATTTTAAAAACACTTGTACTACTTGAACTAGGTGTTGGTTCCAGCCAACGAATTAGAAAACTATGGAAGGAGCACAAATTTTCTATCTCTTTCTGGTTCACACGATTATTGATAAAATCGAAAAAGTGTTTATGAAGCTAAGAAATTGGTAGTTCTCTTTCTTAGCTCGTCGAATTGTCAAAAGAAATTTGGTTAAGAATTTGTAAACAGACGGTTGTGTTTTAAAAAAATTAGTGAAATTAAATTTTATTGAATTAAAAAACATTAGTGCTAAATTAAATAATTAAAAAAAACTATGAAGAAACTAAAAATGAGTGAAAATTATAATTTATGTGTAAGGAAAAAGCGGTGTATTGTTCCAAACATATAAATATTGAAAATAAGGTTTCTATGCACAGGTATGTTAATTAGTTAATTATTTCACTGAATTATACCTGATAAATAATAAAATTATGTGAATAACTGTACAAAATTACTAAAACTATTTTTTTTATTGATAATTTTACATTTTTCTTAAAATGAAGACCGATAATTATGTTAGGTTAGATCAGCTAATATTTTGTATGACAGGGTCGGCTTTTATTCAAAGAGTTATTTTTAAATTATTATTAAGTTAAAATAATTTATTTTTATTAATTGTAAATGTATTTTTTTTTATATAGATTTCCACTTGATAAATATGTTAAACAGAAATGGATTTATAATATTAGTACTCCATATTGGACTCCAAATATTACAGAAAGAAGTACAATATGTTCTGGACATTTTGAACCCAAGTACCTGAAAAGGCTTGGTCCAAATAAATATTTTTTAATACAAGATGCTATGCCAATCTCAAATGTAAGTAAATTTAGTTATTTTTAAAAATACTTGTCCTATATATTTATAATTTTTTTATTTTTAAATTTCAGCAATACAATTATTGTTAAAATAATTGAAGATTTTGTTAAAATTGGTGCGGAAAATTATGGCGAAGAAGTATTTCCAGTTATTGCTAACTTAATCCAGTTCACTAAATTAATTCATTTCAATTCATAAATTGTAGTTATTAAGTTTCATTATAGTTCTAATTTTTATTAAGATTCTATTTTTTTAACAATAATACAATATACAATAAAAATATCTAAAATAATATATTTAAATAAAACATTTACATATTTTATTTCTTTAAAACTTATGAAATTCATGAAAATAATACAAATATTATAATAAATCAATTTAAATTATGTTTGCATATATTTAGGAGCCAGCCTCAATTGGACGAAAATTTAATCTGTCCCTGAGTTGTCAAATATAAAATTTGACAATTTGACGAGCTAAGAAAGAGCGGAATATACCCAGGCAGGCTTCATTTATTTTACTTTATGCTCCTTCCATATATTTCTAATTCGTTGGTTCCAGCTCTGCTTGGTTTGGGCTTGTTAGTTGTGTTGATTGCAAGCCACCTATAGCCTGAAATTGGCCTATATGCTGTGATGCTTGTTGTATTAGGCCTGTTAGTTGTGCAGCTAAATTATTTATTGTATATACAAAAAAGATTAATAATAAAAGATTTTATAGTACTGTTTATTCTTATAGTCTTCTATGTTGATTCTTGTGGAGAACTGATTATGATTTGATTCTTATATGTTTATTACATATATAAAGTCTTTTATTAAAGGTAAAATAGGAGAAAATAAAATTTCAGTTTTTTTATTCGCAAAATTTATAACAGGTTTTAAAAATTAAATAATATAAGTGATAAAAATTGATTGTTTATTTTGTAAAAAAAAAAACCATGACAAAAATAAACACAAGTAAAACATTAATTTTTACTTTGTTGCATCAGAAAGCAATAAAATAAATTTGTAATATCAATTTTATGCAACTTTATTAAAGCATTGTTATTGCATTTTTTGAAAGTTTATAAATTTAAAAATAATAACTATGGATAGAAAACCAAATTTAAAGTTATATCAACATCCAAATTATTACAATCTTCACCACGACTACGATGATGATCATCATGATGATGATGATCATCATGATGATGATGAGATTGTTTTTATTACTGAACAGCTTCCTATATTGGTAAATTTGGCCCTAAGGGAGGCCTTTAATTCCCATAAATATTCATACGAGGATTGGTAGGAATGTCACCAAGATGAAACTTTGCGGAATCTATAGTTAATGGATACATATAAATATTATTTAAATTTTATAAAATCATCCTTCTTTATGGATAGTCAATGAGATTTGTGTAAATATTACATAATACGTGACATTTGAACATGGTGCGGTTCCGACAGGACGTTTCAAAACAGACACATTATATTGGATTCTATTAACTCTATACTTTTTGGTAAAAAAAAGAAAAAGTCAATAAATTAAAAATAATTTTATTTGTATTAATCCTGTTTTACAAAAAAAAAATACATAAATAAAGGTTATATAAGTAAAATGTACTTGATTTCTGTTCAAAAACCCCAGTCTCTTCTTTTTACCCATATCTTAAAAATAGTATATAATATGATTTCTTAAATTTCTACTAGTTATTTTTTGATAGTTTTACAACTTTTTTTTTACAACTAAAAATGGTAAATTAAATTTACAAAAATATTATTTTTTCATCTTACAAAAAGCAATCATTGTCTTTTATTTCTTTTCAGGCAAATTTTTTAGACAAAATGAACAACGTGGGACAAAATACATCGGCGATGAAGCCGATCATTAGGACAAAAGATTTATACCCAATCGCTTTACAGGGTTAAGCTTACGAAAGAATGAAAACCCGCCAGAGCATCTCCACATAATTCTCGCAAACATAAATGAAGCAGGTGCACCAGTACTACGATTTATTATAAAAGAATAAAATATATCATTTTATATATAATTAAATAATAAAAACAAAATATATCATTTTATATAAAATTAAATAATAAAAACATTTTTCATCTTTCATTTTTAAATTAAAAAAATTTAATTTTTACAGGAAAAAACACTTAGCTTAATAACTTTGTTGCAAAAAAAAACTTTTTGTTAAATAAACTGTAGAAATAAGAAAAAATAAAATAAAAAGACATATAATCAAACATTTTTTTTATTATTATTATTTGGAAAATATAAAATTTATGGATTCCGCTTGTTTTTTAGAGGTTCTCCTGAAGTTTTTTCACATACATTTTCCATAATTTATATTATGAATAATATTACATATGATTTTTATATATTTAACATATTACGAACACGAAAGAAAGAAAGACAACGGATAACCACAACAAAACATAAGTAAACATTTTCAATAAAGTTTTAAAAGAAAACGTAGAAGAGAACGCCTCCAACCACCATGTGCTTTTTTAAACATGTACTTTTTAAACAAGCTTGCGTCTGATACTTAGTTCGTTTTTTGTCTTGACACAAAACAAAACTCTCAAAACAAAACTTGAAGTCAGACTGGATAAAAAATACACACAATACAGAGATCCTATCACGATTAACAGGCATAATTTTTACTCTACAAGTATGTATATCACAATATTCTCCATACAAAATACCACTTTCATACAAGTTTTTACTCTAGTGGTCCGTAACAGACATTCTACAGCCATGTAGAACTAACAGTCCTAACCACCCAACCAACGCAACATATTTTATTACCGTCCCTCTATATCTCACTCTTTCGCACCCACACATTGCATTCAATTCTAGTGTAATGGCGTAGTATGTGCAGGCTGTTAAGAATGCCGTCTCCATCAAAAAGTGCGATTTTGTACGGTGTGGTATTATGTCTTTAATAGAAATATAGTAAACAAAAAAATATTTTACTATATTATTTTTATATTACTTTTTTTTGAGAATGAATGAGTGGATAGAAATATGTAGCTACATATTATTTTAGGTTTATAAGTGGAAATAAGTTAATATTATATGTTCTTATGAATACATAAATATATTTCCATTGGCTTAGATGTTCTATAAATCAATCCACAGATACTTTACCAAGGGTATTTTAAAATAAAAAAAACATTTACTGATAAACTTTAAAATATTGTTTTATTTATTTTTCAAAAATTCTTTTAACAGATAAATAACCGGTGTGTTGATGTTGATGACAAGTATGAATATTTGGATAAGTATTCTTCAAAGTTTTCAAGCTATTGCAATTATTTAGATACAAGTTATGTATTGTATAATTTAAGTGTCTAAAAAGCTAATCCACAATCCAAAAAATTTTCTCATAACCCATCCATCACATAAATTATTTTGTTTTTTAAAAGTTCTTCTAAATTTACAATAACATCTCTAATTGTTGATGTCCCAGTATCCCAATGTAATCCATGATGATTGTGGATAAAATTTTCTCATGACCCATAACATAAATTATTTTGTTTTTTAAAAGTTCTTCTAAATTTATAATAACATCTCTAATTGTTGATGTCCCAGTATCCCAATGTAATCCATGATGATTGTGGTATAAGCAAGAATTTGTAATTTGCTGATCAAGAGATAGTTTATTAAATTTAAACTGACCTTTAACTATTAAATGACTGCACTCAAATGGTTCTTCATTAATTAATACAGCAATTTCTTTGAATGAAAATTTATTTCGCTCAACACGAAAACCTTGCAAATTAATTATTACACGCAATGTGAAATAACATAACGTGGTTTTTCGATTTGACTTGTAGTTTTCACAGTCCATATATGACTTGTGGTCTTAGGTAAAATTCGGTATTCATGCATATCCCAACTACGAAAGCTCATTTTTATTGGTACATCTCTGACAATAAACTTTAATAATGATAATTTTGAACTGTCTTCTACAAGTATGTGTGGAACCTTCCATTGCATTTTGAATATATCAAGTTTAACTTTTTCATCAGCCTTTGTGCTTAAAATTGCATTATTATCATCTCTAGCTCTGGTAATAATAAACTCATGTTTAGCATTAACCAGTATCTGTTTATATTCTTCAGCAAATCCTAATAAAAACTTTAATGGCACACAAAAATTAAAATGCCCTTTTGTAACAAACTAGTGCTTCCAGTATCCGGTCCAGAATTGATTGTTACTTTCATCTGCATTAAAGGAAATATAGTTTTTCGATGTTGATGTGCATCCTAGTTTTCTAGTTCTATGAATTTCAACACCATTTATTTCATAACGGATCTCATGAAATAGATATGCAGCTACGTTATTAATTAAGTGAGCAGTTTTTGCAACCAAACCGGCATAATCTAAAAGTGTTCCTTCAATACACAAGAAACTTTCACTTGGTAGAATATTAAGATTTTAATGTTGAATTAATATTTGAATGACAACATTGTTTTAACTTCTATGCAAATTCGTGTAATGTTGTACTTGTTTATTATTTATATATAACCCCTGTATGATATTACACTGAACATGTAAAGTGTTGACATTTGATATATTTACTGGTAGATCTGAAAAATGCCATTCATTAGAGATCAATTTTCGTTTACTGAAACCAAGGATCTTTCCCACCGAACTTGTAATATCGTTAGTACTCATTATTTCACATTTCATTGTATTATTGTTGGCAATTAGTTGAATATCTTCTGACCCATCATATAATAAATCAAAAGCATTTTGTAAATATGACGCTTTATCATCAATTTCATATGAGCCTATAGGTTAATTATTTTATCATCTATTTATAATATATTGTTATGATGAATATCAATATTTCGTTTGGAATTATATGGAACTAATTCAACAAGACCGCAAACATAGTCATCACTTAATTCTATAGGCGGAAAATAATCTTTAGTTATAACAGATTTACTACCCGTAAATGTCAATGTGAATGACATTATTAACAAAGAAACAATTACGTTATTTATTTTAAACATTTATTTTTATTCATTTTCATTTAAATTATTATTATAACAACTGATTTAAGAAAGCTGTACATAAATGATCACATATTACTGTATTATAATTTTGATATAAGTTGTAGTTTACTGCAATTTATAACCTAAATATTTACTTAGTTCAATAGGTGGTTGCAAGTTTCCAAAGCTATCAAAATATGTTACATCATTTTTATTTTATTGTATGCTACCCAATGAGTACCAGAACCTGATGAATTATCCAAATTAAAAATACCACTCTCTCTATTTAGAGCTTTTACAGGTAAACTATTTCGCATAAACATCTCTCGAAAATGTGGTATAAATTTTGCATACTTATGTAAATTAATTTCACTTAATGGCCTCCTGGGTAGGATTTCTATTAGTTTTTTGACTGTAGATTTAAATACAACCCTGAACCTGTTTTATAAGGTTTGAGAAATAAGCCGTTACCCATAGCAATACTTTCCATTGTTTGATTATGACGTTAATTCTAATTGTTGACAGCGTTTATTGCTTTAACTATACCAGTAAAACCACCAGACAATGCTCCAACAGCTGATAATCCTACAAAAAGAGGTACTAGAAATGGTACGACTCCACCAGTTTTAGGTACTGAAAAAATTCTAGGCTATACAGCTCTGTTACAGCTTTTTTGAAATAATTTTATGGTGGTTTTAATTTTATTACATTTCTGTTTTAGTGTTTTTACACCCTTTCCTAATTTAATTATAGCTTTCATATCGTTTGTTACTAATAAAGCGTTCGTTTGTTCTCAGAAATTAGAATCTTTAGCAATCACACGTTTCCAAGCTTTTTCTGCTAAAATTTTATCTGCAATGTGTCGATCTTCAATATTTTTAAAATTCGAATATTATATATCATGCTACTTACAAGCTGTATCTAATGGGTTTATTCCAGGATCACCTCTATCTAATCTTTTTTGTAATTTTGTACCAGCTCCACAATATGGATAACCGCCTGGTAAATGTAATTCAACTGGGAACTTATTTGTAATTTTATTCAGAATACCTTCTCCTTTAAAAGCTTTTTCATGACTGTTATAAATTTTATTATAATCAATCATTATGAAGCAATCAATTTATTATGACTGATAAATTATTTGTACCATTTCAATATATAATTATATATACCATTTCATTTAAAAATGAAATTTTTAAATGGGCTAAGCCCACCCTAAGAAATCTTCATTTAAACTCCACAAAATATCTTCCAAAATAAAAAAAAATTAAAAAAAAAAAAAATTTCATATAAAAAAATATTTTCATATTATGTACTATATTTGGTCTGCCTACCCTATAAAATATACATATTTTCATATAGTAATTATGTAATAGAAATGAAGGAAAAGAAAACAAAAAAATTATTGCGGACTTAGTCCGAAAAATACATTAAATTTGCTTTGCAACTTTTTTTATATGTATTGTTTTCTAATATACCGCGGTTGGGCTAAAAAATAGTAGCCCACTGCATATATTTTTCCTCTCTATAGAATAAAAATTTGAATATAAACATTTATTAAATGTATTTATGTATACAAACATTTATTTTCCATATGCATGCACGACGTTTTTATATATGTTTTTTGTATTGAGAATTTTCTTATATGCATATTGCATATAGTAGGCGAGAATAATTTATATGGTAAATCAAAAATAAAAAAAAAATCTCTGAAAGAAATGATTTATTGGATTTTTTTTACAGCAAAAATGTTGTAAATATGTTTCTATACTGTTTTGCTTCTGTTACTTTAATGTTAGGGGCTATTTAACAGTAGCCCGTAGTACATAATATTTTTCCTGAAAAAAAATTAACAGCATAATGCTTATTTTTTTATACATTGTCTGTTAAAAAAAAATTAATGGAAAAAGCAATAGAAGAATATAGTCAAGTGCGTATATCGTGTATGCGAATATTTATTTTACTATTGCTATACATACGTATGTATTATCGTATAGCATTGTTTTAAAGATTTGAATGCTTTTCATAATTCTAATTTCAATTTAATGGTGCGGTTGTCGGAAAATTAAAAAGGAAGTTTTTGATATAGAGTTTAGTAATAAAATATTTTATAAAAAAAATTTTCATTTTGTGTTATTGCTAGTTTGATCCGCTGTTTTTACGGTGACCAGAAGTTTTCAGGCATTTAGTATTTTTGTAGTTAAATTTTAAAATTATATACATATATTTTTATATTATACACGTATATATATGTATTATATTTATTTATAATTTTCATATTACATATAAATATAGTTTTCATATTACATACTATAGCATTTTCCGGTCAAATTAGTCTTTTTACACATAAAATGGTCTTTAAAAATATAAAGATAGTGTTTTAAAAAATCAAATTAGTCTTTATAAATTTCAAGTTAGTCTTTTAAAATTTCAAATTAGTCTTTTTACATTTAAAATTAGTCTTTTTACACTTTCAATTAGTCTTTTAAAATTAAAATTTTATGAATAAGAAGCATTTAAATTCACCCAAAAATCTTAACGATATTTTTTTTTCCCAAAAGATAAATGTTTTGTTCGGCAGCTGTTAAGTGTACCAAGAGACCATAACTTGGTAAATGCAATTGCACAAGTTGTTTCAACATTGACCGATCAGGACTGTCAAAATTATTTTTTAAATATGACGCTAAAAATACCAGATGCTATTGCTGGCGAAGAATTACATTAAAATTATATTATCGCTTAAAAAATTTTAATTTGAACAAAATTAAAAAAAAAAATAATATTACATATTTGTTTGTACTTAAATAATAGGTTTGAAACACAGAAATTTTAATTTTAAAAGACTAATTTTAAATGTAAAAAGACTAATTTGAAATTTAAAAAGACTTACTTGAAATTTAAAAAGACGAACTTGAAATTCGAACTGATTTTTTAAAAGACTACCTTAATGTGTAAAAAGCCTAATTTGTTCGGAAAATTTGATCGGAATATTGTATATAATTCTCATATTATTTTTTGCTAAATATATGAATTTTTAAATATATGCTCTAATGATAAATGAAATAGATTACTTATTGGAGCATCCATTTAAATCTTCGTCATTAGAGGTTAAGGTTAAAATTAAAGAATTAGGATTACATCAGCCAATCGATTTTGTTTTGTGTTGAGGAACCTGGACACTAATTTCCAGTTAACGCTTTGAGTGTAGTACCTCATGTTAAAGAGGAAACATGGACAATGTCTTTTCTAAATTTCAAAAAAAAATTAGCCCACCCAGAATTTTACAGCACGAACCGCCACTGTGTTTAATACAAACAGTTTACATGCAATAACTTAAAAAATAAAAATTATTAACAAACACAATTTTTAAACTTATAATTATCATTATATTAAAATAGTTTGAGTTTCAAAAGAAGTTATGAAACCAAGTCAATAAAATTATAAAATTAATTAATTTAAAATCTATATTACTACTGTAATTTAATAATAAGATTATATATATAAAAAAATATAGATTAAAAAAATATAAATTTACAACATTTAATAATAAATAAGTTTTGTTGAAGTACAAATAATTCAATTTATGAATTTGTAAATACAATGATATAAAAAAATAAACTACTCTTCGGTGTTAGGCATCATCGATTGGCACATACACACAATTAGTCATTTCATTACTGAACCACTGAGGTTCCGTGTAAATTATTATGCTTTTGAAGGGCTCCGCAGCTCAAAAAGTTTGAGAACCCCGGCCTTAGACCATCTCTTAACGAAACCTAACATTGAGTTAGCTTTGCCTATTATGGTATCAAAATGACGATTAAAAGTCATTTTGTTATCAAACAGTACTCCCAAATCCTTAAAATGTGTGACTCTAATAATTGGTTTGTAATCAAAGGTGTAATTAACGATGATTGGTGCAGTACGGCGAGAATAGCACACTTATCAACTTTTAATAATAAATTGTTAAAGTTACACCAACATTTAAAAGAATCTAGATCATTCTGGAGTGTGCTAGCATCCAAAGTCGAAGTGATCTTCTTGTAGATTTTCATGTCATCTGCATAGATCCCCAGTTTACTATTCTTAATGACAGATGTGACGTCATTGATAGAAAAAATACACAGAAATGGTCCCAGATGACTACCCTGTGGAACACCAGAATTGGCATTAAAGGGATCAGAAGTTACTGATCTAAATTTAACACTATATTTCCTATTCTCAAGATATGATGTAATCCATTTGATCAAAAAGTCAGGAAACCCCAATTTTTTTTAATTTAAAACATATTACACTGTGAGGTAACAGATCAAAAGCTTTACTTAAATCAGTGTAGATTACGTCTGTTTGGTACCCAGCCTCCATATTATTTAAGAATGAAGAACAAGATTCTACTAGATTGGTAACAGTAGATCTTTTATTCATAAAACCATGCTGATTGGGTACCAACAATCCAGAGCAATAACTATAGATCGAATCATAAATCATGAGCTCAAATAATTTAGGAATGCTTGAAAGTTTAGCAATAGGTCTATAGTTACAAACATCATGTTTTGAATCTTTTTTGTGCAAATTATGTTTTAGAATATTTATAATAACGAACAATAAATAAATGTAATTCAAACACAAAAATTCTGTAGTTAAAAAATATAATTTTATTTAAACAATTAATTGTTTTTACAGGTTTTACACTTTGACAAGAAACAATTTTTATTTTAACAAGAACCGAAAGCTTTTAGAGGTAATTAGGAACTGAACTAATATTATAATTTCTTAGCTTAATATATTTATGAAAATCATCATAAGTCACGTTACGATAAATGTAATCCAATTTATATTTATGTTATAATACAATATCCTCGTCCGGCTTAATGCAATTTTTAGGTATGAGAATTAATTCAAGGTAATTTATAATATTGGAGTTTGCATTTTATCGTAATGTGAATTATGAGAAAATATTTAAATTAATTTTCGTTGGAAAGTATTAGAATAAGTTTTATTTAATTATGGAATGTTACTATGGGATATATGACTCCCCCCTTGTTAAGTTGGAAACTCTCCTGAGTTACCATTTTTTCAACATTTACTTTATTATCTTTAGTTTCCAAATCTTTAAAGTTTTCTAATTTATTTTCTGTTATATTTTCAATTTTACTTTCTTTTATGCTTTCAGTTTCACATTTAACATTAGTTTTAGATTTATTTAAAGTATTTTTAACAAAAAAACGTAAGATGAAATAGGCTATTATAGACATTATAATTAAAAATGTAGTAGAAAATGTTATAACTGAGTGATTTTTAACTTTGTTTTTTAAATTTTAAATTTCATCAACATTTTCAATTTGCTTAATGTGAATATCTTCTATATTAGGTGTCATATTTAAATGTTCTATTTCAAAATAATTAGGTAGTATTATGTGATTAACAACAATTCTTTCAAAAAATTTAAATACAATATCATCAAAACTTATAGAACAATTATTAAAAGTTACAATACTATTATTTATTAATTTATATATAATATCATTACAACTATTTGTCAAAGTTATATTTTTAGCATTTTCAATTAGAATCATATGAGGTAATATTTCTACAATTTCATATTTTGGATTATTTCTTTTTGTACAATTCTTAAAACTATTAAACATTAAATTTTTTATACAACCATTTTTTTTCTTTTAATTTTTTTTATAAGACTTTCTTCAGTATTAGCATAAATTTTATTCTGAAACTTTATTATAGTAGTAGGCTCAATGTTAATTTCTTCAAAATTGTTATTTGGCACTGGTATTACGTTATAACTGACAGCAAAATCTTTAGACATATTGGGAATAAGGAGGACTATTATCTATTTCTGAATATTATCTATTTCTGAATTTAAAAGGTTAATTTCGGTAAGGATTGAAAAAAGTTGCATTTCTTTAATGCTTTCATGGATAATATTTGTAGAATTTGTAAGGGTGATTTTTATAAGATAATTATTTTCATTAATACGTTTTTGTAGAATTTCTAAATTTTGTTGTAGTTGATTATTTATATTAAAACTGTTTATTTAAGTTTTTAATTGAGTTTTCATTATTTATATCTATTACTTTTAAATGTTCCCATTTTTGTCGTCATCGTCTAAATTACCAAATAACCATTTTAAGATTTTACTACCAACGTTCATAAGAGCTCGTTTATGTCGATGTGGTAATAACGTTTTTATATTATGACGGTTTTTATTAATCATAAGAGCTCGTTTATGTCGATGTGGAAATAACATTTTTATAGGTGCGATTGAGCTTTGTTCTGCGTTTTGCTGATAGTTTTCGATACTAGTTTGTGCCGAACACTCTCTGGATTTTCTACTAAAATCTCGCTTTTATCTTCATATTTGAAATCTTTTCGATTTTTGTTTAATTTTTCAATTGGTTTTTGTTTTTTTGATTCGAGTATTAATCTGATTTCATCAATGGATTTTTTATGAACAAAATCAATTGGTTTAACTTCCGTTACAGAGTGAATTTTGATATTATATTTTTCCATATTTTCTGTATATGATGTTTTAAAATTTGTTGGATCTAAATCAAATGTTATTTTACCATATATATAATCATTATAATTTTTAGTATTATTTGATGATGGTTTTTGTAGTTTAAATAATAATTGATCATTATTATCAACAGATGGTTCATTAAATTCACTATTACGTGCAGAACGTTTAGAATTTAATGATCGTATTGAATCATCATCATTTTCTGTTGTTGTTGTTGATGATGACATTTTTATAAAACGTTTATTTGATGGTCGTATTATTATTGGTGGACCAGTTAATGAATAATCTAATAGTGTTATATTATTATAACTAGAATTCATATAATTTGTACCACTATTTAATGATTTGCCACTTTGGGAAAATTTCGTAAATTTCGTGATTATCAATTAAATTATTTTGTTGTATTGGATTTCCTTTAGTCAAAGAAATTCTATTTTCAGAATTATTAATATTATTATTCCAGTTTGACGATGAATTTTTTCCACTACTACTTAACGAAGAAATATTTTCATTATTGTCGAAACAGTGATTTTCATTATTATTAGTAGTACTCTTATTACTATCACCAGCACAACAATAATTATTATTATTATTAAATTTATGATTGTCACAAGAATTATTTTTCAATAAATTTAAATCTTTCGGAACACTTGAAATTATTGTTAAATATTTATCGTGATTATTTTTTTCAAAATTCTTATTTTTATTATATAAATCGTTATTACTTGCAGATAAATATTTTTTTATATTGTAATTATTTTTAGAATTTTTCTTTTCAAAATCATTAATTTCTTCACTATTAAATTTATCGAGTAATTCATTATTATTTATTTTTAAGGCTTTTAATTTGTATATTTCCTCGAATGGACAGGCTGTCTTGAATTTAATGGATTGATTATTGACCTCAATTCTTTCGTTGAGTAAGTCAATTATTACTCCTAAAGGTTTAAGGATATTTTTTCCAATAAGGGCATCAAAATTTTTATTTTTTAGATTCATAATTTTCCACGACATTGTAGCATTTTCATTGAATTTAATGGGTAATGTAGTATTAATTTCATTTTTAATAACTTGTTTTCCAGTTAAGGTCCTTAGTTCGATGCTTCTTTGAAGTTTTTGGTATTTATTTTTAGGGAAAATATTATCATTCATAATTGAGGTGGCTGAGCCCGAATCTATTAGGCAATCCAGCCTTTTCCCTTCAATTACAAGAGTAACTATGGGTAGTGGTGAATCAGGCGAGCTGAGTGAAAATTGTGAGTCACTTCGGAATTATGATCAACTTCCATTGAGATTGGAGATTGATTTTGAATTCCAGAAAAATTTCTATTTCTAAATTCTCTATTGTTCTGATTTGGGTAATTCCTATAATTTCCCGAATTTTTATTATAATTACTATTGAAATTTCTTGAATTTTGATTAAAATTATTTTTGAAATTTCCTGAATTTTGATTATAATTATTTTTGAAATTTCCTGAATTTTGATTATAATTATTATAGTTCAAGGATCTAGGGTTATTTTGATCGCGATTTCTAGAAATATTTAATTTTATTGGTTTATTTTCACCAGAGTTTGAGTTCCTAAAGAGTTTATTGTCCGAAAAAGTGATACCAGTTTGACGTAATTTTTGATATGCTTTTTCTACAGAATCTACATTTTTAGTTCTTAAATACATTGAATCTACTCTATCTTACTTATTCAAAAATTTCTCTAAAATTGATTTTTCATTATTATCAGGCTTAAAGTCTATTGGCTTATCATCATCAAGTTCATATTTAAGATTTAACTTATCTAAAATCCTACTTAAATTATCATAAATATGATTTTCATTATTAGACTTTATTTGGTCCGCTTCTTCTTTCAGCTTCAAGTAGTTCTCGTTGATTCCAAATGATGTTTTCAGCTGTTTTTTAACGTCGTTCCAATTGCTTGATTGCACCCTTCGAATTGCATTAGCAGCTTGTCCCTGGATTTTCGATAACAATATTCGGTAGAGATAACCTTTACCAGCTTCATCGCTTACTGTGGAAACTATTGTTACGACTTCGGTAATAAACGATTTTAAACTATAAGCTTCAGTACCAGTAAATATTGGCACTGAACGAGCTTCAGAAATTATATCTTTAAACGTTACACTTGTTAAAGCCATATTAAAGTTTTCTTGCACTTCGGATAATTCTTGTAAATATTTTTTATCAGTCATAAAAGTGTATTATTTTTGTTTTATCACTTTACTTATATAGTTTGTTATTATTAATAATTAAATTATTGATACCGATAAAACTTTTTAATAAAAGTTTCCGCAACACTATTTTTTTAAAAATGTTCACTTTTATTTAGATAGAACTAGTTAATTTATTTGTATAAATTATTAAAAAAAAATAAGGAACTGAACTAATATTATAATTTCTTAGCTTAATATATTTATGAAAATCATCATAAGTCCCGTTACGATAAATGTAATCCAATTTATATTTATGTTGTTTTATTAATTTAAAATTGTAATACAATATCCTCGTCCGGCTTAATGCAATTTTTAGGTATGAGAATTAATTCAAGGTAATTTATAATATTGGAGTTTGCATTTTATCGTAATGTGAATTATGAGAAAATATTTAAATTAATTTTCGTGGGAAAGTATTAGAATAAGTTTTATTTAATTATGGAATGTTACTGTGGGATATATGATATGCACAGGTTGTCAGGTTTCTCAGGATAATTTCTGGTACATTATCTGGACCTGGTGAAGTATCATTATTCAATTTTTCTAGGTACTGCCTTACCTGTGAAACTGAAAAAATGATTGATGGTAATGTGATCTCAGCATAACTGTGCATATATTGAAAATTTGTCTCATCAATCTCCAAAGGCGTGTCTGAGTATGAGCTGGAGAAGCAATCTTTAAAATACTTCGCGATAAGTGTCGGTTCATTTGAAGTATGTCCTTTATAAGACATAAATTTAGGATATTGATCCGACTTACTTTTAGAATTAACAAATTTCCAAAAAGATTTAGGATTGGTTTTAATTTGAGAAGCTATATCAATAACATAATCATTATAATTGCTATCCAGCAAAATTTTAAATGCTTCATGTAATTCCGTAAATTCATGATATGCTTCAGAATTTTTGAATTTTAAATATTTCTTCCATGCCCTATTTTTTTGTTTCTGATCTTTTTTAAGTCGTGATTGTACCAAATCGGACTTGAACCCAAGTCTCTTTCACAAATTGTTGGTATATACACGCTAAATCCATGTAATATGATATCATAAAATATGCTCACTGCATCAACAATATCACGATTTAAAAACAATGTATCAAAGTCAATTGATTCCAGAAAACTATTTAACCCTCTGAAGTTCGCCTTAGCAAAGTTATATCGATAAGATATATTTGGTGAACAATCAGTATGACTATTATAGCAGTATGTGATGCTAATAGGAGGGTGAAACTTATCTATATTGACCAATGAAGTAATATTTTGTAAGTCGTTCACATTAATCCAATCACTAGTAAAAATAAGATCCAGCTGCACACCATAATAACTTTTTATATTTGAAACCTGCTGAAGATAATTTGAATTGAGCCCATCAACTGATGTGTGTTCAACAGAATTCACAATGTTGCTCGGCGTAAGAAAACATTCCTCATCGTAGGGTGACCAACTTAAATGTGGTAAGTTGAAATCACCACAAACAAAAATTTCATCTGACGGCAGAATTATAGATGATATATGGTCAATAACTTGGCAAACTTTAGAATATATTTCTAATGTCGAATTAGGAGAATTATAACCGCAGATAACAAAAATAGATTTGAGAGTGAGTTCTATTTTAATTGCAACAATCTCAAGATCTGGAAATTGTGAAAGTATAATTTTATTTATATTAAAACTAAATTATGTGTACCTATGCTATCATTTAAAACGCATTGTGTGCTACTGCACCGTTGCATATTTAAATATGTTAAACAATTTTGTAAAGAAAAAAAAGTTCAAAGTACAATCTGGTTGCAGCAATTATTGTCATATAAACTTCTTACTATAAATATTCAAAGTAAAGTAATCAAATATAATTATTAACACTGTTTTAATTGTTATATTATTGCAATGCAAAATGATTATTATAAAGTAATTACCGTATTACAAAAATCTAAAACAGAAATTACTTAAAAATCAACTAATTGTTATAAATTGCAAATATTTTAAAAAATTAATAAAACTATTTGTTAAAAAGAATTAAATTTTTATTATTTAGCTCAGCGTTTCCCAAAGTGGGTTCCGCGGAACCCTGGAGTTCCGTGAACTTTTTGTAAATAAATAATTTATAAACAAAAAGATTTATAAATAAAGATTAATAAATAATTCTCGATTTTATTCGATCCAATTTAAAATTATTTTTCAATTCCATTGATATTGCCTTCAAAAATGCATTTCCATTCTATTTCATATGTGCCAATTCCAGATATACGCATCCAATTATCAACAATAAAACCAGATATAACAAGAATTTGCAAGGAAAAAAAACAATAACACTGTTCACACTAATAACATTCATAAGTTTATTTTTTTTATATTATTAATCAACAATCGAGCGAATTTATTTTATTTTTCGTATTATTGTTATTTTTTTTAATAAGTACTATAATTTTCTGTAATACTATAGCTCTTATTAATATTCCCGATATTAAATTTCTAAGATTTTTGTAAATAGGGTTCCGTCAAAAATTTGAAATCAAAAAGGGTGCCGCGGTGAAAAAACTTTGGGAAACGCTGTTAGCTAATTAATTAATTAAAGCAAATTTAAACACGTCCGCTCACTTAGAAAGTTTGGAAATACCCATCGGGAGTGGGTGCCGCAGTGTTTTCCCCCGACTTGCGCATAGATACGAGCTATAAACTACGAAAAGCGGCGGAAATTGCTTGCACTCCAGAAACTGCTAACTCAACAATAATCATTTACATTGATAGTCAGGCCGCCATTAAAGCGGCAGCCTACATCCAAATCAGTGAACGAATGCCACTTGGTACTGCAAAAACTGTGCACAAACAGGAATGTAGAGTTATGCTGGGTACCGGGCCACTGTAGCATTAAGGGCAACGAAGAAGCGGATTAACTTGCTAGAAGAAGAGCAAACCTAGAGCAGGTACCCTCCGAGCTGGTTCTAATGCCACTGAAATCACTAAAAAATATACTGGATAATAAAACCTTAGCGCAGTCAAAAAAGCGCTGGAAGGAGTTATCCACGTGCTCTATAACTAAACTTATGTGGGGTACCTACAACGTAAAAAAAAAAGAAATCACTAATAAACCTACCACGCTCGCAATGCAAGACAGCAGTCGGGCTCCTCACTGGACACTGCGTGATCGGCAATCATGCGCGTAGGCTTGGACTAATCGTGAGCGATCAATGCAGAAACTGCGGCGATCTAGGGCAAGTAGAAACCTTAGAGTACCTCCTGTGTCACTGTCCGGCACTCGCTAGACGTAGAGCTTGCTTTGCTTCAATTACGAAATCCTTCGAAATACTAGATAACCCCTCAGCACTTACTCAAAGTTAGCTATCCATAAAAGTGGTACCGCTATGGACCTAGCGTGGTCTATGCGAGGCTCGGCCGCCACTATAACCTAACCTAAGCAATGGGTGATAAATATATAAAAGATTTTTTTTGGAAAATTACAATACTATTCTTCTCAGTGAGCATAAAGATTTAATCATAGATTTCTATATAAGATTTCCAAATAGTACAAACAAATGTGAACAAATAAAATATGAATGTACACATACATGTGCAATTGAATATTTAAGACAATGCCAAATTATGAAATTAATGACTTACTATAAATATCTAACTAAATCCATATAAATTAATGATAATAAATTAATAGACCAACATTGAAGATGTTTTGGTGTGAAAATATACGTCATGGTCATAGATATTGTGTCTGCAGTAGAAAATGGAAATCATTTAAAATAGTATAATTAAATTATTGGGTTCTATAGTGGAGATTTGGGCAACCCCCGAAAATGCTGAAAGTGTTTTATTATTATTTATAAGTAATGGTAAAGCATTACCAGCATATCTTAACTGGAATATTAAATTTCTTGAATTACAGCATGTGAAAATCGAAGTTATGGGTGGAGACATAGGAATAGTTGGTGAAATAAATAATACACATGGGAAATATGAAAACAAAACAAATAAGTTTCAGATTGATTGTCCATTGGGAGGTGATTGGGAGTACAGTGGAAGATGATTGTGAGTATATTGCAGAGTAAATCAGAAAATGAAATAGAATCATTATCTCTTACTATACATCTACATCTGTATATATAAGAACAGAAGAAAATAAATATAATAAAAATTCTGAATTACAGGACAGACTTACTAAAGCACTTGATATTCAGACAATGTAAAAAAATCTTATGAATATGATGGAGAATATATATTGAAGCAAAACATTATTGATTTAATAGATAAATTAAATACAATTCAAATACTTAACAATAAAAATGTAAACAATTCCACTGTAGAAGATGATGTTTTACGTTTATTAATATTCGTGGTAGATTATAAAGATGTTTATCAGAACTATTTACAAAAACAACGATTGTAATATTGATATTAAGAAAAACAAAGAAATATATCATTCTGCAGATAAACCTTGAAAGTTAGCTTGAAATCAATCAATTAAATATAAAGAAGTTTTCACCTATCAATATTTGAAGCCTACTATTTATTAGAATTTATGCAGCTCCTACTATTACCCCTACTATTGCGTTAAATGATGAAAATAACTAAAATGCTACATTTCATGTTATACTTCCTAGTAATGAAATAATTCAAGTAACTCTATCAATAAAACTAATAAAACATGTAAATCCTCCTGAAGAATTACTCGATATAATAACATCATCAATAGAATCAGCAACAACAACAACAACAATCACATCAGATGAGAAGAATTTTTAGAAGAATCAGCTAAAAATTATGTTACCGTTGAAGAAGCGATTGAAGGATTTAGACATAATTTAATTAAAAAAGAAAAAGAAATTTCTGGTTTTATTGAAAATTAAAATATATTCTATCGTCATTTTCAATGAAGAAAAAATCAAAATACGATATTCATATGATATCAATTTAAAAAAAAGAATGTTGAAAATTAATTGTCTTGAATATATAAAAGTTGAAAGTCAAAGAATTTTGAGTAATGGTGAAATGGAAAAGTTTACAAATCATGAAACATCCTATAGATCAAATTTGGTGATAATCGATGTAAATAAATTGAAACAAAAATATCACATGGAAATATGTTAAACATTAAAAATATATATATTAAATATATATATATATTTAATTTATATATTTTTTGATTTTATTTATTTATTAATATATAATTATTTTTACATTAAAATATCATTTTCATCAGGATCATCATATTCATCGTCATCGTCCTCCTCTGATATATATTACTTGTTGTTGTTGAGGTTGACAAATTCTAGAATAGTTGTCCTACGTCGAGGACCCAAACTTTTCAAACCACATCTCCCCTTTTTTATGTTGTCGATCTCTTGGATACTCATCCCACCATACCTAAGCGGCATAAACATTTTAAATTTGGAAAATGTTGCAATGCATCTTTCTCCAAATTTTGTTGTGCATTTTTTAAAATCTACTATTTTTTAGATTTTATTTATATATTTTTGTTTCTAATTCAACATATTTATATCTATTATTTAATAGACTAATAAAATTTTCAGCCATCGTTTATATTTAATTTTTACTTTTTCTGTACTTAAAGAAATACTTCTTGTAATTGTGGAATATAGTTAAAATAAACTTCTGTTTTTATACACCTAGAGCATGGAAAAAAAATTATTTATTTATGATAATCAGGAAAAAAGTACTTAATACAAATAGAAAAATTAATAATTTTTAACTTTCAATCATAAAAAAACTTCAAAATTTTAGTTTCTTCTTAAAATTGATACACAAAATGTCATCAGCAAAAAAAACAATAATTTATTAATATTGATCTAATGAACCAAACAATCATGTTTTCAATGAATCAAACAATCATATAACTTTAATAAAATATTGGGTTGTTTTGAATGCATTTTTTATATTTGATAAGAATTGTTTTATTCCTAGACTTATAAGCTTTTTTCTCATGGATAAAAAAAAATTTTAAAAAAATTAACAAATGATACAAATAATAACTATGTGGTTTTGAAAGCATTCGCTGATAAGGATAGTTTTTTCCTTATATGTACTTTATGAATGATAAAAACAAAGACAATCGAAAAGTTGAATAATTTTTATTATTTAAAACAAAGTAGTAGAGATGAACGGAGGAATTCGATAAATTAAAAAAATATTAAAATCAACTTAACATCGAAGAAAAAGCTACAACCAAAGCTAGTGCTAGATGTTCTAATCACAGTTAGAACATCTAGCACTAGCAGCATACTATAATAGTAAGAATTTTAATGAGGATTGGTGGTATCAAAATAAAAGAAGATACCACCTGGAAAAATATTTATTCTCAACTGCTGAAACAGTGATATGCAGGTCATGAAGATCAACTTCAATATGCTATCATAATGTTTGATATCAGATTTAGATATTGTAATAGACAATTGTAATAGTAACTATAATAAATGTAAAATTACATGTGATAATCTATATTGAAAAAATGTATATGTACTAATATAATATAAAATATTTACAAAAAATAAAATATAAATTTGTGGTCCTCGGTAGCTCAGTGTAACATGTACTGTTCTACCAACACAGAGGATGTGAGTTCAATTCCCGCTGTAAACACTGGTTTTACATGTTACGTATTTACACTTTACCACCTTTACATAACACAATTGTGCTAAAAACTATAATCAAAAATGATTAGTGGTTCTCTATAAAAATAATATATAAAAAAAAATATATAATTTTTTTTTTATTTTCAAATTTATATTGCAGAAATTGTTGTTTTAAATAAATTCTTCATAATTAATAAAACTTTTCAGTTTTAAATTTATATTTGAAATGCCTAGTTATAAGAAGAGACAATTTATTACTGAACAAGAAGAAGAAATAATTAAAAAACAAAGAAAATCTATAGACGTTATATTTTGTGATATTATTCATTTAAGTAATTTATCTAATGATAAAATTAATAATACAATTTTTGAAATTGATAAATACATATATTGAAAAATTAGATATTTTAATAAGAAAATCAATAAAACCTGATACTAAAAAACATTATGAGTATCAAATTAAGCGATTAAAGTGTGCTAAAAACTTAATTAAAAAAAGATTTTCTAGTGTTATTGGCGTTGGTGTTCGTGGTGATAGTGTTGATGATTCAAATGTTATGTGGGAATATATTGAAAGTGCTTTCCAAACTAGAATCAAAACAGCGATTATAATTAAAATGGGTCACAACGATCCCAATAATTTTTTAATAGATTCTAACAATGTGTTCAAAAAAAGTATAAAACATTGTATTTAAAAATCCAATCAACTATGTTTAAAAATCAATGCATCATTATGTTGTGAATTTTTAATTAAATCTGGGGATGATATTATAATTGAAGATAAATTTTTTTCTACTGCAAACAAGACTATTGAATTACAAGAAGACTATAAAGAATGGTTTATAAAAAATATTCAAGAATCTGTATTGCATGAGCTTAGTGATTATCAAGAAAGAGGTAGTGGTTGGACCTTTTCATCAATTATATTCTTGTCTATAAATATGAATGATTGTGATATATTGATTGGAGCTTCATATATAGATCTTCCATGTTCCATTAAGAAAAAACATGCGTGTATTAATATAAAAAATAGAGATGATGCTTGTTTTTCTTGGGCAATAGTATCAGCTCTATATCCGGTAACCAACAACGCAAATAGATACAATTCTTATCCAAATTATTCAACAGTCCTAAATATAAATGGAATAAATTTCCCAATGCATATAAATTAAATAGCAAAATTTGAAAATCTGAATAATATATCAATAAATGTTTATATATTAAAAAAAAAATCTGTAAATAATTTTACAATATTACCACTGAGATGAACAAAATCAAAATCAATCAAGCATGTAAATTTGTTAATGATTCAGAAAAAAATATTGATAGCAGAAATGAGGGAAATAATATTAATGATAATTGTTCGAGCCGCAGCTTAGGTGTATCACCCGCCTAAATTGGGCCAAATTGTTAACACTCGTTTTAATTAAATAAATTCGAAAATAACCGTAATATCATTAACTTCGTGCTCAAATAATTGCTTTTGCAAAGTTCAACTTATTAATTTCGAAAAAGAGAGTGTTAACAATCTGGCCCAATCTACAAAAAGAGTATGCAACTAATACTCGGCCTCTTTTTTATCGAGTCACCGAAGCGTCAACAAGTGCAATTCGTAGTCATCAGTAAATTATTTAAATATTATCAGTAAAATCAAAGTTTATAGCCAGTGTGCAATTAAAATAAATTTAATAAAAAAAAATTATTAATAATACAAATTAAGAATTGTGAATATATTTGAACTTTTAAATTAAATAAAAAATTTGTGAACTTTTAATTATTTCAATTAAAATAAAAAAACAATTTGTGCTTTCAAAATAAAAAAAACTATTTTTTTTTTTCTCAACAAAAAAAAAACATCCATTTTTGTGATTTAAGATTTACAAAAATCACGGGTATTCGGGACAACTTAATGTTCTATCCGTAGCTACTTAATAAAAGTGAACCCCCTACTTCCCACGCCGGAACATTTGGACCTTCGAAGTGTAGTAGTGAAAAGTGGAAAAATTAACATCAATTCAACGTCACGTGGCCCCAAGCGCGTGAGGTAAAATCATCACCACGTGGCCCCAAACGCGTGGATTCAGCGTGGATTCAAATATTTTATCACGAGGCCCCAAGCGCGTGATACAACAAATATATTTCATCAATTTTCTCGTCACGTATATTTCATCAGTATTTTTCATCAGTTCATCATCATTTTCATCAGCAGATTCAGCTTTAATGCATCAATTTTCATCTACAACATCATCAAGTCATCTTTAATTCAACAGCATCAGTTTTCATCATAATAAAAATCATCAAAAAAAAAAATTCCAAGTAAGTTATACTAAAAATTTATAGTGCAAATTTTGATCCCAAAAAATAAAAAGTTACCCCAAATTACCAAAAAAAAAATTTAAAAAAAAAAAAAAAAAAAAAAAAAAAAATTATTTAATATTGTGTAATATATATAAAACAAATATTCAAAATAAAATAAAATATTTTTTCTTATAAAGGATAAAAAAAAATTGTATTTCATTTAATTTTTGGAGAAAGTGGTGGTTTTTATTTGTATGCCATTTATTGTTTTCTTATATTTATATATATTGTGGACAAAATTTTTCTATCGGCTAAACCTAATAAAAAATATTTTTTAATATATTAAAGTAATTACGGGTGACCATTTTTTTTAATAAAAATAAATAAGATTGGAATAATTAATTATTCTAATTGGAAAAAACAGCTGATTGATTGAATGAACGTAAATAAATTTTTACATAATTTTCTTATATGTTTTATATTTTTGTGGTAGAAGTGATTGAAAAATTGTATGAAACAATTTTATATCAGAATTCGGGTGATTTCACGTAATACAGTGAAATTATATAAATAATTTTTATTCTGAATTTTTGCATATCGGTCCCGGTATTTTATTTCAATTTCGCCATTTCATATTCTAAATTTGTTTTGCACATTTTTTTTGCAATCTTTTATATAAATTTTTTTTAAATAATCTTTTATAATTTTTATATACAATAAAAATTATATACCAACACATCGGATTCGGAGTTTTTTACCAAAAAATCTTCGTATATTTTGGTAACCATTTGGTAATTTTATATTCAAAAATTACATTATAAATATAATTTATTGGTGATACTATTTCATTCCGTATTCTCATAATTTTAACACGGTTAATATTTCTAATTTTTATATTATATGATAAAGTGCATATCAAAATTTCTATAAATTATATATAAAAAGTACATATTAAAATTTGTACTTTGGTGTAAAAAATTGAAAATAAAATATTTTTTAATTTTTATATACAATAAAAATTAATTAACAAAATTAGTTGATTTTTTCTCGAAAAATCACGTAAAATATGTTTTACATCCCCTCCGTACTTTAAATTAATAATATATAAAATTACTCAGATTATCGCTAAGGTACTCTCAATTACTGAGCATACACATTCAAATCAATATAATTGAGGTTTGATAAACGCCAACACAAAAATTCTTTTTTTTAGGTGCGTTTCATTGGTACAAAATAAAGTTCATATAACTTTAATTAAAACCAAAAAAATTTTTTAGTTGCGCTCCATTGGTACAAAATAAAGTTCTCATAACTTTAATTAAAATCAAAAAAATTTTTAGTTGCGTTCCATTGATACAAGTTAAAGTTCAAATAGCTTTAATTGGAATTTTTTTGAAGGTGCATTTCTTTTATACAAAATAAAGTTCAAAATAACTTTAATTCAAACCAAATTTTTTTTTATCTCTCTAATTGCGTTTCATTTAGATAAATTAAAGTTTAAATAACTTTAATTCAAATCAAAATTTTTGGTGGTACGTTTCATTGGTGTGAAGCACAGTTCTAATAACTTTTATTCGCCCGTATTTTTTTAAAAAAAAAAAAAAAAAAAAAAAAAAAATTTTTAAATTAAAAATAAAATTAGTAAATTTTTTTTTGAATTATTTTAATTGTGAATTTTATTTTTAAACATTTTTTGGGAATTTTTTGGAGATTTCATTGATTGAGTCAATTGTACTAAGTACATATTAACAAACTAATTATTAATATTTTGGTGTTGCATCGGGTTACCAAATATATATAAAAAAAAAAATTCTGAGTGTATCTTCGAAGTTTTTATATTTAAGTCGTTACATTATAAAATTAATAAATAAAAATGGACGCATATGACAAATTTGTTGTCACCTTTACTACCTTCAAAGATAGTTTAAGCCATATTCCAACGGATTTAACTCAATTGTCACACGGTAACCTTATCGCGTCAAAGCGTATGATTACCCAAGATTAGGAAGATGTGACAAGCTCATACCAATCATTTCAAATTACGGCAATACAAACTACTGTACAAGCCGAGCCAAAAATTGAAAATTATAAAACAGAATCCAAGAAAAAATTTAGATCGGCTCAAGAACTCTATATGAAATTTTTAGCGAATATAGAGGACAAAATTTTAGAAGCAACAATTAAAACGGAGCCTAGCTCATCTAGCGTTGCGATAAATCCCAATTCCAATAATTCAGATCAAATTAGAGTACCACCAATTGACATCGACGATTTTTTCGGAACTTACGAAACCTGGCCCGCGTTCCGTGATATGTTTTCAGCAATATTTAAAAATTCGAATACGTTGTCGGATGTTCAGAAATTACATCATCTGCGGCGAAAAACGAAACATGACGCGGCTCGTATTGTACATAAATTTCCTGTTGAAGCAAAAAAATTTACATTAGCTTGGCAAGCTTTAGAGCAACAATATGAAAACAAGCGACTATTAGTCAACATTCATATTAAAAATTTACTAGAAATAGCACCTATTATTTCAAAATCAATTAATGAAATTAAAAAACTTTATGAAACAGTTAATGATTCATTAGCAGCTTTATCTTCCTACGATATAGACGTTATCCATTGGGACCATCTAATTGTATATCGAGTATTGCAAAATTTACCTCCAGATACTAGAGGTCTATTTGAACAAACCCTAACAAATCATCGCGAAATATCAACCTGGTCAGTTTTAGAAACATTTCTCAAATCTCGGGCACTTACTTTAGAAGCTATAGGGGAAGGGATAAGCAAACAAAAAGCAATACTACCTCAGAAAATCTTAAAATCTAATTCGGTACACGTTTTCGCCACAACGGCAAAACCAAGTTTTGACTGCCCTTTTTGTAAGGCGAAGCATTCAATTCGTCAATGTCCAAGGTTCTTAGACAAATCTGTTCAAGACCGACAAAAATTGGTACGTCAGCAAAATTTGTGTCTCAACTGCCTTGCCGCGTCACATCAACTCCACAATTGCCCTAGCCGGTTTAATTGTAGTGACTGTGGCAGACGCCACAATACACTGCTTCATATGCAAGCAACAAAATCAAAAGCACTGCCGCAATCGCAGTCTAATTTGTCGCCAAGCGCTCCTAGCTTCACGGCAACTACTTCTAACAAAATATCAGAACAAGCAGTAACTACAACTGCTCATTCTTATCATACCACTGGTCAACTCCGCACCAGTATGGTCCCTAAAAAATGCGTTATTTTAGCTACAGCGATCGTCAAAATACTGAATAATAACAGCGTCCATATCGTGAGAGCTCTTATAGATCCAGGATCAGAAGCTACATTCTTAGCTGAATCTGCTTTTCAACGATTACGGATACCCTCTAGTTCCTCTTCTACTCGTATATTAGGCATAAATGCAGCAGAAGGCGGAATATCACAAAAATCATGCACTTTTGTGATCTCGTCACTGATTGATTCGACAGTACGTGTGTCAGTTAGTGCTCTGGTACTTCCCAAATTGACAGGAATACTCCCTAAACAGCCAATTGACAAATCTTCTTTACAAGAGTTAAATTTGTTACATTTAGCTGACAAATCTCTCAAATCTCTCAACCAATGAGCTGTGTCAAAAAACACAGCTCATGTGTGGCACAGCATTCGGTCTTCGGTTGGTTGATATCAGGCGTCGCCTATAACTCTGATCTATCATCGTTCTTCAACGGTGTGCAACTCGACAAACAAATTGAAAAATTCTGGAAATCTGAAGAAATTCTTGATTCCAAACCCCTATTCCGGGAGGATCACTACTGTGAAAATCTATATAAGAAAACAACTTTTAGGAACGCGGACGGCCGTTACACCATGCAACTTCCCTTTAAAGAAAACTTCCCGTCTTCTATTTTTTTAGGGTCCTCGCGAAATATAGCCCTCAGACAATTTTTGAGCTCACCGAAATCTCTACAGAAGAAGCCCGAACTGAGGGACATGTATTCCAACGTTTTGGAAGAATACCGCACACTGGGTCATATGTCACTGGTCTCGCCAGATGAACGCACCCATGCTGCCCACCCATACAAATTTAACACTTATTACTTGCCCCATCATGCGGTGATAAAGCCCGAAAGCACAACAACCAAGCTCCGCGTTGCTTTTAATGCTTCCTCCCCTACAGTGAACCGTTTTAGTCTGAACGATGTTCTGTATGCGGGTCCCGCTCTTCAGCAGGATTTGACTCTTCTCATTCTGAGATGGAGAAAATATCCATTCGTATATAGTGCAGACATCATGAAAATGTACCGTCAAATATGGATCGATCCCAGTCAAGTCGATTACCAGCGCATATTATACCGTAAGACTCCTGCAGCTCCTGTCCAGGATTTCAGCCTGCAAACTGTGACATTCGGGTTCAACTGCGCTCCCTATCTCGCCATCCGTACACTACTCCAGTTAGCGGATGACGAAGCTCATAACTATCCATTGGCTTCGCCAATCATCAAACGGGATTTCTACGTTGATGATGTCTTGTCCGGCGGTTATGATATTCCCTCACTGTTAATAGTTCAACAGCAACTCATCGGTCTTCTCCAATCAGGTGGTTTGACGCTTAAAAAATGGTCAGCGAACCATGTCGAATTATTGCATCGCATTCCCGAACCCGACCGAATTTCTGAAGACATGTTGCCCCTCAACGAATATCATATATTCAAGGCCCTAGGCATATTCTGGCGGGTCAAGGATGATGTCTTCATCTTTAAAATCCAAAAGCTCACCAACCATCCGTCATTTACCAAACGTAAGATATTTTCTAATATTGCAAAGTTATTCGATCCTGCTGGATGGTTATCCCCAGTTGTAGTCCGCTCCAAGACCCTTTTACAAAACATTTGGAAGGATAAGACGGACTGGGGTTCCACTGTTGAGCCCGCACGGCTATCCGAGTGGAATTCCTTTTATTCTGACTTGCCAAATATTACACACCTCACGATACCTCGATGGCTTCATTACAAACCCACGTATGAATCTCAGTTCCATGGATTTTGTGACGCGTCCAAATCCGCTGTAGCAGCAGCAGTCTATCTTCGTACAACGGACGCTGACGGTAAAGTATCCGTCCATTTGATTTCTTCCAAAACTAAAATTGCCACGGTGAAAACCATTTCGATCCCTCGCTTGGAGCTAAACGGTGTGGTCTTACTCGCCAAGCTCCTCAAGTCTGTCATGATCGGGTTGGAGTTACCCTCGTGCTCATATTTTTTGTGGACAGATTCCACCATCGTTCTCGCATGGCTTAAACAATCGCCGGCGAGATGGAAAACGTTTATTGCCAATCGGGTAACCAAAGTTCTCAACGCGGTGGTCGAGGTGCAGTGGCGCCACGTCCCATTCGAACATAACCCAGCCGACATAGCATCGCGCGGCATGCCAGCCTCAGCCCTCAAGTCAAATATACTCTGGTGGCACGGCCCTGAGTGGTTATGCCGCTCAGAAGACCACTGGCCGCAGTGGGAACCCGGTTCCGTGGAAACTGATCTGGAAGCAGCCCCAGTACGAACCTTCTCCACTCATGTGGATACAAAAACCGAGTTCTATTGTGATACCTTGCTCATGAGATTCTCTTCATATTCCGGAGCTCTTAAAGTAGTTGCCTACATACTCCGATTCTATCGCCACTCCCTCTCCAAACGGCGAGGCACCCCTCGGAATAGCACTGATCTCCTCAGTCAACAGGAGTTAACGGATAGCAAGTTCTGTCTCATCCGATGCACTCAAATGACATATTATCATATGGAATACTCTCAACTACAAGCCCGTATTCCTATATCGCAACGAAGCCCCCTTCTAGCTTTGAATCCCTTTTTGGATTTAAAAGGTATTATTCGCTCTAACGGACGATTAGCATATTCCGCATTTTCGTATTCCGAAAAGTATCCCATTCTCCTTCCTGCGTCCTCTCGTTTTGTCCGTTTGTTAGTAGGTCATATTCATACCGTTTGTCTACATGGCGCGAACAGCTTAATGTTAGCTTTACTACGTAAAGAATTCTGGATCCCACGTATCCAATCCATTGTACGTAGCCACATATATAACTATACTACCTGTACTCTGTTCAGAAAACAGACTCGTGGCCAAATTATGAGCGCCCTTCCTCAGGAACGTGTGTGCTTGAAGAGCCCGTTTGCTTTCCGCCATAACGTGGGTCTCGACTTTGCTGGACCCTTCAGACTCAAAACCCGAAAAGCTCGGTTAATGCTGCCCAAACGACAAAAGCATATGTATGTTTATTCGTATGCTTTTCTACAAAAGAAGTTCACTTAGAAGCGGGAAGTGATCTCACATCCACGTCCTTTCTGGCCGCCTTTGATCGGTTCACCGCCCGACGAGGCCTTTGTTCGAATCTGTATTCCGACAACGGTACCAACTTTGTCGGAGCAGATCGCTTGCTCAAACTAGAATACAAAAAGGCTGTACGCGACGAAAGTGATCATACCGCACGCGTCTACTCCGTTCGTGGCCTCACCTGGAATTTTATACCTCCCGGTACACCCCATTATGGTGGGTTATGGGAAGCTGGGGTGAAGTCCGTAAAGCATCACCTTCGACGCGTTACGAAATCCTATGTTTTTACTTACGAGGAATTATCTACCGTGCTAGCAAAAGTTGAAGCATGCCTAAACTCACGGCCTCTCACTAGCGATCCAACGGATCCAACGTGCCTCACGCCTGGATACTTCCTCATCGGAGACAGTTTGCTTTCTCCTCCAGAAACAGATTTCCTAGACTCTCCCAGTAATTCTTTAATACGCTGGCAGATCATGCAGCAAATACACCAAACCATCTGCCGACGTTGGAAAGAGGAATATATTTCACAGCTGCACCAGCGGCCTAAGTGGCGAACGTGCAAGGAAAATGTTAAGGTAGGTGACATGGTCGTCCTCAAGCAGGAAAACCTACCACCGATTGAATGGCGTCTAGGTCGCGTGATCGCGCTGAAAAGTCGTAACTACCCCTACACTGCAGCTTCGGAGCATATCGCCAATGTGTTTTTTAACCTCAGCTCCTTTGCAGTTAGTTGCTGAAAAGGACGCTGAAAGATTATTTTCAGAATACGGAAGAGCAACTATTTTGGCAGCAGGTCGATCATAGGTACCCTTCTGAATGGCAACATTGGCGACACGGACGTAACCATCTGCACCAGACATTACGTGTGTGATTCTTTCGAGGATCCACTTGCATGACGGGAGATTCAATTCTTTCAGTAGAACAACGTCACCAACGCAGAGATTTTTTGTTGGTTTGGTCCACTTAGAGCGCTGTTGAAGTGATGTTAGGTACTCTGTATGCCAGCGTTGCCAAAACCCATGACTGAGATGACGGAGTAGTGTCCAATTTGATCGGAGGGACATCTGTGATGGTTCTTCTGGCTCGGGTATGGCGGTATAAGGTTGACTAATCAAAAAATGAGCTGGTGTTAAGGCATTGACGTCTGAATCTGAAATAGCGAATAGCGGGCGTGAATTTAAAATTGCTTCGATTCGAGTTAGGAGGGTGTATAGCTCTTCATATATTAACCGATGATCACCGATTACCCTGTTCAGATGTGTCTTAATAGATTTCACACCTGCCTCCCACAGTCCGCCAAAGTGTGGTGATGAAGGAGGAATGAAATGCCACTCGATGTTGTCTTTAGAGAGATGATCTGTGACGATGGTGTTGTGATTCTGTGAAAGAAAGAGTTGATACATTTCATTTAATTTTCTTTTAGCCCCATGAAAATTTGTGCCGTTGTCGCTATAGATCACGTTCGGCTTACCCCGGCGAGCGTTAAAGCGATCGAGAGCTGCGAGAAAACATTCGGTGGTAAGATCGGTAGCGAGTTCCGCATGTATCGCGCGAGTTGTGAAGCAAACAAAGACACAAATATAACGTTTCGTTAATTTAGGATTACGACCGCGCCACGATCGAATTGTGATTGGTCCAGCGTAATCGATACCGACGCGACTGAACGGTCTGGAATACTGAACCCGATCGGCTGGAAGGTTACCCATTAACTGTATCGAGATGTGATTTTTGTGTTTGAAGCAGTTGACACAGTTGAACACAATTTTACGTACTAGAGTACGGCAACCAATTATCCAATATTGTTGGCGTAATATGGCGAATAATCCATTTGCTCCAACATGGCATTGTTGACGATGTGTATACAATATGATGAGATGGACTACGATATGGTTTCTTGGTAATATCAACGGATGTTTTGCTGAATACGAAATTGAGGAATGTGTGATTCTGCCACCGACACGAAGTAAACCGCGTTCATCTAAGAATGGATTAAGTTTATGCAGTGTACTGATACGTGGCAATAATTTGTCAGATGATAATGATTTTATTTCAGCCGAAAATGCCGAAGATTGCGTGAATTTTAAACAAAATATTTTAGCTGTCATAAGTTCTGAAGTGTCGAGTGAATTGTGACGACGCGTTAATCGATTTCTTTTGGTATTATTAATAAAACGATGAACAAAAGCAACTACACGATAAAGCTTCATCCAGCACGATATGTTTTGCAGCAATCTGTCCATAAAGTGAGTCGACTGTGAATCGTTGCCAATCACTGTTTGATGAGCTAGCAAAGGTTGCTTGCGTTCTTCTGATGCACTCAATAATTCATCTGATGGTATTATTGGACAAGACGATTCCTCTGGCCACATATTGCGATCAAGGCTTAACCATGTAGGTCCTTGCCACCAAAGTTGAAAATCTCTTAATTCAGCTGGTAGTAATCCGCGCGTTCCACAATCGGCTGGGTTGTGAGTAGATCTAACGTGACACCACTGTGATCGAGGTAGTGTACTTATAATCTCCGATGTTCTATTCGCGATGAATGTGGACCAACGACGAGGCGGTGAAGATAACCAATGTAATACAATTTGTGAATCGGTCCAAGCATGACAAATGATTTTTTCATTCTGAAAAGACAAATTTAATTTTTGGTATAATCGTGCCAATAGTACGGCACCGCATAATTCGAGGCGAGGAAGGCTAATCTTCTTTAGTGGAGCGACCTTTGTTTTAGCTGCCACGAGAACAGAGCGATAGACTTCATGTTCATCCAGCGTTCGACAATATATTACGGCAGCGTATGCTTGCTCCGATGCGTCGCAAAATCCGTGATATTCAACCTGTGTACAACGAAACGATGAGAAGATACGACGTGGAATTTTAATTTTTTGGAATTCTGGAATTTCGGAGCGAATTAACTTCCATCGATTTAATAGATCCTCCGGTAGTTGGTCGTCCCATTCTAACTTCCTACACCAAACTTCTTGGAACAAAATTTTTATAAGAACAACTGCCGGTGCTAGAAACCCTAACGGATCGAATATACGTGCAGCTTCCGACAACAAATTTCGTTTCGTCATACCTACCAACTGTGGCAATGCGATTTTAAACGCGAACGAGTCAGAGGATGGACACCAGAGTAATCCTAACAATTTGATTGAAACAGAGTCTTGAAGTTCCAACGGACTAACTTCGCGTTGACCTTGGGGAATTGTCGCTAACAACGGCCAACAATTCGTACTCCATTTGCGTAAATTGAAACCTACTTCGGATAGAATTCTTATAAGATCTGTTTTCAGCTGCGTGATTTCTTCGATTGTGTCAGCCCCCGAGAGAATATCGTCTACATAAAAATCGTTTAGGATGACGTCGGAAACCGTAGGGTGATCGTTACGAATGTGTTTGGCGAGTTGGATTAATGTTCTGACAGACAAGAATGGAGCTGGTGAGGTACCATACGTGACTGTATTTAAACGGTAGTGCGTAAACGGCTGTGATGGATCTGACCTCCAGATTATGCGTTGGAAGTCTCTATGGTGATCCACTACCCAAATTTGACGGAACATTTGTTGGATATCAGCAGAAAAACAATACTTATGCCTTCGAAATCTGGTACATACTGCGAAAAGATCACGTTGTATGGGTGGGCCAATAAATAAACTATCGTTCAGTGAATGTCCGTTTGGGCATTTGACCGAACCATCGAACACTACACGAAGTTTAGTAGTGCTACTATCTTCCTTAAAAACAGCGTGGTGTGGAAGGTAAAAGCACTTATTAGATTGGCAGCTAATGTCGTTCGGATGAATAGGTGACATATGTCCAAGATCAAGATATTCGGTCATAAACTCGGTGTATTTTTGTTTAAGTTTTGGATTCGATAAAAATTTTCGTTCCATCGATTTCTGTCGTACGATCGCTGCGTTTATAGTGTTCCCAAAATATGTGTTTTCCGTCTTAAAGGGTAGTTCCACTAAATATTTGCCGTCAGGTGATTTGGTGTGAGTGGACGCAAAATGATTTTCCACCAGCTGTTCGTCGCTGGAGAGAACCGAATGTGATGTCACTTCTTCGAGTTCCCAAAATCGCTGTAAGTCAAAATCTATGTCAAGTGCAATGTGAAATGATGTTATTGGTTCTGAGATATTGTTTTGCGTCATATCGAGACAAAGAGTAGGTCCAACAATTATCCAGCCAAACAGTGAGAGCACGGCGCTTGGAGCCCCAGATGCACCAGAAATTTTATCATTCTCAAACACTGAAAATGCTTTATCAGCTCCAATAATTATATCAATAGGTTGTGGTATAGCGAAGTCTGGGTCAGCAAGACGAAGATAACGAAACTGTTTCGAATGAGAAAGATCGAGCGAGAAGTTAGGCAGTAGCGATGTTAATTGCGGCAACACAAATGCCGTTAAATCGAGGGTTTTGTCACTGCACCTGGAAAGTAATGTAAGCGATACGGCTCCACGAGTTAGACCAGCGCCAGTGGCTGAGATACCAGTGACCGGAATTTTGGCATGGTGACGTGGTAGGCCCAATCTCTGCAAACATTTTTCGGAAATGAATGAGCACTGTGATCCAGTGTCTATCAAAACACGACATGTATGTAAAGTACCAAATTGGTCGTATACGTTTACAACAGCGGTTGGTAAAAATGTATTATGTTGTGCAGTAACGTTGTTTGATTGCGTCGAATGTAAATTGAGAAGCGAGCGAGACGAGGTTGGTGTGTCCGGGAAAGTAACGGTTCGTGATTCTGGTGCATTGTTTAACCTTGTATTGTTTGATGGAGTCGAGGGTGTAGCTGAATTATGATTAGCTGAATGTTGTTCTGGATGAACCAATGTATGATGCGAAGTTTGACAAATGCGACAGCGATGTTTCGAATTACAATTTGAAGATCGATGACCAGATCGAAGACAGTTAAAACACAATTTGTTACTTTGGACGAATGAGCGACGAAGATTAGTGGACATTACAGTGAATTTTGGACATTGAAATAGATCGTGACTAGCTTTACATTTCGGACAAGATGAGACGGTAGTGTGAAAGTTTTTAATCCCTGGTGAATGAAATTGGTTTCGTTGCACGCGTATATGACGAGTAGTGTTACTAGCTGCGAGTATATCGCATTGATTATCGAGAAAAGTGAGTAAATCTTGAACCTTTGGAAACGCTGTTTTTGTTGTATATTCTGCCCAGGATTTGCAGGATTCCGCATCGAGTTTACTAGTGATTTGATGAATCAGCCACACATCTCGAGTTTCCGCTTCGGAACCCAATGCTCGTAGTCCTCTTAGCACTTCATCAGCGCCATCTACTAATTTTCGAAGACTGGATGTACCAGTTTGACAACCAGGAAGATTAAAAAATTGCTTAACGAGATCGAGTGCGATTTGACTGGGTCTTGAGCAGCATCAACCATCGCGTCTTGGATCGTATGATAATCCGCCCAAATTTCATCGAGTTTTTGTCGCCGTTTTTCGACTATCGAGATTGTATCGTGATCAGGAATGGAATTAGCATAATTTAGTATTCGCGTGAGCGCCGCTTTTGAATAACCCCGTTTAGCTTTAAGCGCGTCCATGTCGAGTACGTAATATATTCGAAACACGATACAAATTTAAGTTTATTCGACAATTGTGGATATTATTGTTAAACACGTAACGAAATTATTGGTAAATACGTAACGAAATGAGGTTGCGTATAATATTTATTGGCAATGGTATTAAAGGTGAGAAAATAATACGCAAATGTGTTATTTAATTTATTTATTTATTGTAATATAATTTGTAATATTTATTTTAATATTTATATTAATATTTTATATTAATATTTATTGTATTTATTTGTATTAATATTTTTGTAATATTTATTTTTGATAAAAGGTATAAATAAAATTCAAAATATTACGTCCAATATATTTTGGTGGACCCTGTATTATTTTTTTTGTAAATTTATGTATGATATTTTATATTAGAGTTCATAAAATACTGATTCTTTCGATATTATTTATTCCGAAATAACTATGAAGCACCTTGTATTTTTTTTTATTTTTTGCGAATTAGCAATATCAAATATAATGTAATTTAAAAATACGTATTATGTTAATTTTTCCAATTAAAAAAAATCGACAAATTTTTTTATTTAAATAAATTTATTAATGTTTATTATTTATGAAATATTGTTCAAATTTAAATTTTTTGTGTATAAATTTTTTTAATAATTGTCCGATAATTTATATAATTATTTATTTGTCACTAATTATTTATTTAATATTTATTTAAATAGAATTTAATTCAATTATTTTATAATCAAACGTAATTAATTTCTTTAAATGTCTTCGAATATAAATTTTGCGAAATAAACTGAGGCACCCAGTATTTAAATTTTATTTTTATGTGCATATAAGAAAAAATACAAATTTGTATGCAAATTTTTGTTGTTTTGATAAAATGATTGTATATAATGCAATTACAAATTTATTTTAATTATTTTAATATCAAGCCCACACCAATACCAATAATTATTTACACAATTATTATATACGAAATTTGATAATTATCTCTGAGCAATATGATGATAACGAAACGAGTAAGATGAAATTGCTGAGAGATCGAGACGAGATGAATTATATAATAATTGTGTACAATAAATAAAATTTTGATAATTTTATTAATTGGTATATGTAAATTTTATCGTGTGATATTAACTGTTGGTATTTTTATATTACCAATAAATGTATATATATATAATTAATAAAATGTATATGATCGAAATATATGTATATAAGAATTTTCTACTTGCGGTTGAGTTTTTGATACTTTATATATAATGATGATGCGGTGATCCCGTTATATATTAATGATGACCAAGCTCTATCGATGAATCTTTTTCTTTTCAGATTTTTTATGTTTTTTTACAGCTTAATAAATTAATATTACCACTTTTTAAATTTAAATTTTAATGTTTAATGTTATAAATGTTTATGTTCACTATATACACGATTTTAAATTTAATTAATTTACACTTTTGTTAGACTGTACTTTTTCTATTTTCACTAAACGATTCTTTTTTTTTAATTTAAATCATAATTATTTGACTAATAATTATATTTTTTTTGTTTTTAGATTAACACTTTTTTAATCCGGTTCGAATTTTGACCAATTTTATGTCTATAAATTTACCTTTTTACTTTTACCAATAACCACGAATTTAAATTAAAACAACCTTTTTTAAACGTTATAAAATTATATTTGTATTTATTTACACGAACTTGAAATTATGACTATCTTGTACCAATGTCCAAAAAACAAGAAGGCATCTAATATAAAAATATAATATCGTTCTCAAAATTTAATTATTTAACCAGAGAAATTTTAAATAGTATTAAGTTACAACAAAAAAACTAATGAAAGAGAACGTATTATAGAATTTTAATTTACAAAATAATTAAACAAAAAGAAAATAGAAATTGATTATAAAATTAGAAATAATTAAAGGTTCAGGTCTCATTTCCGAACAATCATTTTAACTTACTATTATCTTTTCTACAATACAGTCAATACAGTAATGGAATGCATTTTTTTCCCTTCCTTTTTCTGAAAAAATCAAATATCATGACCCTGCTTTATTTTTATTCCAATCCTATCCTCCTATCCTTCTGCACTATAATTTCTAGTTTACTTACAGAAAGCAGTTAGCGAGTTGAAGCGCTTTAACTTCACTACCAACATCTATCGCTGGGAGGAAATGCCCATCGCGCAATGCTACATACTACATGGTACGTCATATCATATTACCATCCATGGTCGACTAATCCATCAACGATGCTGCTCTCGAACGAAAAACCAGTAATAGTAGGATCTCGTTCTGGGGGAGACCCCAAAATGTTCGAGCCGCAGCTTAGGTGTATCACCCGCCTAAATTGGGCCAAATTGTTAACACTCGTTTTAATTAAATAAATTCGAAAATAACCGTAATATCATTAACTTCCTGCTCTAATAATTGCTTTTGCAAAGTTCAACTTATTAATTTCGAAAAAGAGAGTGTTAACAATCTGGCCCAATCTACAAAAAGAGTATGCAATAAATACTCGGCCTCTTTTTTTATCGAGTCACCGAAGCGTCAACAAGTGCAATTCGTAGTCATCAGTAAATTATTTAAATATTATCAGTAAAATCAAAGTTTATAGCCAATGTGCAATTAAAATAAATTTAATAAAAAAAAAATTATTAATAATACAAATTAAGAATTGTGAAGTTATTTGAACTTTTAAATTAAATAAAAAATTTGTGAACTTTTAATTATTTCAATTAAAATAAAAAAACAATTTGTGCTTTCAAAATAAAAAAAAACTATTTTTTTTTCTCAACAAAAAAAAACATCCATTTTTGTCATTTAAGATTTACAAAAATCACGGGTATTCGGGACAACTTAATTTTCTATCCGTAGCTACTTAATAAAAGTGATCCCCCTAGTTCCCACGCCGGAACAATAATGATGATGATGGCTGATGGTAACAATAATAATGTAGAAACTATGAATTATCATTTTTGTTGGATTAAAAATTTATCTAGACTAGTTTCAACTCAATTGTCTAAACATGATCATAAAAAGTATTTATGTGATCGTTGCTTGAATTACTTTAAGTTAGAAGTGAATTTAAATAGCCATGTTATTAATTGTGAGAACCCCCGTCGGATTCCACCTTGTCGCGGTGGTGGGGCTTAACTAGGTCTGACGAACCCTAATGCGATTCCAGTAGGTGCAACCATGCTGGAACGGCGAAGAGCGAAGACCGAAAACCAAGAGAATTTACCTTCATGATTTAAATGTCCGAAGAATAATAAATTCGTGGTAGGATAATACCACAAGTGTTAGAACTGGCTACGACTTCCGTCGAGGGCTTGGTTACTACTAATGTTACAACTAAGTCGCCAGTAGCAAGCGAGAATAACGCGACCCAAACTTCGACCCCCCTCCCACACGATAGGAGGTGAGGTCCTGGTTAAAAAGAAAAATAAACGAAATAAACTGTCGGATGCGCAACAGCGCAAACGACAGAACGCAAGGGCTGCGCTGGAAAGGCTCAACCTTGGTAGTCCGTCTGCACGGACGGGAAACCACTGTTAATTTACGGGATGGGAAACCACTGTCGATCGGGCAAAAGCGTAAAATTAGAAGAGAGAAGCTGCGCGGCGCGGTACAGGGCGTAATAGGTGGAAACACCGCGGGAGTCGCTAGCGCATTTCCAGGTTCAACACCGGTCCACCCGACCAAACCAGCAACCAGTCGAGTTGCTCCAATAAGAAGGTAGTTCCGGAACTACCAACCTCATGAGAATTGTTCAGATCAATCTCCATCGTAGTAGGGCGGCCACGGCCAACCTACAACAACTTTTCGAGAAAGGCGAAGTAGATTTGGCGCTGATTCAGGAACCTTGGACCGTCGTAAACAAGGTTTCTGGATGGAGCAACAAATCAGTAAATCTGTTCTACAACAACGAACAAGGTAGGCCCAGGGCCTGTATTTAAGCCAAGAAAAATATTAATCTATTTTCTCACCCGCAGGTCTCAAGTAAAGATAGCATAGCGGTTTCAGGGGAGGGCGCATTAAACGGGAGACCAAATCAGATCATCTTTGCTTCTGTTTATCTACCGTTTGACCCACCCACCCCTCCACCATCTACCGAGTTGGATGAGGTAGAGAAGCTAGCGCAGAGCAACCACAAACAACTGATTATAGGCTGTGATGCAAACTCTCATCATACAGTATGGGGCAGCTCAAACTGTAATGAAAGGGGTAAGTCACTGCTTGATTATATTTATACAACTAACCTATTATTAAAGAACCTTGGGGTAGAACCTACCTTTATCACGCATTCTCGTAGGGAAGTAATAGATATAATTGATATTTCTGCACACATCCATAATTGGAGAGTTCCGAACGAAGCATCCTTATCGGATCACAGATATATACGTTTTTAAATTGATGCGATCCCACCAGCCATTTCTTATAGAAACCCAGCAAAAACTGACTGGGCTTCTTTCAGGAGTACATTGTACTCGGGTGAAGATATTGACAGAGAAGTAAAGGTGATCACAAACCTGCTTATGGATTCGTATGAAGAGTCCTGTCGCTTGAAACGGGCCACATCTGACTCTAACCCCCTTGGTTGACACAGAACCTCAAAGAAAAACGTAAATGGGTACGCAGGCTTTGCAACAAAGCGAAGAACTGCAATCGTGATGAAGATTTGAACGCATATCAAGCTGCGCTCAAAGATTATAAGTACGACATCCGCTCAGCCAAGAGACAATCTTGGAGATCGTTCTGTGATGGTGTAGATAGCGTAAATGAGGCGTCACGAATTACGAAATTTCTAGCGAAAACCCATATTCAACCTGAACTCCTGATCAATAGTGAAGGTATCAGGGCTGAATCGACAGGGGAGTCACTAGAATTGCTAATGGAAGAGCATTTTCCGAAAGCTTTGACACCTCTGTTATAATAGATTCATACCGGCCTAGCACTAGGTTGGAGAATACGGAATTAGATTTTATTAACCTTAATACAGCTAAATTGGCTATTTTTTCTTTCAAACCATTTAAATCCCCAGGTAAGGATGGGATCTTCCCTGCTCTCATCCAAAACTCATGGGATTTCATAGCTGATAGATTAATAAACCTTTTCAGGGCGTGTATCCTCCTTGGATATAACCCGGCAAAATGACAGGAGGTTAGAGTAGTATTATACCAAAACCTGGTCACGATGACTATTCATCCCCCAAGGCATTCAGACCAATCAGCCTTGCTTCTTTTCTTTTAAATACTGGGAAGAATCTGCGAAAGAGAAATATGAGATAAGCTCCTATGGACAGCCTTATCTAGCAAACAGCACGCCTATTTACAGGGTAAATCGGTGGAAACCGCTCTTCATGAAGTGCTTCACACCATTGAAAAAGCTTTTCTTTTCAAAGATTCTGTGCTTGGAAACTTTATAGACGTAGAAGGAGCTTTCAACAATGTACTCCTGCAAAAAATTAAGTGCTACATAAACAAAACATCAACCCACAAATCTCCAAGTGGATTGAACACATATTAGCACGAGAATTTATTCGAACTTTGGGGATCAAGAACGGGTAGGTAAAGTTCACAAAGGTACACCACAGGGCGGCATTTTGTCACCCTTGCTTTGGATACTAGTCGTGAATGACCTCTTTTTCAAACTCACGAGGCAGGGATACCTCGTCGTATGCTACGCAGACGACCTGGTCATTCTCGTCACAAGCAAATTTGAATCGGAACTCTCTGGGCTAATGTAACTTGCACTGAATATTGTTAGCCAATTGGCAGACAATTGTGGGCTGAACATTAACCCATTAAAAACCGATATCTGTTTATTGTCATTGAGAAGGAAAACTCAACCATTGAGTCTTCCCGTTATAAAAGACACCCGGCTAGCACTGAAAACTTTAACTGAAGATTGTACTGAGAAGAACGAGCTAAAAAAGCCTATAGGATTTTGGGCATGTGTCGGGGCGCGTTGGAAAAGAAATGGGGACTACAACCCGATATGATTCGCTGGCTCTATACCAGTGTAGTCCACCCTACTCTTTCCTATGGATCTCTCGTCTGGTGGAAGGGGATTCAGAAACTCTCCAATCTTAAATTGTTGGAAAAAGTTCAACGTTCTCGTTGCCTCAGTATTACGGGCGCAATGACAACAGCATCAACAGCAGCACTGGAAACCGTTACGGCTATCAGTAGTTAAGCAAAGCGGGTTCTACTCCAGCTTTTAACAAACCCTTCGTTTTGTTGTTTAGTTGGTTTGTGTATGTGATGGTTTGTTTCCTTGGTGTATTGGATGGTTTGTGTCCGTGATGTGTCTGTGGTTTGTGTCCGTGATGTGTATTGGATTTTGTGTCTGTGGTTTGTGTCCGTGATGTGTATTCGATTTTGTGTCTGTGGTTTGCGTGTTCATAACATTTTTGTGTGAGATCATTTTTTGTGTGGTGTTTTAAGAGCGCCTGACTATATGCATAATAGCATTCCGCGACTAATTTATGAACTTTATTGTTAGTTATATAATTAACCTGATACGATGACATCGTTTGAAGATCTTCAAACAATTGCTGAATTTGATCTTGATTGTGAATCCATGGTGTATTGGATGGTTTGTGTACGTGATGTGTATTGGATTTTGTGTCTGTGGTTTGTGTGTTCATAACATTTTTGTGTGAGATGATTTTTTTTTTAATTTAAACAATTTAAAAAATCAGTATTCTGTTAACAGTTGTCTTCAACATAAAGGTATAGCAGCAGGCAAAGAATGTTGTTCATTACAAAATGTGTATCACTATATAAGAAATTTTTGGAAACTATTGATTATACTTTTAAATAAAATAAAAGAATTATAGGGAATACCTATGATTTTGAAAAATAATAGAAACAAGTTTTTTTCTTCATTTATTTTTTTCTTGTAGAATATTATAAATTTTTTGTTATTTAACAAGAAGAATTAATCATATATACAGAGTGCAGGCAAAACCATAATTTTTTTTTTGGAAAATATTAAAAAATTATGATAACTGAATGTTCTGTTTCTAGACTGATAAGAATAAATATTATGTGTGAGAATTTCTGAATTTTTTAAATTTTATTTTGATGGTATGATGTAGGGGATTCCATGGTTTAAAATTCTAATTAAAATATTTATGACTTAAAGTTTTTAAAGTATCCATGGAAGAAAATGCTTATTATTGTAAACAAATTGAATTGAGATTATAGGGGATGTGTTTTTATATAAATTAATATTTTTGCTAATAAAATCGTGAGAAAATATTCTATTATGTTATGTCAACGTAATTTTTAATTTTATTATTAAATATGAATGATTATCTAAACCACAATATTTTGGAAAAAATTAAATTATTAAATTTGTGTGTGAAATATTAATTTAATTTTTGATAAGACAGACTATAAAACTTCATGTTTTTTAAATATAACAATCATTATTCAACAAGAAGTAATACTAATAAGATGGCAGATTTTTTGAAGAAACTTAATAGCATTGGCCATAAAATGCTAGAAACGAAGAAAGTATCTGATTTAAAAATAAATCAGATCAATAGAATAAAAACCGTGAAGCGAATTGACACAAAATTTGGAGTACGAATAATTGCTGATTTTCCAGCATTTAGAATTTTCCTCCCAGCCCAATATAAATCCATGACCGACGAGGATTTGGATAAATTAAACAGAGGAAATTTCGGCATTGTTTGTATGTCGAAATTCGGAAACTCTGCAAATTTAAAATTTATCAACATAAATGAGGAAGGGTATGACTATGATAATGATGATATCGTGGAAGAGGAAGAACATTTCCACGATGATGATGCTGTGGAGGTGTTCAGAGAGGTGTATGCCGATGATGAAGTCTCTGATAAATCAAGCAGAAAAAAAAAAGAAATGTATGAATCTGCGAAAGAGAAATATGAGATAAGCTCCTATGGACAGCCTTATCTAGCAAACAGCACGCCTATTTACAGGGTAAATCGGTGGAAACCGCTCTTCATGAAGTGCTTCACACCATTGAAAAAGCTTTTCTTTTCAAAGATTCTGTGCTTGGAAACTTTATAGACGTAGAAGGAGCTTTCAACAATGTACTCCTGCAAAAAATTAAGTGCTACATAAACAAAACATCAACCCACAAATCTCCAAGTGGATTGAACACATATTAGCACGAGAATTTATTCGAACTTTGGGGATCAAGAACGGGTAGGTAAAGTTCACAAAGGTACACCACAGGGCGGCATTTTGTCACCCTTGCTTTGGATACTAGTCGTGAATGACCTCTTTTTCAAACTCACGAGGCAGGGATACCTCGTCGTATGCTACGCAGACGACCTGGTCATTCTCGTCACAAGCAAATTTGAATCGGAACTCTCTGGGCTAATGTAACTTGCACTGAATATTGTTAGCCAATTGGCAGACAATTGTGGGCTGAACATTAACCCATTAAAAACCGATATCTGTTTATTGTCATTGAGAAGGAAAACTCAACCATTGAGTCTTCCCGTTATAAAAGACACCCGGCTAGCACTGAAAACTTTAACTGAAGATTGTACTGAGAAGAACGAGCTAAAAAAGCCTATAGGATTTTGGGCATGTGTCGGGGCGCGTTGGAAAAGAAATGGTGACTACAACCCGATATGATTCGCTGGCTCTATACCAGTGTAGTCCACCCTACTCTTTCCTATGGATCTCTCGTCTGGTGGAAGGGGATTCAGAAACTCTCCAATCTTAAATTGTTGGAAAAAGTTCAACGTTCTCGTTGCCTCAGTATTACGGGCGCAATGACAACAGCATCAACAGCAGCACTGGAAACCGTTACGGCTATCAGTAGTTAAGCAAAGCGGGTTCTACTCCAGCTTTTAACAAACCCTTCGTTTTGTTGTTTAGTTGGTTTGTGTATGTGATGGTTTGTTTCCTTGGTGTATTGGATGGTTTGTGTCCGTGATGTGTCTGTGGTTTGTGTCCGTGATGTGTATTCGATTTTGTGTCTGTGGTTTGCGTGTTCATAACATTTTTGTGTGAGATCATTTTTTGTGTGGTGTTTTAAGAGCGCCTGACTATATGCATAATAGCATTCCGCGACTAATTTATGAACTTTATTGTTAGTTATATAATTAACCTGATACGATGACATCGTTTGAAGATCTTCAAACAATTGCTGAATTTGATCTTGATTGTGAATCCATGGTGTATTGGATGGTTTGTGTACGTGATGTGTATTGGATTTTGTGTCTGTGGTTTGTGTGTTCATAACATTTTTGTGTGAGATGATTTTTAATTTAAACAATTTAAAAAATCAGTATTCTGTTAACAGTTGTCTTCAACATAAAGGTATAGCAGCAGGCAAAGAATGTTGTTCATTACAAAATGTGTATCACTATATAAGAAATTTTTGGAAACTATTGATTATACTTTTAAATAAAATAAAAGAATTATAGGGAATACCTATGATTTTGAAAAATAATAGAAACAAGTTTTTTTCTTCATTTATTTTTTTCTTGTAGAATATTATAAATTTTTTGTTATTTAACAAGAAGAATTAATCATATATACAGAGTGCAGGCAAAACCATAATTTTTTTTTTGGAAAATATTAAAAAATTATGATAACTGAATGTTCTGTTTCTAGACTGATAAGAATAAATATTATGTGTGAGAATTTCTGAATTTTTTAAATTTTATTTTGATGGTATGATGTAGGGGATTCCATGGTTTAAAATTCTAATTAAAATATTTATGACTTAAAGTTTTTAAAGTATCCATGGAAGAAAATGCTTATTATTGTAAACAAATTGAATTGAGATTATAGGGGATGTGTTTTTATATAAATTAATATTTTTGCTAATAAAATCGTGAGAAAATATTCTATTATGTTATGTCAACGTAATTTTTAATTTTATTATTAAATATGAATGATTATCTAAACCACAATATTTTGGAAAAAATTAAATTATTAAATTTGTGTGTGAAATATTAATTTAATTTTTGATAAGACAGACTATAAAACTTCATGTTTTTTAAATATAACAATCATTATTCAACAAGAAGTAATACTAATAAGATGGCAGATTTTTTGAAGAAACTTAATAGCATTGGCCATAAAATGCTAGAAACGAAGAAAGTATCTGATTTAAAAATAAATCAGATCAATAGAATAAAAACCGTGAAGCGAATTGACACAAAATTTGGAGTACGAATAATTGCTGATTTTCCAGCATTTAGAATTTTCCTCCCAGCCCAATATAAATCCATGACCGACGAGGATTTGGATAAATTAAACAGAGGAAATTTCGGCATTGTTTGTATGTCGAAATTCGGAAACTCTGCAAATTTAAAATTTATCAACATAAATGAGGAAGGGTATGACTATGATAATGATGATATCGTGGAAGAGGAAGAACATTTCCACGATGATGATGCTGTGGAGGTGTTCAGAGAGGTGTATGCCGATGATGAAGTCTCTGATAAATCAAGCAGAAAAAAAAAGAAATGTATGAATTTAAAATTAAATAATTGTATGAAATTTTGAATAAAATAAAATATATAACAAAAAAAAGTTCTTACAATGTTTTTATTTATACATTTATATACTCTTATATATTATATTTTATATATATATATATATGTTTCAGATAAATGATAATACCATCTTGCAAAATATAAAATTTTGTAATGAAAATATAAGTTCATTACAAAACTCATTGATGAAAACAACATCTATTGCAATAAGAAAAAACTTGAAGGTAAAATTGTAAAAAGTAAAAGTGATTGTGAAAATTTAAAATTTAAATTACATCATGGATCTGGTGTAAATGTAAATTATATTACTTGGAGCGATATAGAATCTGTATTTTCTGGTAGAATTAAAACTGGTGTCATCACAAATTTAGGATATAAAGATATTGAACATTTTCTTGAAGCAGCCATTCCTATTTTTGAGCAAAAATATGCAGAAAGTTTAAAAAAACATACTACAATTAAAATGAATGCAATACTTAATGCCGAGTTTGTTATAAAAAAAAATGATGATATATTAAATGAGATAAAACATTTTAATACCAAAAATAAAATATTGGTAAGACAATATTTTATTGAAAATATAAGAGAACCACTTATAAGTAAACTCCAAGATTTTCAAGAGCGGGATAGTGGATGGAGTTTACATAAAGTGGTCAATTTGGTTATAAATATTAATAAAAATTAACGGTTTTCTGGATCAACTTACATACAACTTCCAAAAAAAATAAGTTCTAAGAAAGGATGCATTAATATTGAAAACATTGATAACAAATGTTTTGCATGGGCTGTTGTGTCAGCACTTTATCCTTCAAATAGACATTCTGAAAGAGTGAATAGTTATCCTAATTATTCATCAGTTTTAAATCTGGATGGTATAAAATTTCCAGTCTCTATTAAAAATATTACAAAATTTGAAGAAAATAACAAAATTTCAATAAATGTATTTATATTAGAAAAAAAGAAAAATCATTTTTTCACAATTCCACTGCGCTTAACAAAACACAAACATGAGAAGCATGTCAATTTATTGATGTTCCAAGATGAATATAAATATAATGAATATGATGATGATGATGATAATGATGATGATGTCGATAATGAGGATATTGATGAAGATGAGGATAACAAATACCATTATTGTTGGATTAAGAACCTATCTCGGTTAGTAAGTTCAACACTTTCTAAAAACAACGGTAAGAAGATTATTTATGATAGATATCTCCATTATTTTAAAAATGATAATTTATTAAAAAAACATACAATTGATTGTGAGGAGAAAAATAAATAATTGTCGTATTATTTTACCTACTGATGAAAAAAATGGGTTTATTTTAAAAACTACCACTATAAACTGGAAATTCCATTTTGTATATACGCTGATTTGGAATCAATATTATTGTCTCTTCAGAATGATGGTGGATTGAATACGTATAAGTATCAACAGCATAAAGCCTATAGTATTGGCTATTATTTTAAATGTGCATATAATGACAACAAGTCCTATTACAAATCAAACCATGGAAAAGATTGTCATATATGGTTTGCCAAGGAATTACAAAAAATTGGTGAAGACATTGAAAATATATATAATGATATTAAACCAATGATATCATTAAATTCATTAGAAGAAGCAGAATATGATAATGCATCATTATGTCATATATGCGATGAGATTTTCTCGGTAGATGATGTAAAGGTTAAAGATCATTGTCATTTAACAGGAAAATTTCGAGGAGCAGCACATAGTACTTGTAACATCAATTATATATGTTCTCGTAGTATACCGGTAATATTTCATAATTTATCAGGTTATGACGCACATTTTATCATATCTGCAATAGCCAATACATTTGAAGGATCAGTAAATCTTTTACCGATAACCAAAGAAAAATATATATCATTTACAAAAAATATTAATGGAAGTAATATTAAATTCAAATTTATTGATTCTTATCATTTTCTGGCAACATCATTGGATAAACTGGTATCTTATCTTTCCAAAGCAAATCTTATTACAACAAAAAAGGAATGGTCAAATCTAAATAATGATAAATTCAGTTTATTGATAAGAAAAGGGTGTTGAATTTAAATGTTATAATTAAAACACGTGTTTTGTCCAATATATATATGTGGTGTATATTCCAAATAAAACACAATATTTATATTAAAAATATAATCCACATTTTAATTTATTTAATTTTAATTACCACTAAAATCCACACTAGTATCTATGCTTTAATTTATAATTTAAGTTTTACTATTTATGTTAATTTATTAACAATCTTAGTTTGTCTTTAATTATTTATTTTATTTATTTAAATATTAATTTTAATTTCAAGTTTTATTATTGATTTTATTTATTATAAAATCTATTTTGATTTATCATAAAAATTCAAATATAATTTATATTATCGACTGTACTTTCGCTTTTTATTTAAATTTTAAACATTGACTAATCGCAACGACTATTGACTTTCGAATGAATAATTTTACTTTTATTATCAGTTGTCACCAGTTGTTAACAATCAGATTTATTGAGAGGAAATTAGAATCAGGCGATAGTTTGAAATAAAAGGTAGAATGGCAATAGGAAATAATAGATTTAAAAGAGAGAAAAACAATTACATTAGTGGCGTGACCGCTACATCACCCCCCCCCCCTCAAGTCTGATCGACGAAGGCCGGTTTGAGTCGGTCAACTGAAACTGTTACGTTTTTGTTATTAACGTTAATAATGTAAGGGTTTCGCAGTCTTCGTATAACTTTGTGTGGTCCTGTGTACGGTTTTGAAAGTCCTGATTTTACTGTGTCCGTGCGTAGAAAAACAAAGTCACATGTCTTCAAGTCCTGTGGAAAATGTACTTTCCGTGGGGTAATTCGTGGTGGTGTTGGTGTTAGTTTATTCATGATGTCCTTGAGTTGTGTTGTTAGTGTTTCTTGATCCATGTTTGTTGTTTTGTTGTTGTCTACGAAAAATTCGCCTGGAATTTTAAGGCATTGACCATATACCAACTCGGCGGGTGAAACTTTTAAATCATCCTTCACGGATGCGCGGATCGCCAACAAAATGATTGGTAATTCGATGGTCCAATTGGAATTATTGCAGCGTGCTCTCAACGATGACTTCAGCTGCCTGTGGAATCGTTCCATAAGGCCGTTCGATTGCGGGTGATAAGGCGTCGTGCGTATTCTGTGGCTGCCCAGTATTCTGTATTCTGTGGCTGCCCAAATGTAATTTTGAACGAAAGTTTTGGCTACTGTTATGGCTGTCATGTCTTTTATGGGAAACGCTTCGGGCCACCTTGTGAAACGATCCACGATGGTCAACAGGTAGCTGAAATCATCGGATGTTGGCAGGGGGCCTACAATGTCCATGTGAATCTTCTCGAATCTGACTTGAGGGGGGGGTTCGGAAGATGAAATGTACCCTGTTGGCCATAAGTGTGTCTATGTATTTTGCACTTTTGGCACTCAACACAACTTCTTGTCCAGCGGGCGATATCTTGATTTAGGCCGGGCCAGAAATAACATGAAGCTATGAGTTTACGAGTGGTGCGAATACCAGGATGGGAAAGGTTGTGCAGCAAATTGTTGATTCTAATAGTCTTTTTAATTGTTGATCTTCTTGCTGGTCTTTTGCTATTTTAATGAGATTGAACTCATTTTGGTTGGAGGAAATTTCCGAAATACGTGAAAGGCTGTCCGCAACTGAATTTTCAGAGCCTTTTACGTGAACGATGTCTGTCGTGAATTGCGCTATGAAGTCTAAGTGTCGCGTTTGTCTTGGGCTTCGTTCTGTTTTTGATTTAATAGCAAATGTGAGAGGTTTATGATCTGTAAAGATTCTGAATTGTCTTCCCTCGATGAAATATCGGAAGTGTTTGATAGCTAGATAAATGGCTAAAAGTTCTCGGTCGAATGCAGAGTAGTTGCGTTCTGCAGGAGAGAGTTTTTTTGAAAAGAATGAGATAGGTTCCCAATGACCGTCGTTGAGTTGTTGTAGGACTGCTCCTGCGGCTATGTCCGCTGCATCAGTTGCTATGCTGTATTGCCCGTCTAATAATGGGTGTGCCAAAATCGTTGCGTTAGCCAGAGCTTCCTTGACCTTATCGAAGTGCTGGTCTAGCTCTGCAGGCCAGTAAAAATTTTTGGGAGATTTTGGCTTTTGAAGCAACAGCGTTAGATGTGAGTGTATAGGTGCTAACAGAGTAGCGAGATTTGGCAAGAATCGATGATAATAATTTATCATGCCGATGAATCGGTGAATCGCTTTTATTGATTCAGGTTTTGGGAATTCTTTGATAATTTTAATTCTGTCATGTGATGGAAAAATGCTAGAAGAATTGATGGTGTGGCTGAGGAACTCGATTGATTCGACTCCAAATACACATTTTGACGAGTTTAGAGTGATTCCGTACTCTGAGAGTCGCTTGAAAAGTTTGTCTAGGTGCTGTAGGTGTTCGTCTTCTGTTTTACTCGCGATGAGGATATCATCGATGTACGCGAAGACGAAATCTAAGTCCCTACAGACTTCATTGATGAAACGTTGAAAATTTTGAGCAGCGTTTTGTAACCCAAAGGGCATCCGCAAAAACTCAAACAGTCCGAAAGGAGTTGTTATAGCTGTTTTGTGGATGTCGTCCGGAGCCACCGGTATAAGGTGGTAGGCCCTGACTAAATCTACCTTCGAAAAAATGGTACAACCCTGTAAATTCATTGAGAAGTTCTGTATATGTGGAATGGGATACCTATCTGGAACAGTAGCGTCGTTTAATCGTCTGTAATCACCACATGGTCGCCAATCAGAGTTATTCTTCTTTTTGACCATATGGAGTGGAGATGAAACCGAAGAGTCCGACTGTCTGCAAATACCGATTTCAGTCATATGCTGAAATTCTGTCTGGGCGCTTTTGCGTCGAGACGTCGTGGTCTGGCGAAAGGTAGAGAACCTTTGGTTTCAATATGATGCACAACACTGTGTTTAACCGGAAGGAAATAATTTGTGGGTTGTGTTAGGTTGGTATATTTGGTTAGTAAATTATTGTACTTGTTAGGGCTAGAATATTGTTTAATTGACAGTGACATTTTACTGTTTGTCAAGGATATGTTTGGATGGGATAATGTGGAAACGTGGATGAGTGTTTGGGAATCGACCAAACGTTTTCGTTTCACTTCAACTAGTAGGCCAAATTTTGTTAGGAAATCTACGCCAATTATAGGATGTTGTACGTCAGCAACTATAAATGGATGTGATAATTTTTTTTCGAAGACCTATATTTAGAACCAGTAATTCTGAACCGTAAGTATTTATTAATGAGCCATTAGCAGCTGTTAATAATAAGTCTGCTTTGGTTGGTTTTTTGGTTGACAGTTTTTTTGGAATGACCGATAGGTCGGTGCCAGTGTCGATTAGGAAACTTTGTTTCGAATTTAAATCTTTAATAAATAACCGGCATGATTGATTTACCTGCGACTGTGCCGTTTCGGTCGCAAGGTTTTTTAGTTTGGGTGATTAATACCAGATGGAGCATTTGTGGAGTTATTTAGAATTTTAGTGCATGCACATTTTCGAGCCTATCTCTAAATTTTTTATGATAATAGCATAAATTATTATTTTTATTTTGAGTGCTATTTGATCGAGAACGCGGTCTACTATTTGAGTATCGTCTATTATGACGTCCGCTATTATTATTATTATTATTATTATTGATTTCTAATTTTGAAAGAATGTTCTCTAACCTGGCTAATCTTTGTTCTAAATTGTTATGAAGTGAATGTTGCTGCGTGTTATTAGAAAAATTACTCGATATTGTGTTTATCGCTGATGATGATGATGAGGCTTCTGTTGCTTCGAAAATTTTGTCGGCGATTTCGACGAGTTCGTCTGTTGGTTTGTCGCCCACAGAAACTAAAGCGATATTTAGCGCTTTGGCAGACGACGCAACCATAGTTTTTTAATTATGCTTGGCTCGAAAGTGCTACCAGCTGTTTGCTTCATTGACCGAAACAACGCCGATGGTTTTCGATCGCCAAGTCCCACTCTTTCTAATAAAGCCTCTAATCTTTTGCTCTCTGATGCCGAGTGAAATTAACGTAGATTTCAATGTTGCGTATTTGTTGTTTATTGGTGGGTCGGCGATTATATCGATTACAGATTCACATGTTTCAGCAGGGAGCGCCGCAATTGTTAAACAATATTTGGTTTCATCCTTGCTGATTTTAAAAACTGAGAATTGGGCTTCAGCTTGGATGAACCACGTAGTCGGATTGTTTGGCCAAAAGCCTGGTAGACGAACTTTTGCAAAATCAATTGCGTCTGTGTGTATAGTGGTGTGCTGTGTACTCGTCCCTTGTGTCTCGCTACCTGTGTTTTCGTTCTTATTGTCTGGCATGTTTCTTGAAAAATTTTGATAAGACTTGAGAGAAGTTGCTGTAAAGTGATGAAGCGATTTCGAAAGAAAAGAAGAATACGAAAGCGAAAGCGAAAGCGAAAAAGAGAAAACTGTTCGAGTGAAAATATAGAAAGAAATGGAGAAAAAAAAGTAATAAATGTGAAAATTATCAATGTGTGTTGTAAATAAAAGTATATATGTAACTAAAAGTACAGTACGCGGCGTTAATGAACCAATCAAAATTGATGTTATAATAAATAAATTTACAAGGAATGTTTGTGATCGCTGTTGTATTTTGATTGTTAAATTTTTATTTTGTAGTAAATAATTGATTATTTATCATAGTAAAAAAAAAAATTTTTTGTTTAAATTTGTTGTATGTATAATTAAAATTAAAATATATATTTATTGTATTTGTAATTTAATTTAAAATATGTATTTGTTATTTAATTTAAAAATATGTATTTGTAATTTAATTGTACATTTATAATTGATAAATTGTTTGTACAAAAATATTATATATATTATTTTTTTTAAATTTATTTTCCAATGTTTTGTTTAGTTTAAATTAAATTATGCTCTACTGCGTCTCAACATTAAAATAAAAATATGTCGACAATACAAAAATTATTAGCAAAAAAATTTATATTTTTATCAAATTTTGTAAGAATACAAAATTGTAACGTAATTTTTGGATGGTCTCGTCCAAATGTAATAATCGTATTTAATTTTTGGACGACCCTATATAATTAATTTTTGAGAGCAAAATAAAAATTTGTATATGTAGAATCTGTATTGTTTTATATGATATTATACACTATTTTATTTTATTGTTGCGGGCAAATACCGCAAATAAATGAGAAAGTTTTGTATTGTTTTAGAAAATATTTTTATTTTTATGTTGTGACAAATACCAAAAAAATGAAAAATTTGAAATTTTATATTTTTATATATGTAAAATATTAATTTTATATGAATTTATTATGCATTTTATATTTTGTCTTAATAATTTTTGACACAAAATAAATAATTTTATATTATTGTCGAAAAATATGAAATTTCAAATTTTATTATGTAAAAAAAAATTTTGTAATTATTATTGCTCAATGTAATAATTTTGTAAAAACACCATGAAATTATATGATATTATATTATGTAAAAAAAATGTATTTTAGTAGTAAATAAATGCAAATATTTGATTGAAATTTAGATAAAGGAAAAACCTGGATTTTTTCTTCGCTGTTGATGGTGAAAAATAAATCTGGAACTTTCCACAATTGACGTTGAATCTGTTGATTCCTTTTGTTGATGATCTTATGATGATTTTCGTTGATGACGACGATTTGACGTTTTATTGTTATTATAAAAAAATTTAAAAAATTTTTTTTTTTTTTAAATTAATTTTTTTTTCTGATATCAATTTTAAATTTTTTTGTAGATAACGCACTATTTTGTATTTTAAATTGTTATGTTTGTTACAATTAATTTATATTGTATGTGAATGTGATGATTTAGTGAACGTTTCTAGAATATTTTATGTTTTTTTTTTTTAGATATATTTTTTAAAATGCTCGTTTTTTTTATATGTAGTTTTATATTTTTTATATATGCACGTTTTTTATATTAACAGAAATAATATTTTGTACTTTTAATGTGTGAATTGTGAATGTTAATGAATTTATATATTAAATTTTATACTTTTGTGTGAATTTTCAACACGTGGTACTTTTGTTCTCGGGGTCACCAATATGTGGGGTATATTCCAAATAAAACACAATTTTTATATTAAAAATATAATCCACATTTTAATTTATTTAATTTTAATTACTACTAAAATCCACACTAGTATCTATGCTTTAATTTATAATTTAAGTTTTACTATTTATGTTAATTTATTAACAATCTTAGTTTGTCTTTAATTATTTATTTTATTTATTTAAATATTAATTTTAATTTCAAGTTTTATTATTGATTTTATTTATTATAAAATCTATTTTGATTTATCATAAAAATTCAAATATAATTTATATTATCGACTGTACTTTCGCTTTTTATTTAAATTTTAAACATTGACTAATCGCAACGACTATTGACTTTCGAATGAATAATTTTACTTTTATTATCAGTTGTCACCAGTTGTTAACAATCAGATTTATTGAGAGGAAATTAGAATCAGGCGATAGTTTGAAATAAAAAGTAGAATGGCAATAGGAAATAATAGATTTAAAAGAGAGAAAAACAATTACATTAGTGGCGTGACCGCTACATATATAACAATTTATTCAACTGAATTCATTAATTTATTCAATTTAATTTACTACTATATTACAATTCAATTTAACGATCTTAAACTCTCGAGTATATAAAACTGACTGTGTAGATTAATTTAACTGCACTACTTTTATCTCCAATTAATTTATCGTTATTGTCTCAATCGATACTCGATTCAATTATTAAATTATTGTTGCGAGCGACATACTATATTAATTTAATTAATTAAGACCGGGTGCACACGATTGATTTACTTGTGTCCCCTACAATACTCCCCCTCTGGATCGAAAACTAATGTTTTCGAAACGCTACTGCTTTAATACCATAAGCTGGTTTTAACCTGTCGATGCTTATGCTTTGATTTTTATTTTTGATTTCAATTATGTACGACTTGCGCATTCTTCGAATCACTTTATATGGGCCTGTGTAAGGGTTGGTTAGTGGTCCTTTGACTTTGTCGACACGGACGAAGACATGTGTACATGAGGTCAGTGTTTTTGGAACGAAGACATTGTTTTGTTTGTATTCGCGTGGAGGGGTTGGCATAATTTCCCGCATGTTTTTCCGTAGGTCCGTAATAAATTGTGCTTCGTCAGGTTTCGTTTCGGAGTTTGCTAGAAAAAATTCGCCGGGCACGACTATTGGTTCGCCGTAAACCAACTCAGCCGGGGTACAGTTTGTATCTTCCCTGACGGAACTTCTAATTCCCCACAAAATGGTTGGAAGTTCGGAGCTCCAATTAGTGGTGTTGCAACGCGCCTTCAGAGATGCTTTTAATTGGCGGTGAAACCGTTCCACCATGCCATTAGCTTTCGGGTTGTAAGGCGTCGTCCGAATCCTATTCATACCGATTAATTTTCCTCAGTCTCTAAACAATTTCGATTCAAACTGGGTACCCAGGTCGGTAGTTATTACCGAAGGAATTCCGAACCTACTTATATAATTATCGTAGAAGGCGGTAGCTACTGTGAGAGCTGTCATATCTCTCATCGGAATCGCTTCAGGCCACCGCGTGAACCGGTCGACCGTTGTTAGTATATACGTGAAACCGTTTGATATAGGGAGCGAGCCAACGATATCGATGTGGACGTGTTGAAATCTTCCGCTGGGCGCTGCGAATTTTTCAAAAGGTGATATTGTATGTCGGTTAACTTTCGACCGTTGGCAACCTAAGCATGATTTTGCCCAATAACCCACGTCGACATTCATTTGTGGCCAGAAATATTTGGAATTTACCAGTTTTCGAGTTGCTCTGACGCCCGGGTGCGCTAAACCGTGGAGGCTGTCGAAAATTTGTTGTCTCCAACTCTTCGGAATGAATGGCCTCTTCTTTTCCGTTGATACTTCGCACCATACTTCTTCGTTAGATTCCGGTATTTTTACGGATTTTAGACGAACTTTTGATTTTTCGGAAGGATTATTAATCAATTGTTGAAGTTCGTCGTCCTGATTTTGAAATTTTGGTAGATCAGCTAAGGAAAGTGAACTTATTTCGTTGTCTTGCTCGTTGTATCTGGATAGACAGTCACTAACTACGTTATGTGAGCCTACAGATACCGAGGTCAACCATATGTTGAAACTCTACTTTCGCCGCTTTACATTTTTCCGAATCTAACCGGCGCGGTTTATCGGACGGTGCCATACCCCTTATTTCTATATAGTGGCGAACATTATGCAGTACCGGGTGCTTTTAATTTAAGCGATGGCAATGGAAATTCTTTTGGCATTGAACTGTACTCGTTGTTTATGCTGGTGTCGGCGTATTCACGTTCGCTATTATTGTATTTACTCGAAATTCAGTGGAACCGTCGATCAGTCTGCGGTTTTTCAAATCGATAAGTAGGTTGTACTTCGATAAAAAATCCGCGCCGGTGATCGGTTTATCGACCGCTGCTAGAATGAAGGCGTGCGTGAAATCCCGTCGTAACTCCAGGTTGAGCTTCAATAATCTCGTGCCATATGTTGCTATTTCGGTCCCGTTTGCGGCAGATAATGAAAAACCAGTATATTTTTTTACCTGGGTACCTAATTTGGATGGAATTACTGAAACTTCGGCACCAGAGTCGATGAGGAATTGCAATGAATTTTCGTGATCTCTAATAAATAAACGGCGAGAACGGCCGTATTAACAGTGGTCTTAATTAGTTTAAATCTTTCGACGAATCGGAATTGGTTTTATACGAACACGGTTTCCTACAATTGCGTGCCTTATTGCCGAATTTGTTATGGAAATAACAAAAATCGTTGTTAACCCGTGAACTGGACCGCGATCTTGGTTTCGAGTAAGATCTTTTATTATCTCTGCCACGGTTGCCTAATTGAAGAACATTTTTTATATTTCACTAATCTCTTTAGTTAGCCGTCTTTCGGTTGGGGTAAGGGTTTTTCCTATTGCGAATGACGCTTCGGCGACGCTGCCAGAAGGCTGAGTAACTTCCCAAATTTTGTCGGCGATTGGTAAAATTTCGTCGACTGACTTATCCGCCCACGCCGCTACTGAAGTCCGTAAAGATTGGGGTAGTCTTTTTAACCAAATTCTTTTTAAAAGTTCTTTATCGATGATTGCCAAATCGCCGGCTTGGATAGACGTTAGTCTAAAAAAATTCCGACGGGTTAAGATCGCCTATTTCATTGAAATTTGACAACAAATTATCTAATCTTTTTTCTTTAGAGAGACTAGCTTATCCGCCCACGCCGCTACTGAAGTCCGTAAAGATTGGGGTAGTCTTTTTAACCAAATTCTTTTTAAAAGTTCTTTATCGATGATTGCCAAATCGCCGGCTTGGATGGACATTAGTCTAAAAAATTCCGACGGGTTGAGATCGCCTATTTCATTGAAATTTGACAACAAATTATCTAATCTTTTTTCTTTAGAGAGACTGTGTCTTTCTACTAAAGCTTTTTTTAGAACGTCATATTTTGGACCTGTTCCGGGATTTTTTAGAATATCGAAAACCGATAATGCTATGTCCTGCGGAAGTGCGGATAACGTATGGTTAAATTTATCATCATCTTTAATCGATTTATGTAATTCGAATTGGCTTTCCGCTACTAAGAACCAGAGTTCAGGGTTTTTATCGAAGAATGGTGCTAACTTGATTCGGGTTATTGTATTAATTTCCCCAACGTCCTTAATGCTTCCAGTATCTGGCATTTTATTACTTTATTATGCGATTACTTTCCGTATATATAATTTAATCGAAATTGTGATTATTTAATTGATGCAGTATATATTCTTTGTTTAATAATTTTATATTGCTGATAACCGCAAAGGGAAAATGTAAAAAAACCGTTGAAAAAAATGTAAAAAATTGTTGCAACCGATGCACCCGGTAATTTCGTTATTTACTTGTTAGCAATTATGTGTATGGTAATCTAGCAACAATATTTTAATAGGTGTAAAAAAAACTATTTATCGTTGCAGCCGGTACACCCAATAATTTTACGACAGTCAATTGTATATACTTGTTTGTTTATTACAAAATTTTATTTATCTTTTTTTTTTTAGAGTGAAATGTATAAATATATTTAAATTTTATTGACAATGATAATATATAAAAATTTATATAATGTAAATTGTAAAGTAAGAACAAAAAATTTATGCATACAATTATATCGTATGATATTTTTATTTTTTTTTGTTAATTGTACGCTATTGTATTTGGAATTGACGTTATTTTATATAATTTTAATAATTTCTTCTAACTTTAAATTATTTTATGTACAGTAAATTCCGTATATATGTAATATTTAATAAAATATTTTCGAAATTTTTGAATTAATTAAATTTATGACTTTCTTTTTTATTTAGCAAAATGAATTTTCTTTTTTTTATATATTTTTAAATATTCTAAATATATATTTTATTTTAAATTAAGTATGTTTGGTAGATTCTAAGTATAAACGAGTATGTATGTTCGTTATACGCGTGATAATTTATAAATTTTACGTAATTTTAATATGATTTTAATGTAAATTTTAACATAATATTTTACTATAATTTTTAAGTATATAAATTTTAATGTAAATTTTAGCAATTTGATAACTTTATTAGTCAATATGTGCTGTGCTGACTGTACTTTACACGATTATTTTATTGTATTGTTTTATTATAATTATCCAATTTTATGGTTGTCAGGGTGGCACAACCCTTTTGTGTGTTTTTTTTTTTACAAATTTTGTTTAAAGAAAATATATATAAAATGGACTGTATGTCTTTAGCATTAAAATATATAATGTACAGTACTTGTGTGATTTCCTGGATTTGATGCTGCTTCTGTTGCTGACGACGATGATGATGAGGATGATGATGATGATGATACTAACGCTGATGATGATGGTAGAGTACAAAATTAAAATTGATGAAAATCTAATTGAAACTCTTGATGAAATATGTTGAAACAAAAACCGGAACTTTTCTTTGAGATCTGCTATCACTATGTAATTTTATGTTACCAAGTGTGGTAATTTATTTTTCCACGTGGTGTATGATATTACGTGGAAAATATTGCAATAATTTTATTTTATAAAAACTGCGTTATTCTTAATCGGGGTCACCAATTGTTGAATTTAAATGTTATAATTAAAACACGTGTTTTGTCCAATATATATATAACAATTTATTCAACTTAATTCATTAATTTATTCATTTTAATTTACTACTATATTACAATTCAATATAACGATCTTAAACTCTCGAGTATATAAAACTGACTGTGTAGATTAATTTAACTGCACTACTTTTATCTCTAATTAATTTATCGTTATTGTCTCAATCGATACTCGATTCAATTATTAAATTATTGTTGCGAGCGACATACTATATTAATTTAATTAATTAAGACCGGGTGCACACTATTGATTTACTTGTGTCCCCTACAAGGGGTTTTTCCATACGATTTTATTGATTCATGGGAGAAAATGTCTTATTCCAAATTGCCAGCAAAAGAACAATTTTACAGTAAATTAAACGATCGAGAAATATCAGAAGAAGACTATATTCATGCAAATAATGTATGGGATCGATTTAATATTAAAAATATTGCAGAATATTCAGAATTGTACCTTAAAACTGATGTTTTATTATTGGCAGATGTGTTCGAAAACTTTCGTAAATGTTGTATGAAAACTTACAGTTTAGATCCTGCAAATTATTACACTTTACCTGGTTTTACGTGGGATGCCATGTTAAAATATACTAAAATTAAATTGGAGTTATTAACTGATATTGACATGTTGCTGTTTATTGAACGAGGTATAAGAGGAGGTGTAAGCCAATGCTCTAATAAATACAGCAAAGCCAATAATAAATACATGGAAAACTATGATGCTAAACAGGATTCAAAATATTTAATGTATTTTGATATTAACAATTTATATGGTTTGGCTATGTCACAACATTTGCCAATATGTAATTTTAAATGGTTAAATGAATGCAATATTAAAAATTTGATTTATCTTTGATTAGAAGTGATTCAGAACTTGGCTATATTTTAGAAGTAGACCTTGATTATCCTGAAGAAATTCATGACTATCACAGTGATCTACCATTTTGCCCATCACATGATATTCCACCAGGTGGTAAAACAAAAAAATTATTAACAACATTGTTGCCAAAAAAACGTTATGTTGTACATTATTTATCATTGCAACAATGTTTAAGAAATGGATTACTTTTAAACAAAATTCATCGTATACTACAATTTCAACAAAAAACATGGATAAAACCATACATAGAGCTTAATACATCAATGCGAACGGTTGCAAAAAACGATCATGAAAAAAACTTATTTAAATTAATGAATAATGCAGTTTTTGGAAAAACTATTGAAAATGTGCGAAAACATAGCATTATTAAATTAGTTACAAAATGGAATGGTAGATATGGAGCTAAAGTGATGATAGCTAAACCAAATTTTCATAGCAGAACAAGTTTTGATGAAAATTTGGTTGCAATTGAAATGGTAAAAACACAAGTAGTAATGAATAAGCCAATTTATATAGGAATGGCAATTTTAGATATTTCTAAGAACAAATTATATGATTTTCATTATCAGTATATTAAAAATAAAATGACTAATAACATTAAGCTGTTGTATACTGATACTGATTCATTAATATATGAAATTAAATGTTATGATATTTATGATATAATCAAAACAGATATTAAATATTTTGACACCAGTGACTATCCTTATAACAACAGATACAATATACCTCAAGCAAATAAAAAAATTCCTGGTTTAATGAAGGATGAGAACAATGGTGAAATAATGACTGAGTTTATTGGATTAAAGTCAAAAATGTATAGTATTGATTTTAATGATTATTTAAACTGTTTACAAAATAATTGTTCAATAAGTAGAAGACAATGTAGAATAGCTTCTGAAGCACATAATGTATACACCATAAGTCAAAAGAAAATAGCTTTAGGTTTTAATGATGATAAAAGATGTCCTATAAATCAATCGACAGATACTTTACCATGGGGACATTTTAGAATAAATAATATTGAATAAAAACACTATAATAATAAAATGTAAAAATATTGTTTTATTGATGTTTCAAAAATTCTTTTAACAGATAAATATTTTGTAAAGAACAGGATTGTGTTGTAATGTGTTGGTGACAAGTATTAATATTTAAATATTGATAAGTATTCTTCAAAGTTCTCAGATCACTGCAGTTGTTTAGTTCCAAATTATATATTGTATAATTTAAATGTCCAAAGAGCTGATCAATCCATTGAATTTTTTCATGACCCTTCACATATATTATTTTATCACTTAAAATTTTTTCTAAATTAATAATAACATCTCTAATTGTTGATGTACCCGTTTTCCAATGTATTCCATGATGATTGTGGTATAACCAAGAATTTTGAGATTGTTGATCAAAAGGTAGTTTATTAAACTTAAATTCGCTTTTCACAATAAAATGTTTGCACTCAAATGGTTCTTCGTTAATTAATACAGCAATTTCTTTCAGTGAAAATTTATTTCGTTCAATACGAAAACCTTGTAAGTCAACAATTATACTCATTTATGTTAATTTTTTAACTTCGCTGGTCAATGGATTGTATTCAACTATTCTATCATGCAATAATAAGCAAAATGCTGTTGTTTTCTGTGGTATATTTTTTGAAGCTTAAAACTCAATTCTAACATCCACAGGTCCTGTTTTTATTACTTCATTTTGATTAGAACAATCAATAACAATGATAGATCCTTTATCTAGAAAGTCATTACTAGATAGTAATGGTTGACCTGTTCTATTATAATACGACTGCTGAAACTTAGCATACATATCATATAAGATGCTATAATAACCTTTTTCAAAATTGAGATTTAAATCTTCATATGGAAATACATCTGAATTTAAAAATATTTTAAAATCTGTTATATTGCAATGATTAAAGGTGTTGGCATCTTTTGTAAAAAGACCTCGTTTATCCGTTTGTAATGCAAAAATTATATAGCGTTGTTTTTCTATTTGATTTGTTGTTTTTACAGTCCATATATGGCTTGTTGTTTGTGGTAATAATGGGTATTCATACAAATCCCAACTGCGAAAGCTCATTTTTATTGATTTATTTTTATCTATAAATTTTAATTGTTAAAGTTTTATACTATCCGTAACGATTATGTGTGGAATTTTCCACTGGATTTTAAAAATATCAATTTTGACTTTTTCATTTTCATTTGTATTAATAATTGCATTACTATCATCTTTTGATCTGGTTAGAATAAGCTCATGTTTAGCATTAATAATAATTTTCTTATAATCTTCAGCAAATCCTAATAAGAGTTTTAACGGTACGCAAAAATTAAAAAATCCTTTAAATAAGTTTATATCTTTTTCAATATTCCAAGCAGCGTTATTTGCTTTTATACTTTCATTTTTATTAAAAGAAATATAATTTTTCAGTGTAGATGAAAAGCCTAGTCTACGAATAGTATCAATTTCTACAGCATTTAATTCATAACGAATACCGTCAAATAGATGTGCAATAGTGTTATTGGCTAAACGAGCAGTAGTTGAAAGTAAAGCAGCCTCTGTTGTAAGTGCTCCTTCTATATATATATAACTTTCACACGGTAATACATTGAGATTCTGATGCTGTATTAATATTTGAATGATATCACAGTTTTTAAAAGATTGTTGAAATGGTGAATAGCTATGATATTCAATTTTTGAAATACTTTCATCATAGTTAATATTTTGAGAAATATCTAATATTTCATTCATTTTAATTTTAATCCAAGAGACTTTAAAAAAAATTTATTAGCTGGTGTTAAAAGTTTTTTAAGCTGTCCGCCACTTTTAGGTCTTAACCGGTTCACTCCTTTTGATGTATTGATATTTATTTTACTTTTTTGCTGATATTTATTTAAATTATACACAAGCATTTCAACGTTTTAAGTGAAGTTGAATAGTTAAAGTTTCCCCTCTAAAATTTATTAAGTTATTGTCTTGGTCAACTAGCCTTAATGTGATAGAACTTATTCGGTCAGTATTCAATGGTAAATAGATCACTTTTCTAGGAACTTCATTTATTTTATAACCTGGACTAACTTCTGGACAAAATTCATGTAATATATGTACTTGCTTATTATTCATATATGATCCCTGTATTATATTACACTGAACATGTATATTGTATAGTGTTGACATGACATTTGATATATTTACTGGTAGATCCGAAAAATGCCATTCATTAGGAATCAATTTTCGTTTACTGAAACCAAGAAGCTTTCCCAATGAATTTGAAGTATCAAAATAAATATGTTTAGAACTCATTATTTGACATTGCATTGTCTTATTGTTAGCGATTAGTTGAATATCTTCCGCACCATCATATAATAAATCAACAGCACTTTGTAAATATTAATCTATATCATCAATTTCATATGAGCCTATAGGAATTTCAATTATTTTATCATCTATTTGTAATATATTGTTGTGAATGTCAATATTTGGTACAGAATTATAAGTAACTAATTCAACAAGACCACAAACATAATCACCTAAGGTGGAAAATAATCTGTAGTTAATATGGATTCATTACCAGTAAATGTTAATGTGAATGACATTATTAGTAAAGAAACAATGAACCAATTTATTTATAAACAGTTCTTTTTATTCATTATTTATACAAAAACTTAAATTATTATTTTAACAGTTGGTTTAAGAAAGCTAGACATAGATGGCCACATATTATTGTATTATAGTTTTGGTAAGAGTTGTAGTTATACTGCAAATTATAACCTAAATATTTAATTAATTCAATAGGTGGCTGCAAGTTTCCAAAGCTATCAAAATATGTTACATCATTTTTATTTTTATTGTATGCTACCCAATGAGTACCAGAACCTGATGAATTATCCAAATTAACAATACCGCTCTCTTTATTTAGTGCTTTTATAGGTAAACTATCACACATAAACACTCCACGAAAATGTGGTATAAATTTAGCATAATTATGTAAATCAATTTCGCTTAAGGCTCTCTTGGGTAGGATTTCTATTAGTTTTTTGGTTCTGGATTCAAATACAGCTCTAAACCTGTTTTGCTGTATGGTTTGAGATATAAACCTTTACCCATAGCTATTCTTTCCATTGTTTGGTTATGACGTTTATTCTCAATTAAATCATTTTTAGCATTCTTTACATCCTTTATCGCTTTAACTATACCAGTTACACCACCAGACAATGCTCCAACAGCTGATAATCCTGCAAAAAGAGGTACTAGAAATGGTATGACTCCACCAGTTTTAGATACTGAAATAATTCTAGGTGATATAACTCTTCGTCGCTTAATCACATTTTTAGCAGCGTGAAGGGCTAATTTTATAGCATCGTTATTGTTACTAGGTTTTTGTAATTTTATAGCATTTTTAGCATCTTTTACAGCTCTTTGAAATAACTTTACAGTTTTTTTAGTTTTATTAAATTTCATATGTTTTTTTACACCCATTCCTAATTTAATTTTAGCTTTCATGGCGTTTGTTACTAATAAAGCGCTCATTCGTTCTAAGAAATTAGAATCTTTAGCAAGCACACGTTTCCAAGCTTTTTCTGCTAAAGCTTTATCGGCAATGTGTCGATCTTCAATATTTTTTAATTTAGAATATTCTATATCATGCTCTTTACAAGCTGCATCTAATGGGTTTATACCAGGATCACATCTGTCTAATCTTTTTTGTAATTTTGTACCAGGTCCACAATATTGATAACCACCGGGTAAATGTAATTCAAATGGCAACTTATTTATAATTTTATTTAGAAGACCTTTTCCTTTAACAGCTTTTTCTTGACTGATATTAATTTTATTATAATCAATCATTATGGATAGATTAACTTATTATGAATGATTAATGTTTTGTTTTAACATTTCAATATATAAATTTAAAACTTATGAAAATTTATCAGTAGTCAAGAAGAAATTCATTAAACAACACAAATCTTTACCTGTAAATAATTTAGATATAAAAATAAAAGGAAACTGCTGTAAAACAAAAAAACATGGTGAACTATTACCAAATAGTATACGAGGGCTAATAGTGGGTCCATCTAATGGTGGAAAAACAAAAGTCATATTAAGCTTATTAGAACAACCCAATGGATTGAAGTTTGAAAATATTTACATATATTCTAAGTCTCCACAGCAACCAAAATATGAGTTTCTTAATCAAGTTATGGCAACTATTCCAGAACTCGGATACTATACTTATTCTAATAACAGTGATATAATTCCACCTGAAGAAGCAAAATCACATTCTATATTTATTTTCGATGATGTCGCATGTGATAGACAAAATAATATTCGGAAATATTTTTGTATGGGTCGTCACAATAATATTTAGTTTTTACTTATGTCAATCTTATACCCATATTCCAAAACATCTCATGCTAGATAATGCAAACTTTTTAATAATTTTTAAGCAGGATGATATGAATCTAAGACATATTTATACAGATCATGTCAGCAATGATATGACATTCGTACAATTTCATGAAATGTGTCTTAATTGTTGGGAAAAAAAATATGGTTTTTTAGTTATAGATAGGGATAGTGAAAAACAAAATGGTTGTTATCGTAGAGGGTTTGATGAATTTTGTTATATAGATTAATCATAACATATATAATCAGAACAGTTCAACAGCTCAACAGATCTACAGGTCAACAGCTAAACAGCTTAACAGCTCAACATCTAAACAGATTAATTAAATATAATATATATTAACATATATGATATAGAAAATTATAAAAGATATTATTAAAACCAGTAAAGCATTAAAAAGAAAATATAAAGCTTTAAAAACTGGTCAGATGGAAGCAGAACATGTATTAGAAGAACATTTTAAGCCAATTACATTGCCACTCAAAAACGTTGCAAAAGCAATTGAACAAAAATCAATTTATCCTGAAATAAAACAAGAGAAATCATTTGGTGAAATTAAAAAAGAAAAAAAAACAAGATTTTACGATGATGTTTCTAGTATGAGACAATCAAACAAAACTGATTTTGATGATGATAGTGTAGGTGAATCAAATACTTTATATCAAACATCTACGCCTAAAAAATTTTCATCAAAACTTTTATTAACCCCAAAAACACCTATAAAACATTTAATTGAGAAACCTATATCAAAATATTACAAAATATTTGAATCTACTTCTTCTATACCAACAAATTTTAATACAACTTTTGGTCCATATTTCGATCAAAGTTCTGCTGAATGGAAAATTGGTAATAAACAAATACAAGTAAAATAAAATGAAATAATTATTGATGAAAGTTCATATATTAGCTCAATTGGATTGCAAGAGTTAATATTTATGAAAAATCCAGATCCAACTAAATATACTGAGGAAGAATAAACGAATTGTTAACCTTCACCAACCAGCTCGCAAAAATGATGCTGCAACAAAAGGCTATATTGATGATATAATTGAAAAATGGTTAAGCTTGTATTAGATGTTTTACAAAAAGAACAAAAAGCTTTGCTAGAAAAATATGAAACATTTGAACCTTTTGTATTTAATCATATATCAGATGCGAAAAAGACTGATGAAAACAATACAATTATTACTAATATATATTGTATAGTGTTGACATATGACATTTGATATATTTACTGGTAGATCCGAAAAATGCCATTCATTAGGAATCAATTTTCGTTTACTGAAACCAAGAAGCTTTCCCAATGAATTTGAAGTATCAAAATAAATATGTTTAGAACTCATTATTTGACATTGCATTGTCTTATTGTTAGCGATTAGTTGAATATCTTCCGCACCATCATATAATAAATCAACAGCACTTTGTAAATATTAATCTATATCATCAATTTCATATGAGCCTATAGGAATTTCAATTATTTTATCATCTATTTGTAATATATTGTTGTGAATGTCCATATTTGGTACAGAATTATAAGTAACTAATTCAACAAGACCACAAACATAATCACCTAAGGTGGAAAATAATCTGTAGTTAATATGGATTCATTACCAGTAAATGTTAATGTGAATGACATTATTAGTAAAGAAACAATGAACCAATTTATTTATAAACAGTTCTTTTTATTCATTATTTATACAAAAACTTAAATTATTATTTTAACAGTTGGTTTAAGAAAGCTAGACATAGATGGCCACATATTATTGTATTATAGTTTTGGTAAGAGTTGTAGTTATACTGCAAATTATAACCTAAATATTTAATTAATTCAATAGGTGGCTGCAAGTTTCCAAAGCTATCAAAATATGTTACATCATTTTTATTTTTATTGTATGCTACCCAATGAGTACCAGAACCTGATGAATTATCCAAATTAACAATACCGCTCTCTTTATTTAGTGCTTTTATAGGTAAACTATCACACATAAACACTCCACGAAAATGTGGTATAAATTTAGCATAATTATGTAAATCAATTTCGCTTAAGGCTCTCTTGGGTAGGATTTCTATTAGTTTTTTGGTTCTGGATTCAAATACAGCTCTAAACCTGTTTTGCTGTATGGTTTGAGATATAAACCTTTACCCATAGCTATTCTTTCCATTGTTTGGTTATGACGTTTATTCTCAATTAATTCATTTTTAGCATTCTTTACATCCTTTATCGCTTTAACTATACCAGTTACACCACCAGACAATGCTCCAACAGCTGATAATCCTGCAAAAAGAGGTACTAGAAATGGTATGACTCCACCAGTTTTAGATACTGAAATAATTCTAGGTGATATAACTCTTCGTCGCTTAATCACATTTTTAGCAGCGTGAAGGGCTAATTTTATAGCATCGTTATTGTTACTAGGTTTTTGTAATTTTATAGCATTTTTAGCATCTTTTACAGCTCTTTGAAATAACTTTACAGTTTTTTTAGTTTTATTAAATTTCATATGTTTTTTTACACCCATTCCTAATTTAATTTTAGCTTTCATGGCGTTTGTTACTAATAAAGCGCTCATTCGTTCTAAGAAATTAGAATCTTTAGCAAGCACACGTTTCCAAGCTTTTTCTGCTAAAGCTTTATCGGCAATGTGTCGATCTTCAATATTTTTTAATTTAGAATATTCTATATCATGCTCTTTACAAGCTGCATCTAATGGGTTTATACCAGGATCACATCTGTCTAATCTTTTTTGTAATTTTGTACCAGGTCCACAATATTGATAACCACCGGGTAAATGTAATTCAAATGGCAACTTATTTATAATTTTATTTAGAAGACCTTTTCCTTTAACAGCTTTTTCTTGACTGATATTAATTTTATTATAATCAATCATTATGGATAGATTAACTTATTATGAATGATTAATGTTTTGTTTTAACATTTCAATATATAAATTTAAAACTTATGAAAATTTATCAGTAGTCAAGAAGAAATTCATTAAACAACACAAATCTTTACCTGTAAATAATTTAGATATAAAAATAAAAGGAAACTGCTGTAAAACAAAAAAACATGGTGAACTATTACCAAATAGTATACGAGGGCTAATAGTGGGTCCATCTAATGGTGGAAAAACAAAAGTCATATTAAGCTTATTAGAACAACCCAATGGATTGAAGTTTGAAAATATTTACATATATTCTAAGTCTCCACAGCAACCAAAATATGAGTTTCTTAATCAAGTTATGGCAACTATTCCAGAACTCGGATACTATACTTATTCTAATAACAGTGATATAATTCCACCTGAAGAAGCAAAATCACATTCTATATTTATTTTCGATGATGTCGCATGTGATAGACAAAATAATATTCGGAAATATTTTTGTATGGGTCATCACAATAATATTGATAGTTTTTACTTATGTCAATCTTATACCCATATTCCAAAACATCTCATGCTAGATAATGCAAACTTTTTAATAATTTTTAAGCAGGATGATATGAATCTAAGACATATTTATACAGATCATGTCAGCAATGATATGACATTCGTACAATTTCATGAAATGTGTCTTAATTGTTGGGAAAAAAAATATGGTTTTTTAGTTATAGATAGGGATAGTGAAAAACAAAATGGTTGTTATCGTAGAGGGTTTGATGAATTTTGTTATATAGATTAATCATAACATATATAATCAGAACAGTTCAACAGCTCAACAGATCTACAGGTCAACAGCTAAACAGCTTAACAGCTCAACATCTAAACAGATTAATTAAATATAATATATATTAACATATATGATATAGAAAATTATAAAAGATATTATTAAAACCAGTAAAGCATTAAAAAGAAAATATAAAGCTTTAAAAACTGGTCAGATGGAAGCAGAACATGTATTAGAAGAACATTTTAAGCCAATTACATTGCCACTCAAAAACGTTGCAAAAGCAATTGAACAAAAATCAATTTATCCTGAAATAAAACAAGAGAAATCATTTGGTGAAATTAAAAAAAAAAAAAACAAGATTTTACGATGATGTTTCTAGTATGAGACAATCAAACAAAACTGATTTTGATGATGATAGTGTAGGTGAATCAAATACTTTATATCAAACATCTACGCCTAAAAAATTTTCATCAAAACTTTTATTAACCCCAAAAACACCTATAAAACATTTAATTGAGAAACCTATATCAAAATATTACAAAATATTTGAATCTACTTCTTCTATACCAACAAATTTTAATACAACTTTTGGTCCATATTTCGATCAAAGTTCTGCTGAATGGAAAATTGGTAATAAACAAATACAAGTAAAATAAAATGAAATAATTATTGATGAAAGTTCATATATTAGCTCAATTGGATTGCAAGAGTTAATATTTATGAAAAATCCAGATCCAACTAAATATACTGAGGAAGAATAAACGAATTGTTAACCTTCACCAACCAGCTCGCAAAAATGATGCTGCAACAAAAGGCTATATTGATGATATAATTGAAAAATGGTTAAGCTTGTATTAGATGTTTTACAAAAAGAACAAAAAGCTTTGCTAGAAAAATATGAAACATTTGAAACTTTTGTATTTAATCATATATCAGATGCGAAAAAGACTGATGAAAACAATACAATTATTACTAAACCTTTTAAAATTAATACTGAACCAAAGTATGAGTGAAGTTCATCAAAATATATATAAACAAAAACTAATAGTATAGTAATAATTTTACATCAAAATGAGTAAGAATGATGTTGTTAACGAATTACATAGACCAGCTCGAAAAAATTTTCACAGACGACGTGTTATTATTAAAGGTTTTGATGACCATTGGCAAGCTGATTTAGTTGAAATGGGTGCATATGCGAAATCTAATAAAAACCATCGATATCTTTTAACAGTAATTGATACATTTTCAAAATTTGCTTGGGCAATTTAAATTAAAAACAAAACTGCTAAAGAGGTGACTAAAGCAATGAATACAATATTCAAAGCTGGAAGAAAACCCAAAAATCTTCAAACAGATGATGGAACTGAATTCTTTAATAAAATATTTCAAGATTTAATGCAAAAAAATCACATTAATCATTATTCTACATACAGTTCATTAAAAGCAGCAATAGTTGGACGCTTTAATAGGACTTTGCAAAATATGATGTGGAAAAACTTTAGTTTGAATAGCTCTTATAAATGGATTCATATATTAAAAGAACTAATTAATGAATATAATCATAAAAAACATAGAACAATAAAAATTCGACCATATGATGTTACAAAAGAAAATTCTAAATATTTACTTTCAACTGTAACAATTTACAGCAGGCAAATATAAAATTGGTGATAATGTTCGCATAAGTAAATACAAGCATGTTTTTGAAAAAGGTTACACACCAAATTGGACAACAGAAATTTTTAAAATACGTAAAATTCAAAATATCAATCCCATAACTTACTTACTTGAAGATTATCAATGTCAACCTATTCAAGGAGGATTCTATGAAGTAGAACTAAATAAAGTAAAACATAATAATATGTATCTGATTGAAAAAATTTTAAAAACAAACAAAGATAAAGTATTTGTAAAATTGCTTGGTTTTTCAAGTCAACATAACTCATGGATAAATAAAACAGAAATTCTAAAATAAAAACATATTTTCTTTTATTCAATAAAATTAGATTATTTCACAATTTCAAATAATAGTTTTAATTAATATATAAATTTAAAAAAAAAAATTCAAATAGAGTGTTGAACCGGAGCCTAGCTGCCTATATTTTTGAAATAAATTTTATACCTTATAATTTTAATGAACTGACTCATTGAGCCATGGTTGAATACAAAAAATGTGATAAAAAAATACAATTAATAACCATAATTTAAGAAATACGTCAGAAGATTCTAAATTTAGCAACACGAAAATAAAATATTTTCTAAAACTCTAATCATAATTCCACATCTTCTGACTCATATTGTTATACTTACGGTTATAACATAAACCATATAAATCTGGAAATCTTCTAATTATCAATGAAACACATCAAATAATTAATTAAACCAGTAACAATTTATTTATATCTTATTTAAGTTATTTTTAATATTTCTTTTATTAACTCAAAAATCCAGACCGACTTTACTTTAACGCGACTACGAATCAACTCCACTCTATTTATCAAATTATAAAATCCAAGTCAACCCTTTTTGGTAAAACGTGGCCTTGATTTTTATTCTCACAAATTATAATAAAGGTCTCATTACCGTCGTTCAACCACCTGAGCATTCAACTTTGCTTAATTAGCAAAAGTGCTAATTAAGCAAGCCGATTTCCGCTACAGTTATTAATTACTAATATTAATTTTGGGAATTAATATTAGTGCGTTTATTGCACAAGTAATTGAAACACAGGGTGACTTGTATTTTATACAACACCTCCCAATCCCCGAAGAAAAAGACCAATTTGTAAAATTGGACTTTTTCCTGGAAACTGGGGTATAGTTGGTCCGTGTTTCGTTATGGTACATTACATGTATATAAAATTATTGATACAAAAAAAATATATTTGAAAAAAAATCCTTTTTCATATATATATAAAAAATTAATAATGAATATTATAAAAGAAATTATAAACAAAATTAATTATCTCTTTAACATATTATTACAAAAAATTTAATAGGAAATTTAATCATCTTACTTAATGAATTTATCAAACTAATATGCATGTATAAAATTTAAATTATTAACAAAATTATAAAAATGAGTTTAATGACAAAAATGTATTAACAAAATTATAAAAATCAATTAACTAATATGAATATGTGAAATTTAAATTATTAACAAAATTATAAAACTGGATGACAAAAATGTATTAATTACTTATTACAAAACCATAAAAATGAATCAAATAACGAAAATTTATTAATTACTAATAACAGAATTATAAAAAAGAATTAAATAACAGAAATTTATTAATTACTTATTACTAACTATGAAAATGAATTGAAACCATAAAAATGAATTAAATAACGAAAGTTTAATAATTACTAACAACAAAATTATAAAAATGAATTAAATAACAAAATTTTATTAATTACAGTATATACTTATTTTTTATTTAAACAAATTTATGAAATGAATAAAAAATATTAACTTTACTAAGACAATTATGAAAATAAATTTATGTATATATCCATATCAATTTAACTTTAAAAAAAAATTTACTGTACTTCCCTTGAAAATCCTTTTTGTAACTTACTATGTACTACATTTCGATTAACCCTATTCATATGAAATATAAAAATTTAAACTAAGAAGAAATTGAAAATAATAAAGAATTAAACAATTCATTCCCTAACGGATAGTAAGAATATAAAAATAAGATAGCTGAAGAGTAAAATAGGATAACAATAAAAAAAAAATAACTATAGTGTATTTAGTTAAGTCAGTCCCTAAAAGATCGCACATGAGAGTCTACGTGTTCGTCCGACAGTTTAGTTCGTACTTGTCGTGGTGGCGTTTTTGGTAACGTTTTCAGTTTTGGTATGTAAACCGTCTTATCCGTAGTTTTCAGCGTTCGTTCCGAACTCCCTGTCACCGATTGGTCAGTCAAGCTTCTTCGTCTTTCCACTACCGAATTCCTTCCCCTTTCAACTATAGGCTCCGTCTTTCTTCATTTTTTTTTATCACACAATAAAGAGAATATACCTGTTAGGAACTATTATTATTATATGTCGAAAGAGTAATATATAAAATAAATGGCGAATGACTAATTTACTGTTTGAAAATATAAGATGAGTTTTAGGGAATGATGAATTTACTGCTTAATTTTTCCGTCAGACCATAATTTTAATCTATTGTTATGTACCTTACGCAATTTCCCTTTAATTTTTATTATAGTGTTTAAATTGTTCGGTACTTCTACTACTTCAAATGGACCTAGCCAATTTAAACTGAGTTTGTGGTCCTTACACGGATTCATTAGCAAAATCTTATCGCCGATTTTAAAGCTACTCAAATTAGATCTTTTGTCATAGTGGAATTTTGATCTTAATTTGCTGGTTTTAAGATTTTCACGAGCTATTTTACGAATTGTTTGCAGCTTGTATTTCACTACATTGCCTATATTTTCATTATTGTATAGAGGTTCTACCGATCGTTTCAAGTTGCTGGGTAGAGGATCACAGAAACCGTACAACACAAACAGTGGCGAGTACTTTGTTCCTTCGTGAGGTGTATGGTTATGTGTAAAAACAGCCTCCGCAAGCCACTCGTCCCAAGTTTGTACGTTTTTCTCCACAATCATCTTCAAATATTGCACTAAAGGTCCATGGCGGCGTTCTAATGATCCATTGGACTGAGGATGATATGCTGTTGTTTCTATTTTTCTAATTTTTAATATTTTGCACAATCCTTTGAATATTTGGCTTGTAAAATTCGTTCCTTGGTCGGTAATTAATCGTTTCGGAATTATCGAATAACGCAAAATAATATTTTTATAGAATGCTTGTGCCACAGTAGTTGCCTCCATATTGGGTAATGCGATACAGTCCAACATTTTTGACAAATCGTCCTGAAAACTGAGAATGTATTTGTTTCCTTGATTAGTAACGGGGAAAGGTCCCACGATGTCCAAATACACTTTGTCAAACGGCCTATTAGCCGTATCAGTAATAGCCATTGGTAATTTTGTCACTTTACCACGTTTTGTTATTTGGCACTTAGGGCATTTTACAATATATTTTCTTATTGTACTCAACATATTTTTCCAGAAATAATGTCGTCTTAGTCTTGTGTACGTTTTTATTATCCCTAAATGTCCTCCTATGGGTGTATCGTGATTTTGTCTTATTACCTCCCCAATTTCATTCCAGTCTACTAATTCTATCTTTTTTGTCCATTGCTCTTTTGGCACAGTTTTATCGTTCTCGTCATCACTGTCAGTTGATTCTTCGTCTGATGTCAAAATTTGTGTGTCATTCAGTTGGTTGTCCTGTTTTAATTTTGCTGTCTGTCCTCTGGTTAAAATATTTATATTGAAACCGTATTTATCTGATATTTTGATATTTTTCTCATCAATATTATTTAACTTTTTGTTTTTTATTTGATCAGTTAATTTAGTTTTTATTATTTTATTATTTTCCTCTGATTCTATATCAATAACATCGTTATATGGAATCCGACTGAGCGCATCAGCGTTACCATTCTTTTTACCTGGTTTATATTTTATTTGAAAAGTGTATTCTGCCAATCGAATTTTCCATCTATTGATCCTGCCCTCTGGGTTTTTCTTATTATACTCACATATGAGGAGCTTATGGTCCGTGAACACTGTAAAATTTCTTCCAAGTATATATGTGCGAAAGTTTCGTATTGCCCAATAGATGGCTAACATCTCTTTCTCGATTGTAGCATAATTCCTTTCTGCTTTCCCCAATACTCTACTAGCATAAGCTATTGGTCTATCCATTCCCCCTTCGCCTTGCGATAAAACTGCACCTAAAGCATAATTGCAAGCATCCGTTGTTATATTAAAAGGTTTGGAAAAATCTGGATATGCAAGGAGGGGAGGATTAACCAATAACAGCTTTACCTTTTCAAATGCTTTCTGATGATCTTCTGTCCATTTGAAAACTTGCGACTTAGTTGCCATTTTGTAAAGTATCGTACCAGCTTCTGCTAAGTTTGGCATACACGGACGGTAATAGTTAACTAATCCCAAAAAAGATTGTAATTCTTTTGTTGTTTGAGGTGCAGGATGATCCTGGACACACCTTGTTTTTTCGGGATCAGGCTTAACTCCTTCGGACGTAATCTTATGTCCGAGGTACACCACTTCTTTCCTCAGAAACTTACACTTTTCTGGCTGAAGTTTTAAATTGTGTTCCCTAAGTCGCTGAAACACCATTCTCAGTTTTTCGTCATGATCTACCAGATTTTTTCCATAAACCACTATGTCGTCTAGGTACACAAAACATTTGAAACCTTGGAGTCCCGCCAGTACGCAATTCATAACTCTTTGAAACGTTGCTGGAGCACCAGTCAGACCGAATGGCATTCATTTAAATTCGAAGTGGCCGTACGAGGTGCTGAAGGCTGTTTTTTCTTGGTCTGTTGGTTCCATTTGGACTTGGTGGTAACCACTGGCTAAATCTAAGGTTGTAAAATACCGGGATCCTCCTAATTGGTCCAAAATTTCTTCTATGCGGGGTAGCGGGAAAGCATCGCCTATAGTAATTTCATTCAATTTTCTAAAATCTATTACAACTCTCTATTTTTTTTACCATCAGCACCAGCTTTTTTAGGTACAACTAATAATGGGGCATTCCAAGGACTCTTACTTGGTTGGATTATGTCCTCGGATAACAACTTTTCGACCTCTTCATTAATCACCTGTTTGTGACATTCAGTCAATCTGTACTGTTTGCTGTTTATTGGTATCGCATCAGTTTTAATGGGTATTGAATGCGTAATTCCCTGAACACAGCTTAACTTGTCACCTGATAAATGGAAAATTTCGTGACATTCCTCACAAATTTTCTCCAATGCTTTCCTCTCCTCCCAATTTAATGTGTCATCATCAGAACTTAGTAATTTCTTTAATGTTTGTATTCTTTGTTCTACTTCGGTATTTTGCTCAGCACTATCATAATTAAACAAGTGGCGAATATGTGCTATTGGTTCGTTCATTTAACTTTTATTTTTTCTCAATTTTACTTTATTATTTATTGTAGACCATTCTCCCAATTCCTGTACTGTATACTCCTGCAGTGGTAACAAATCTGGTTTAAATTCAGGTAATTCCATATCTTTTTCAGTTAAATTCATTAATGCAACTATTAATTTACCATTATGTATTGATCCTATACTATTAGCCATAAATAATCCATTTCCAAAATCCTTTTTTAAACAAACAACATCACCAGTTGCTTCAACATTTAATTCAATTATTTTTTCAGTACGAGCTGATATAATTACAGGTTGCAAATTTTCTGTGAAATCGATAAGATTTGGTGTCTCCTCAAAATTCATAATATTTTCAAGTTCGGCTGGATTATTACCAGCACTTGAAACATTTTTCTTGAATTGTTGGTTTTCATCATAACCCAAGAAATCAATGAGCTCGAGTGTCCCGTTATTAGTCTGGATTTCGTCAAGATTGACTGTTTTGTTTTCAGCTCCTGTACAAAATACCGATGACTCGTTAACTTCACCCTTTCTCCAGAAAATATTTTCCTCACCCCTGAATTCAGAATTGGTTTTACATTCTAAAACTCCCAAATTCGAATCGTTTAATGTATTACGATTGGGCATTTCAATAATTTCCGAAATTGATTTCTTAATTATAATGGGATTTTCCATTTCCAGATTGGCTCTACTATTTAGAGCTCCGGGAATGACAATTCCAGAATAATTTTCTCCTACTACACCATCCTCTATTTCGTCTCGAACACCTGAAAATATTGTACCTAAATTTGAATTCCCTAAATTTATTTCCACATTTTTTCTCCTTTCGTCTACTTCGTCACCTGAAAAACCTGTTTCAAAATTCCTACACATAGAAATATTTAGTTTCGAATTCTTATTAAAATTTGTATCTAGTTTTTTATTATAATTAATTGTTTTATTATTATTATTGAAATTTATTTTACTTTTATCAACTATAGGTAACTTAAATTCTATTTTATTTCTGTCCGTTTTTGGAAAATGTAGCGTCCGGTCCGGTCCAAGTATATTACAATTCTCAGCCAAAAAGTCATTCCCTAGAATTCCATCAGCCGGTAATTCACAATTATTGCCAACTACCTGAAAATCACAATTTAAATTTTCCGGTGTTAAAAACTTTCCATGGCATTTCCCTAACGTTTCACTCTGATCGTGAACAGTTCGAATTACCGTCTTTTCGTCCGTCTTAATGAGTGTGTCCTTGTCCAATGTGTCCCTTTTTAACAAACTGATTTGAGCTCCAGTATCCACTAATAAAGTTACGGATTGTTTTTTCGCGATATCAAGTGGAATCTTTACTAGAGGCTCAAATCTATTACTACCAACTTCAGCTACACTTCCACCCTCCTCCACACTACCAAGGGAGTTTAGGGATTTTGACTCATCCCTGATCCGTTTCCCTGTCTAGATTGGTATCGTTGTCGAGCGGAGCATGTCAATTCGGTGTGACCCTGTCGTTCACACCAATCGCAAATCGTTTGGTCCGTCACGTCTCGAATCGTATTAACCTGAGCGGGAATAGTAGCTGATACCTGTTGCTGTCTGTTGAATGGACAATTAGTGGCAATATGCCCCGTATTTTTACATAAACGACACTCAATTTTAGGTGACACTTTCCGAGGTGCTCTGCAGTCCCTACTAATATGGCCAGGCTGTCCACAATTGAAACAAGTCACCCTAGGTCCGTCTCTGTTAGGTGTTATGGATCGATTCCATTGATGGTTCATACAAGGTATACCTGCTGGTCTATTTTGTTGCTGTACTGGTCTATTTAATCTATTGTCTACTGGTCCCAAATTTTCACTGTCAATTTTTGTCCTCTGTAAATTTTGTATAAGATCCATTAGAATTTTTGTTGCATCCAAACTTGTCGGATTCGAATCTGTTAAACCGCGTCTCAATGGTTTTAATAGCTCCAGGGATTCTCTAGCAAATCTACATGAGTGATCCACAGTTTCCCGGAAGCTTAATGAATTTTGACCGACGATATATTGTTTGATCGTTTCCGATTGGAGTCCTCGAATAAAAGTCCGTCTAGCGGTCTCTTCAGCGTCTTGAATAATTCCCTCGTGACCGGTCGGATATTTATACCTCGCCGCAGCCTTGAAGCAACCTAACTTTCTTTCCACCCGATCGCCGAATTGTTCCACTGATTCGTCCGGTATTTGAACACATTCCTCGATCTCAGTCCTAAGCAGTGGTAAGTCTTTATACGGTATAAACGCGTTTTCTAGAACTATTTTAAAATCACGAAAATTTTGTACAACACGGTCCATGAAAATATCCGCTGCTTTCCCTCGTAGTTTTCCTCTTATAATTTGGTTTAAAACTACTGGTCTGTCAAGTTGGTCGGTTCGAAAGTATGCGTCATGTGCAAGAGAAACAAAATTTTGGAGGTCCAGTATCGTCCGATCACCCTCACCCGTAAAAATAGGTACGCCCTGAAAAAAAGTTCGATATGTCCGTTCTAATGGTATGGTCGTGTTGTTCTGATTGTTACTGTTTACCGTCATACCTAGATCATATGTGTGGTCTCTGGATAAAATATTTGAATTACGTCTACTGTTATTGTTATTATCATGTATATTACCTAAATCAACATTATTTAATCTATTAGTGTTACCCGTTCTTAAAGGATTTTCAAGAGGTTCCCTATTATTTTCCTGCGAATTATCATTATTATTCCCTATTAAATTGTTATTTAAAGTACGGGGTACAGCCCCTTGTTTTTTAAACTGATCCATTTCGTAATCCTTTATATTCGATTCTATCTCTATTAACTTAGACCTAGTTTTTATGTTGCTATTATTAATGAAACTTAAATTATGTTGATTTTTGTCTAAATTTTCAAAATTTGTATTAACGTAATTTGTACCTGTTTGTCCCTGCACTCCTCCCACTGCTCCTATTGGCTCGTACTCTTCGTCACTAAATGATGATGTTTCTTGTTGATTATCTTCAGCAAAAGTAACAGATCTTCCTCTGTAATTTTCACTGAGCGTTGGTACTGGAATAGATGCTCTCGGAGTTGATTCAATTAGTGACGAATTTCCAAAGCTGATGTCTTCTTCCCCCAATTCTTTGCTTTTACTATTGTTATTGAAAATAGTATTATTTAGCCACGCAGCAACACTGACTGGTTTCTTCTCTTTATTTTTGTTGCTGCGGGTAACTGGTGCCATAAATTTATTAAAAATATTTTATTATGTATAATTTTAATTAAATTGTTATTATTTTTATTTTTTTTATATTTGTTTAATTATTTATATATATGAATTGTTATTATTTATTTTTTATTTGTTTAATTATTTATTTTTGTTTATTTATTTATATTTTATTATAATTTTTTTTTCGAAATTTTAAACCACGAACTCTATTTATTTATTTACAAAAAAAATAACGTATTATTTATCATTTATTTATTACTACACTTCTTTTACAATATCTGAAATTTTTATTATTGTATTTAAATAATTACTTTACTTTCCCAAGAGAAAAAAAAAATCACAACTAGTTTAATCTTTTCAACAAAAATACACTTAAATTTTTTTATTTTAAATAACTTAAAAAAACAATTTTTTTTTCACTGTTTCTCCAATAATATTCTAAAATTTTAATTCATTCATTACACATAACACGAACTACAATTTTATTCAATTTTTCAATCATTAATTTATTCTAATATTTTATTTAATAAACCCGGTAATTTTTTCTAGTTTACTTTACTATTTAACAAAACATATTATTATCACAAATAATTTTTATATTTAACAACATTAATACTAGTTATATATTTTAAAATTTCTATTAAATTTTCAATCACTATCACTTTATTAGTTTTCTATATAAAAATTTCACTGTTTATCTTATGTTTGATATCATATATAAAATTATCCAACTATAAATCTTATTTAATCATACAATTTTTTTTTTACCACTTCAAACCTTTTTAAACATATTAATCAAACTTATTTTTTTTTAAAATGTACTCATTAAACATGTTGTATTTACTTCTCAATATAATTAATCACACATCTACACTTACACCCAAAGTTTATATTTGAATATAGGTTACACAAAAAAAATCAAAACATTCCAGCACATTAATAATTGTTCTATTATAATATACACGTATTATATTACCGAGTTATTACAGTTCAATGTCAATTTTTCTTATATACAATTATATGATACACTTAAATTAACTTATTATTATATGTCTTATAAAAAAAAACTAAATAAATGTTTAATTATTTATTTATTTTAAGTTATTGTTGCACCATTTATATTACACTATTTTATTTTGTATTATTTTAATGTAAATTGTTCGCGTTTTATTATATTTTACTTTAATGAAAATTCCAGAATTTTTCCCGACGGCAAAACGTATTTTATATATAATTTTTTAAATTTCGAACGAAAGTTCTTACATAAAAACGTAGTTTTATGTTAACCGACTGCGCCAATGTTATACTTACGGTTATAACATAAACCATATAAATCTGGAAATCTTCTAATTATCAATGAAACACATCAAATAATTAATTAAACCAGTAACAATTTATTTATATCTTATTTAAGTTATTTTTAATATTTCTTTTATTAACTCCAAAATCCAGACCGACTTTACTTTAACGCGACTACGAATCAACTCCACTCTATTTATCAAATTATAAAATCCAAGTCAACCCTTTTTGGTAAAACGTGGCCTTGATTTTTATTCTCACAAATAATAATCAAGGTCTCATTACCGTCGTTCAACCACCTGAGCATTCAACTTTGCTTAATTAGCAAAAGTGCTAATTAAGCAAGCCGATTTCCGCTACAGTTATTAATTGCTAATATTAATTTTGGGAATTAATATTAGTGCGTTTATTGCACAAGTAATTGAAAGACAGGGTGACTTGTATTTTATACAACAATATTAATAATTATTATTATGTTTAAACAATAATATACATGTTTAAGATATTTCCATGTGATATGTTTGTTTCAATTTATTCACATCGATTATCACCAAATCTGATCAATAGGATGTATCATAATTTGTAAACCTTTCCATTTCACCATTACTCAAAATTCTTTGAGTTTCAATTTCCATATATTCAAGGCAATTTATTTTCAACGTTCGTTTTTTAAAATTGCTGTCATATGAACATCGTATTTTGATTTTTTCTTCATCACTATGCTCCAATTGAAAATGACGATAGAATATATTTTCACTTTCGAAAATATTTCGATATATTTTCACTTTCGATATATTTTCACTTTCTATTTTAATTGAATCATGTCTAAATCCTTCAATCGCTTCTTCAGCGGTAACATAATTTTTATCTGATTCTTCTGCAACGGTAACATAATTTTTCTCTGATTGTAATGTTTGCTCATTTGATGCTGTTGTTGTTGTTGGTTCGATAGATGATGTTATTATATCAAGTAATACATCGGGGGGGTTTACATGTTTCATTAGTTTTATTGATAGGGTTACTTAAATTAATTCAATACTAGGAAGTATAACATTAAATGTGGCATTTGCATTATTTTCATCATTTAATGCAATAGTAAGAGCAATAACAGGAGGCGCATAAATTCTAATAAATAGTAAGCTTAAAATAGTGATAGGTGAAAATTTCTTCATATTTAATTGATTGAATTCAAGTTAACTCTTCAAGGTTTATCTGCAGAATGAAATATTTTTTGTTTTTTTTTCTAGATCATTGTTTAAGTAATATTATTACAATCGTCGTTTTTGTAAGTACTCCTGATAAACATCTTTGTAATCTTCCACTAATATTAATAAACGTAAAACATCATCTTCTACAGTAGAATTGTTTACATTTTTATTGTAAATTATTTGAATTGTATTTAATTTATCTATTAAACCAATAATTTGCGGTTTCAGTAAATATTCTCCATCATATTCATAAGATTTTTTTACACTCTCTAAATATTCAAATGCTTTAGTAAGTCTATCTTGCAATTCAAAAATTTTATTAGGTTTAATTTCTTCTATTCTCCTATATACAGATGTAGTATGAGATAATGATTATATTTCTTGTTCTGATTTGTTCTTTGCAATCTGCTCCCAATCTTCTCCCAATAAGAATGGACAATCCACCAGAAACTTATTTATTTTGTTTTCATGTTTCCTAGGTGTATTAGTTATTTCACCAACGATTCCTATGTGCCCACCCATAACTTCGATTTTCACATGCTGCCATTCAAGAAATTTAACATCCCAGTTAAGATATGCTGGTAACGCTTCACCATTTCTTATAAATAATAATAAAACCCTTTCACCATTTTCAGGTGTTACCCAAATCTCTACTATAGAACCCAAATATTTAATATATACTATTTTGAATGATTTCCATTTTCTACAGCAGACACAATATCTATGACCATGACGGATATTTTCACACCAAAACATCTTCACTATGGCTCTATTAATTTGTTACTATTTATATGGATTTATCTAGATATTTATAGTAAGCCATTAATTTCATAATTTGACACTGTCTTAAATATTCAATAACACATGCACATGTATGTGTACATTCACATTTTATTTGCTCACATTTGTTTGCATTATTTGGAAATCTTATATAAAAATCAATGATTAAATCTTGGTGTTCACTTAGAAGAATAGTATTGTATTTATCCAAAAAATCTTTTATATATTGACCCCCCATTGCTTTGTTAAATGATCAACGACTAATTATAATTATTTTTTCTAGAAGATAATCTCAAATATAATTTCATAAGCTTTAAACATTCCCTCTCATAGAACTTTAAATCAATACAGGGACAAGTATCAGAACCGGATGTAGCATTATCAGAAGACCACAAACAGCTTGAGAAGTGATATCCATGTATTGACAGTATTATTTCATCATCATTAGATAATTTCATCAATAACTTTCGATAATTTTTAAATTTTTCTTTATGTTCCTCAAGTAAAAAATCATTATAGTCATATAAAAACTTATTTATCTTTTCTAATAAAGATGATGATGATTCACAATCAAGATCAAATTCAGCAATTGTTTGAAGATCTTCAAACGATGTCATCGTATCAGGTTAATTATATAACTAACAAAAAATATTATGAACATACAAACCACAGACACAAAATCCAATACACATCACGGACACAAACCACAGACACAAAATCCAATACACATCACGACACAAACCACAGACACAAAATCCAATACAAACCACAGACACATCCCGGACACAAACCATCCAATACACCAAGTAAACAAACCATCACATACACAAACCAACTAAACAACAAAACGAAGGGTTTTTTAAAAGCTGGAGTAGAACCCGCTTTGCTTAACTACTGCTATCCACACAATTGGGATCCACATTAAAAAAGTTGCTGCGGGGGCTGGATTGAGACTTCACTTAAACCAGACATGGACTCATACGGGCTCTTCTGTTCCTCATGAATCTATCCTGGGATTTGTAAAATCCATCATACCTAGCGATTCCCAAAAAGAAACCTTCCTGGAACCAAACGTAAAACTTAATATCCCTTCTAGAGCTAATTGGAACACTGACATAGTGTCTCAAACAGCAGCCTGACTATCTGTGGTTCTTTCGTTAACAGCATATACCGACGGCTCCAAAATGGTAAACCTGACTTGCGCGGGAATGTACTGTTAGGAATTAAATCTAGAAAAGTCCATTCGCTTAGAAGACCACGCCACAGTCTTCCAAGCAGAGATGGTGGCAATTAAAGAAATCTGTAACCACTTTTTATAGAAGGAACCACAGATAGGGACCTGACAATCTTCTCGGATAGTCAGGCTGCGTTAAAAGCGGTGACATTCTATACTACCAAACCCAAGCTGGTTCAAGACTGTAAGCACAAGATTGCAAGTACTTAACAACCTGGCGCGGTCGAATAGAGTCACATTGAAATGGTTTCCTGGACATAGCAATATACCGGGAAACGAGAAAGCAGACGAGCTAGCAAAAGAAGGATCGCAACTGGAGGTCATCACGATCACAGTCGGGGTAGCACTGCGAACCTAAAACGATGGGCCGATGAATCTCATCGACAAATCTGGCTAGCTAGTGATATCGGGCACACCACGCGTTATCTCTGGGGCATCCTGAAGGAGAAGGTAACCAAGAAATACCTGTGGCTGATTAAGAGCTCGGTATACCTGGGCACTGCGATCTTAACAGGTCACTCTATGTTGCGGGATCATGCCTACAAAATTCGGCGCTCTAAAGTGCACGGCTGTAGGGGGTGCGCTGAGGATAGAGAGACCATTGAACACTTCCTGTGTCATTGTCCCTGGGTTCATGGATGGCAGCAAATCTGTAAATTCGGTAAAGATAGCGGATGGCTCACAACTGCCACAGCGGGAGTAACATGAAGGTTTTTCGCACCGAGGGGTACAATGGGCCTAGTTCTGGCCTGAGTGCTTGAGTCCTTCACGGACTCCCTCTTTCAATCCATCCATCCATCCAATTGTGAGAAACAAAATTTTTGTAGTATTAAAATACCAAGTAAAACTGAAATATATTTTGAAAATTATAAAAACAAAGAGATGGTAGCTTTTATTGTTTATGCTGATTTAGAATCAATTTTAAAGCCTTTTTCAGTAGCACAAACTCAAAACTTTACCAAAAACATGAAATATTTAGCATAGGATATTATTTTAAATGTGCGTATAATGATTCTCAATCGTATTATTAATCATATCGTGGTGATAATCCTGGAAAATGGTTTACAAATCAATTGAGCGAAATTGGTAATCATATTTTTTCGCTTATATTTATATTTTACTAATGAATGATTTAACAAGTGATGAGTTATTTAATTTCAAGAATGCCCGAATATTTCATATATGCAATAAAATTTAGAATGTTAGTGATGTTATTGTTAAAGATCATTGTCATTTGACTAGAAGATATAGAGGTCCAGCACATTCTGTATGTAATCAAAAATATACAAATACAAGACAAATTCCAGTGGTATTTCACAATCTATCAGGTTATGATTCTCATTTTATTATTAAAGATATTGCACTTGAAATTCCTGGACAAACATCATTGATTCCAAAACATAAAGAGAAATACTGCATATCATTTGTAAAATCAGTTGATGAATATGATATAAAATTAAAATTTATTGATTCTTTTAGTTTTTTTTTGTCTGCTTTGTTAGATAACCTTTCATCATATCTTCCAGTAAATGATAAGTTAATAACAGGAAAGGAATGTTCAAATTTGACCAATGAACAATTTAATTTGGTTATAAGGAAAGGATTTTTTCCGTATGATTTTTTGGATTCAATAGATAAATGTAAATAAATTACTTAACAGAGATGATTTTTATAATCATTTAAATTATACTAATATATCAGATGATGATTACAATCATGCACCCTACCACGACGTTCGGTTCTCTGCACCGGAGGGACCCTGGCTCCCATCTCGCAATGGAAAGCAGGCCATGGAACGTCTACTCAACAGCAGGTGCGTGCATTGAGCATTACGCTTTTGCGTGCATGTTTGCTTTGCTTTTTTGCATGTTTTTTCTGCTTGGGATCAGGCTCTACTGGCGAGCCTGATTGCTATTCTACTTATTAAAACCGGCATCGAGTGGAACCCAGGTCCTAAGATCTGGCTTTGCTCGGTATGCAACAATCCCATCCGCAAAAGTGTAACTTCAGTGCGGTGCAACAGTTGCCAAAACTGGTGCCACTTAACAAACTGCTCCGGGCTACATAATACCAGTGAGTACACACCTTCCTTCACCGGAAGATGTTGTGCTCCATCCACAAACCTCTCCCCTCTTCCTACCAATCCATCCACCCTTTATCCCAACCCCAATACTAACTCCTATCCAAATTCCAGCTCCAACGCAACCCTCACCAACAACTCCACACCCAATACTACACCCTCACCTATCCCAAATCCCATACACAATCAGTCAGTTCTACTATCGGCCATTTCTGTGAACCCCTTCAAAATCCTTCAATGGAACTGTAATGGCCTTCGCAATGGTAGAAACTACTCACTTCATGGATCGCAACAATATTACCATCGCTGCCATCCAAGAAACCAAAATTCCCACCTCACATCCCTTAACATCCTTCAATGGGTACCGTATCATACGTTGTGATAGATCAGACAGAGGTGGGGACTAGCCTTCATCGTCCGTCAGGATGTCAACTATAGGCAGGTCACGGTCAACAGCGCATACTCAACCGATCCCCACCTCGAGGCTATGAGCATTGCGATTAAAACAGGTGATTCAGAGTTACTGCTAACCAATGTCTATATACCACCTGTTAATAGTATTGGTAGTATTGGCAGCCATCTATTGAGGACCTTCTCCAAGGGGATAACACCATTGTTATGGGTGATTTTAATGCTCATCATTCCCTCTGGTACTCAGCGCTCTCAAATGACAACAGGGGAAACAATTTTGTCGACCAACTCGAACAAACGGACTTTGTAACAATTAATGAGGACTTTCCCACCAGACTAACGAACTAAAGTTCGAGCTCACCAGATATCACTTTTATTAGTAATTCATTACTGCGCAAGGTGACCAGGGGAGCCGAACCAGCCCTCAGCTCCGATCACATCCCCATTGTGATCACAGTGGAGGAGCCTGACAGTTTCATTTCGTCCGAACAGCGAACCTATATGAACCATAATAAGGCTGATTGGCCCAGGTTTGCGAAGTTCATTGATGATGAACTGTCTAGACTACCGAACCCACTGAATTCTGTGTCTGGTGAGAAAGCTTTTCGTGACATTGCTACTCGAGCCGTCAAAAGATTCATTCCAGCTGGCTGAATTAAAAAGGTTACCCCGTTCTTTCCACCTTCAGAAGCCAGGCTAGCAGAACAGCGCGATAACCTCAGAAATTCGGATCCAAGCGATGCCCGCATTACTCAGCTAACTCGGGACATCCACAAAATTGTGGCCGAACATCGGCGGTCCATATGGCTGAGTCACTTAGAACAATGCACGCTTGGCTCCAAAAAACTCTGGTCAACAATTAAAGGTCTTGCAGGTAAACACCAACCTCAAGGCCTTTCTGCCATCTCTTTTCATGGTCGACAATTTTGTAACAGCAAAAAATGCGCATCACATTTCGCTCGACAATTTATCGAGCATCCGTCAACACAGGACAAATCCATCCGTCCTATTTAACGGAAAATTAAATCGCTCAGAAAAAATCAAAGCTCTTCTTTCAGTGTATTGAAAGTGCAAGATGCCATCAGAAATGCCAAACCATCTAAGGCACTGGGCCCTGATGGCATCTCAATGGTTATGTTTAAAAATCTGCACACCACCTCGCTAGACTATCTGGCCAAGATTTTTAACCTGGCACTTTCGGACATCTGTCCCCGGCGTTTGGAAAGTTGACAGGATCATTCCTATACTGAACCCGAGCAAACCCCAGTCCGAAGGAATGTCCTATAGTCCAATATCGCTGCTCTCACCGGTAGCTAAAACGCTGGAATCACTCCTGCTTCCCCAGCTTCAACAACACCTTAATTTAGCCACACACCAACATGGCTTTAGGAAGCAGCGCAGTACCACCACAGCACTAACAGAGCTCACCACTCAAATCACCGATGGCCTGAACTATCGCCGTCCAAATTGGCGTACAGTCGTAGTGGCAATTGACTTATCTAAAGCCTTTGATACGGTTACCCTTTCCACCCTCCTCATTGATATCATAAACTCCACTTCACCTGATGCCCTAAAAAGGTTCCTATCTGCGTACATCCATGGTAGGAGCGCGTTTGTAGAGTTCAGAAATTCTCACTCCAAACATCGCAAAATAAAGATGGGTGTTCCACAAGGAGGTGTCCTTTCCCCAATCCTTTTCAACCTATATATTTCCATGCTCCCCACTCCTCCTCCTGGCGTTAAGCTGATCACTTACACTGACGATTGCACAGTTGCTGCGTCGGGTGCACATGTTGGTGAAATCACAGAACGGCTTAATAGTTACCTGGCCGAGATAGCACAATTCTTAAGAGCAAGGAACCTTGCATTGGCGTCACACAAATCTTCAGCCACACTGTTCACTTTTTGGACAAAGGAAGTTAATGATGTCCTCGACATCCACATTAACGGGGAGACCATCCCCACAGTTAAATACCCCAAAATTCTAGGTGTCACTTTTGACAACCTGCTCAACTTTTCCAAGCATGCAAAGAACATCTGCAACAATAACAATGTGAACAGTCGCAACAAGGTTCTAAAAGCCCTCGCCGGAACAAACTGGGGAAAAAATAAGGAAATCCTTGTCACTACCTATAAAGCCATATGTCGTTCCATCATCAATTATGCTGTACCCATTTGGACGTCATTTTTAAGTGACACCCAATGGCGAAATATCCAATCAAAACAAAATAACGCCTTACGCACAGCAACAGGGTGCCATTCCATCTCCCATCCTGATCATCTCCATGACGAAACCTCCTTATTTTTAGTCAGACAGCATAATGAACTGCTTACAAAATAGTTCCTGCTGTCAATCCATAATCCCTCACATCCTATCCACAACACCATCACCAGTGAATTGCCAGCACGCTGCATTCGACAAGATTTAAGATCGTTTAGAGACATAGTAAGTCCAGCTCTACCAACAACATGGAATGCCACACCAGTTCGAGCAGCTTTCGGGTCACTTCATAAAGAAGCTGTCTCTGCAGCCGTGCTGACAAATAACGTCAACAGGGTCCTTGGTGCGCGGCCACCTCCTATCCACCAGAGTGAAAAAACTCTACCTAGGGAAACTAGAACCTCCCTGGCACAACTAACATCTGGATGGTGCCGCACACTACAACATTATCAAGCGCGCTTGATCCCGAACATCATAGATCAATTCCCTTACGACACAAATCACCTTTTTAATTGTCCTTCCAATCCCACAGACCTTGTCGTTGCTGACCTTTGGGTGAGGCCAGTCCTAGCCGCTCAATTTCTGGGTCTATCGGTCCCGCCCGATCGGTCTAACACCACCTAGACTAAAATGCTAAACTATATTTACTATATTTTTCATTTTTTTTGTTTTTATTTTTTAAACTTTTTAAATCATTTTAATTATAATTATAATAAATTATTTAATAGTAGTTAGCATACTTTTTAGTAGATAAGTAGTTAAAATATGTAATTGTAAGTATCGACTACATGCAAAAGTTTGTTTTGTCTCTATTTACAGACCTGGAGTTGCTAAAATGCTAAACTATATTTATTATATTTTTCATTTTTTTGTTTTTATTTTTTAAACTTTTTAAATCATTTTAATTATAATTATAATAAATTATTTAATAGTAGTTAGCATACTTCTAAGTAGATAAGTAGTTAAAATATGTAATTGTAAAGTACGACTGCATGTAAAAGTTTGTTTTGTCTCTATTTACAGACCTGGAGTTGCTACAACAACAATCATGCAAAAAATGTTTGGAACAGTTTCAATATAAAAAATTTAGGTGAATACTCTGATATATATGAAAACAGATATTTTACTATTAGCAGATGTTTTTGAATCGTTTCGAATTAATTGTATGAATACATATAATCTAGATCCTGCACATTATCACACAATACCAGATTATACATGGAATAGTATGCTGAAATACACTAATGCCGCGGCTGCTAGTCCTTATGGGCTACGTGGGCTAAGCCCACTCTAGAAAAATGCCAAATAATTTGTAAAAAGTTCAATATTTCTTGAATTAAAAAGTTCAGGAAATCTTAATTATATTCTACGAAACTTTCATATTTTTTGCATATTTTTCTTGTTCGAAAATAAAAAATATATAATTTATTTGCATTTTACCTATTCTAAAATTCTACGCCGCCCATACAAAAAAATTAGAATACAATATGTAAAATTACGGTCATAGCCCACCTAAATACATTAATTTTGTAAACGATATTTTGCATAATGTATTATTTTTCTATATGCTTAAGGTGGGCTGTTTTTGGCTAGCCCGTTAATAAAATATTACCAGATATTACAATGTGTTGGTTCTTTGTGTTAACGTAGCCAAGAAAATTGAATATGCATACACAATACACATACACATAATATACTGAAATGATCATAGAAATTCTCTACTCATCTACATTTCCATACACAATACAATTTTTTTTTTATGTACAATTTTTTTTTATGGAGAAGCATTCTTAAAGAGAAAATGCGATTAAGAGAATGTAACAAATAAATTCTTATTGTTTAATAAGAATAAATTCTTATTGCTTTTCATGACTAATGCGCGAAAAATTGTGTGAGCATATTATATATGTATATATTATATATTATGTAAACTTATTCCTTGGTGGGCTAAATAATTACTGCCCGTATGAAAATTTGTATAGAATAAATTTAAGAGATTTTAATTTATTTTGCTATTACGTACATATAAATATTATAAATATTATTTATGCATATCTAATAAGGTTTTAATTTTAAAAGAGATTTTTTTTTTATATCAAATAGATATAGATGTAACATTTTTTAAATATGAATTAATTGCTTATAATTGATTATAAATCCTAAGCAATTTTGTAATTATAACAACAATTTCCCTTTTGCAAATGTTAGAATTCTAGTCAACTATTTTTCATTTAAGTTTTTAACTTTTAAAGTGCGAACTTACTATTATATATAATAATTAATTATTTCAAAAATTAAATTCAGTTTCGGAATTATATAAATTTATTGTCGAGAATAATTTGGATTCTGATCAGACTAAAAAAATAGTTGAAATAGTTTTGACTACTCCAGTAACAAGTGCAGAATCGGAAAAATACTTTAGTACACTTAAAAATATTAAAACAAACAAAAAACTAGCGTAATGGGACAAAATCGGTTAAACTCATTAGAAGTTATATCAATAGAAAAAGAACTAATTTCAAAAACTTTAAATTTAATGATATCAATTACTTTATATGCTTCCTATTCAAAAAAATCGTAGGGCTGAATATTTATTTAAATGAATTTTTCATTAAAATGTTATTTGTTACATTTACCATATTTTTTTATTTTTGAATGATATTTATGATTTGTATTCTTTTTTTTTTGTTTATGAACATTAAATTGTCATTTTTTTCGTTTGTACATATTTATTTATTTTTATAAGTTTATTATTTTTTTGTTAAAGTGTGATAGGTCTGTTAAATATTATAAACGTTAGGGAAATTGGACACTAAATTCTAGTTAACGCTTTGAGTGCAGTACCTCAGGATGAAGTGGAAAGCTGCACATTTTTTTAATAATTTAAATTAGCCCACGCAGAATTTTACATCACGAACCGCCACTGGTTAATATCTATGTGAGTTTGTTTGAAAACATAAATGTTATGTTTGGTATCTTATATAAATAATAACACAATTTAAGTTTTAATAATGTATTTAATAATTATAATAAAACAGGTTGTTATTAGTAGCACATGTATAAACTTAATGATAATATATATCTTTTGTGACATTTGACATTAACGTCTAATTATTGTGTGTTCACAATTCACACTATTAACAACATCCCAGTTGACAATATATTCATTTTTTATTATATACAACATCTCCCATACAAGTTTAATTACTATAATTAATCAATAGTATTCTTAACATGTTTATATTGTTATTAATTCAGTCATTAAAATAATTCAAAAGTAATTCAATTTCTAATAAACAATATTCATTAATTTTCTTTTATAAATTCTTTTAAAATCAAGTAAATTCAAAATATTTAAGATATTATCATATTTATATTATTTTGTTTTTTAATTATGTTTCACAATATCAAAATTATTTTATTTTTATTAATGTTATTTTACAATATCAACATTATCTCTAAATCTTATAAGTTTCTTTATTGCTCTACCATATCTGGTGTGAACAATACCTTGACATGGTCCTATCTTATTATTATCTTCAATTATGTTTTCAGTTACATCATTACTACTTTCATTGTTCAATTCTACATATTGATTTACTATATCTTTCTCTACATCTAACTGACTATTATTATCATCCCTATCATTAATACTAACTTCATTTTCTGAAATATTTCTATTAATATTACATGAATTCCTAGACTTTCTTAAATGAATCTTATTTCTTCTTAATATTCTACCATTTTCATCACTAATTAAATATGACCTAGGACTATCTGTTACATCTATTATTTTACCCGGTACCCAGATATTATTTCTTTGTATGGTAATATTCTGATCTTTTTTAAAACCTTCTCTTTCTTTCACTGTTCTGTCATAATATTATTTCATTTTATCTTGATTATTAATTAATTTTTCTTTTACAATATCTGAATTCTCAAGTTTCAGTTGACTATTTAATATTGGTATGTTTGTTCGAGTTTTTCGTCCCATCAGTATTTCATTTGGAGATAACATTAAATTTGGTATTGGAGTATTTCTATATTCCAACAATATATACAAGTAATGTGCATTACTTTCATTTGCCTTTTTTAAAATCTTTAATCATCCGTATAAATCTCTTATAGATTCTCAATTATAGGTTCAATTTTGACTGCGCCATGTTATGTTTGGTATCTTATATAAATAATAACACAATTTAAGTTTTAATAATGTATTTAATAATTATAATAAAACAGGTTGTTATTAGTAGTACATGTATAAACTTAATGATAATATATATCTTTTGTGACATTTGACATTAACGTCTAATTATTGTGTGTTCACAATTCACACTATTAACAACATTCCAGTTGACAATATATTCATTTTTTATTATATACAACAATAAACAAATGGATAAAAACTGTAGCAGATCAAAATCTTTTTTCGTCAAATATCCTATCAAAAGCATATTCAACTTCTTCATTTTTTAAAAAAATTGACAAAATTTTTGATGCCTTGAACAGTAATATACGTTTCGACAATCGAAAACCATTAAAATCTGCTTTGGAAGAAAATAATCAGGTGTATAATTTTTTAAATGATATTAAATTATATTTGTCTGAAATAAAAGTACCAGCTAAAGTTTACTGGGTTGATGGTTTACTTCAAACAATCAATGGCTTACTATTGTTAGCAGACAGTTTTTTCAGCAACGAAGAATTAAAAGTGTCTTACATGTTAACAAACAAAAAAAAATCTGATCCAATTGAAAATTTTTATGGTACTATTCGTAGACACAACGGTTACAATAGAAATCCATCAATAAAAGAATTTAATTATACGATGGGACGTATAATGTCAATTAAATTACTTAGCTATGCATCAAACTTAATGAATTGGGAACCTGATGATGACGAATACTTGCGACACGCTTTAAATCAGACTATCTCTACAGATTCTATTGATTTAATTTCTAACATGATAGATTCTGGTGATAAGGAAATACTTGATATTTCTAAATACATTGAAAATCAGCATTTTGAAAATGATAAAGAAAATTACTTAGTAAATCACAAAAAAATTTAAATTTATGCAAACAGTAATTTGAAATTGCAATAGTGTTCCTTAAGGTACTTTGCAAGTTATGTAATTTTCAAATTATTTAAAAGTATTAGATGTGAAAATTGCTCCAAAATTCTTCAAAAAAACAGGGATGACATGACATCAACAACAGAGCTATTAATATTTCATAAAAATTATTATTCTGAAAAATCAGATTTCGGTAGCTTGATTCCACCATCAGATTTATTTTTCAAAATATGCCTCTGTGTAAATTAAATTCTTTAAAACTAATTTACTTTGTATCGGATTTTTGAAATTATGAAGAGTTTCCAAGTATATTTTTAAAATTTAGAAAACTATAAGAAAACAGAGGAAGCTATCAAAATATTTTGAAAAATTCCAAAACAGAAAATTAAAAAAATAAAATATGAGAGAATTGGCAGAAAATATGAGAGAATTTTTCTGACGTATTTTTCCCCCAACTTTTTTTTCGTAATATATTAAATAATACCGTATATATTTGCTATACAATTTAAGAGGAACGGCGGGAAAAAAGCTTAATGCTTCAGACAGTCTTGCGGTCTTGCCGCTCACGCCGTCCCCGTTGTCGGTTTGAAATGTCAAATAAACGATTTTACAAATTAACACGCAATTATTAATAATAATTACATATATAATTTATTAATAATGATTACAGTATTAACTTGAATTATTAAACCTGTTTTTACAATTGTAAAATCGTTAACTTGAATTGTAAAATCGTTCACTTGAATTGTAAAATCATTTTTTACAATTGAAAAATCGTTAAGTTGAACGTTTTTTACAATTGTAAAATCGTTAATTTGATTTATCCCACAGAAGCAAGCAAATAATGATCAATAAAAAAAAATTGCTTTATCACACAGAAGCAACAACTGATCATGCTTGCTTTATCACACAGAAGCAAGTAATTAATGATCAATACAAAAATAATTGCTTTATCACACAGAAGCAACAACTGATCATACTTGCAATATCACAGAGAAGCAAGCAATTATTGATCAATGAAAATATATTTGCTTTATCATACAGAAGCGCAAAACTGATCATACTTGCTTTATCACACAGAAGCAAGCAATGATCAATAAAAAGATAATTGCTTTATCACACATAAGCAATCCAATTGATATCCACTATCGGTTGATTAATTTCAGCTTACCATTCGCATACAGAGCATCTACAATTTCTTACCACATGTATTACATCTTAAGTCTAAATAAGACTTCCAACAATCATTGATCTATATCTTGTTCAGAAATTAAATTCCAAAAATTAAATTATTTAACATTCAGTTCGGACAAAATCCTAAATTTTAGTTAAAAACAAAAAAAAACTACAATTTTTTCCTAGGATTCGTTCATTATAATTTCATTCTGTTCAACTGCAAATTCTTCTTCTATATCGTCATCAAAATTTAAACCCCAATCTTCATACGATCTGCTGCATGAAGAAACTCATAATTTTATAAAATTTCTCCATCATCACGACTCATTTTTGAAAATGTTCCAACTAAGCATTTTCTTGTGCACCGAATTGAAACAAAAACGAGCGGGACCAGCTAATCTTAAAGAAGCGTAAAATAACGTTGCTTGTTCAGTCGATAAATAATTATATTTTCAATTTTTCAATATTTCTTAACCAACTTGAAACAGAAATAGTTCTGTCTTTTTGCGGGTCAAATTCAGGAATAAACATACTTATGTATTTCATTTAATCCCATTAACACCACAGCATTACCATTTGCATTCGTACTCACAACTGGGTCAACTCTATTTACATTATTAACACTGGCCACATACGAACTGGATGCACATTCTTCGGAATTACATTCTTCCGTAATTACTGTGTGGCTACTATACCCACGCAACATAATCGCTGCATCCCTTTCTGCACGCAACAACATTTCATCACGCATCATAGCCCGAGCAGAATCAACGCAGAATACATAAGGAAGGAATACGCAGCCAACGTAAGAAAAAATATTTATCGAACACAATCAAAAGTACTTTCGCTGCTAAAATTTTTTTCTACCTAACAATATACACTAACAACATTTTTCTAGATGATATTAATGTGACATTTACCAGCGCTGCTTACGGAAAAAGTTAAAAGTTGGTTAACTTTTTTCTCGATTCTGCGACGAGGCTGCGTTTGTTATAATCGGTTTAATATATTTTCATACATTTTAACTTTTTTGGCATTTGTATTACAATTAATAGGAATTAATTGTAATTCGACACGTACTTCTGTAGCGTCTTTCTTCGCAGCCGCACAATCTTTTTCCAATATCAGCTGTTTTGTAATTTTTTCGAATTTGTCTTATCCAGTTATAATAAAATCCCCAGTATCAATTTAAAAAAAACAATAAAACGTATACTATATATATTATTACCAACAAAATAGAAACTCTTACCATCCGATGTGTCAGAAATTCTTAAATTGCGCAATGTTTTCTTTTTTATTCGCACTCACAAATTCTTTAGTTATTTGCGCACAAACTTGTTCATTCTTGTACAAAATTTATATAAAAATTACATATGTACATATGTATAAATGTATTGTGTGTGTGCACCATTTATCCTTACGGAAAATAATAATTTTATTGGTGACATGACATAAAGCCATAATGGCTTTATGTCTCATTTGAGTGAGACATAATGCCATAATCGCGATGTTTGCGTATATGGCTTTATGTCTCACACAAATGATTTTTGCGTATATGGCATTATGTCTCACTCAAATGAGACATAAAGCCATTATGGCTTTATGTCGAAAACCAAATTTAATATTACTATAAATAATACTATATTCTTTGTAAAACTGTTTGTTAATCAAAATCACGGCCGTTCAACTTCGAAGAAAATAAGAAAATGGTTTATAAAATTGACATTATTTCCGATTTCAATTTCAGCAGCGCTAGTGTCGTTTTTAGTGTCATTTTATCAATTTTTAATTTTTAGCCATTTTTTATCAATTTTATATTTGAGGTTATGTTTATGATTACAAACATTTAAAAAGTTTGTGTTGATCAGTGTTTAGAAAATATATTTGTGAATTTAAATTAAAAAAAATAATAAAAGAAAGGAAAAGTGTATAAAAAATAAAAAACAAAGACAGTTAAGACAATTATAAAAATGTATGGAATTAAATGTTGTGTTCCGTATTGCGAAAATTTAAGTGCCACCAAACATTGTATAAAACTACTAATACATAATTATTATTATGGACTCAACAGGAAACTTGCCGGTTCCTCCAGGATGCAGGCAGCAACGGATGACCCAATACAAAAAAAAGCCTTCAAGTATTACCAAAAACATTTTTGTAAAAAAAGGAAAATCAATAAAATAAAAAATTTGCTATAAATTATTTTCTTTATTTATTTTTATTTATAATTAAAAAAAAAAAAAAGGGTTATGGGCGTTATGGGAGAAAAAAAAAATAAAAGAATAGGGTTGGGAGTGAAAAAAAAAATAATAGGGTCATGAAAAATTTAGTTCCCATTTCAATTTCTATGCAAGAGTGGCGCTGTTATAGATATTTGAGAGTTGGCGATCTATTAAGTATATATTCACCCCAATTCTGTATGGCGTGTTACTTGAAGAGTCGTATCACTTTTTTTGTCGTCTCGTTTTTATTTTGATATTCTGTAAGCTATACGACACGACAAGTCGTTTTTGCAAGCTTGAATATCAGATCATAGATGTAGTAATGCTCGTTAAATACGACAATTTATTTATTTTATTGAGTTTATCATACTTGTGTAAATTATTTATTTAAAAATTTTTGAATAAAAAAAATGAATAGTGTAGAAATGTTTTTGTCATCAGACGAAGAGGAAAATGGAAATTTAGAAGCCATCAGAAAAGTAAATTTTACTAGGAGATTTTTAAGAAGCAAATCTAATCCCTTAGATTTGCCTAATAGAAAGTAAATTAAAGCAAATTATTATAGTTAAACGTACTTTCATATATAATTTATAAATAATTTTATAGATTTCCGGCTTTCTAAGGAAGCTTTCACTTTTTTGTTAAAAGAAGTGATTGATAAAATGAAGCCTACGATACGATCAACAGCTGTGCCACCAATTTTAAAATTAGCAGCTACTCTACGGTTTTTTGCTGAAGGTGGTTACCAAGAGGGCACTGGGAGTGATTTTGTTTTGGGATTGGCTCAGCCAACATTATCCAAATTAATGAAAGATATGATAAATCTTCTTGAAACCATAATTTGCCCGCAATGGATTAAATTAGAAATGACGGAAGCAACAAAGGATGAAGCTAAGTTATGGTTTTTTGAGAAAACAGGATTTCCTGGTGTTATTGGTTGTGTAGACGGTACCCATATAAAAATTTTTGCTCCAAGTAAAGAACAGCAACATCTGTATTACAATCGGAAAGGATTCTATAGCTTAAACGCAATGATTGTACGTATATTCCTAAAATTATTTAAATTTGTTTATAAGCAAAATAAAATATTTTAGGTATGTGATCATAAAATGAAGATTATGTATTTAGATGCTACACATCCTGGATCATGCCATGACTCATTCATATGGAATGCAAGTGATCTGCGTAATTTTTTAAATATAAAGTTTGAAAATGGAGATAAAAATAGTTGGATGTTAGGTGGGTTTTTATTTTAAAAATCTTCAAATATAATTTATTATTTAAAAACAATAGGTGATGCTGGTTATCCACTGGAGCCATTCTTAATGACACCATTTCGTGCAGTAGCAGAAGGTAGTCGAGAAAGTTCTTTCAACAGTAAACATTCTCAGACCAGGAATATAATTGAAAGAACAATTGGAGTTTTGAAAAATAGGTTTCGCTGTTTACTTGGCGCACGGATGTTACACTATACACCACAGAAAGCAGCTCATATAACAAATGTTTGCAGTGCATTACACAATATATGTTTAAAATATAAAGTAGAATTGATTGAACCAAGATATGTCATTGATGAAATCGAATCTGATGAAATTGATGAACATTTACAAATTAATACTACGGCTGTTGATATCAGAAATAATTTAGTTAATGCCATGTGTTAAAAAAATAGTCTTTATTTTATTTCATTTGACTAGATGAGAAATATGAATTTAAAATTATAACATAATACTAAATTCATTTGTATTGCAAAAACATATAAAGAAAAATAATATAATTAAAAAGTAATACATAAATTATATATGTAGTTGTAATAAAGTTGATACATATATCAATTATTTTCTTTGTTTAATTCTAATAGCGCCAGTTTTCTCTCCTCTATTTCAATTTTTTTTTGTTTAATTTCGAAATCCATTAATTTAAATTTATTTTCTTCAAATCTTTGTTTTTTTTTATTTTCTAATTCGGATTTATAAAGCGCCAATCTTTCTTTTCGTTTACGATTTATTCTTTGGTTCTCACGATTTATTATTTGGTTTTCTTTTAAACTAACTTCAATTTTATTTAATGATTTCTTCACTTCCTCATATAAATTTTGTTGTACTTCAGTTTGTACTTTTAGAAGTTTATGTCTTTCATTTTCATTTTCATTGGTCTTTAAAGTACGCTTGTGCGGAGTTGGTAATTCATTGCAAATAATGTCATCTTCATTGTGGCAAATTTCATGAATTTCAGGAAGATTAAAATCAATTTCTAATGTTTCGAAAGTATTTGGAGATGTAGTCGTACTTAAATCTGTAGGTACAGTTTCTTGTTGTGGAGCAATGTTTTGGGTAGTTGACGTTGATATACCCTGAGCAACACCAATCGGATTGATCACAGCATCCAAACATATAATATTAGAAACTGTTTCCTCCAACGGTGATAAAATAAATTGTTTGTTGCTTCCTCCACCAGTAGCACGGATTTCTTTCTTATTGTGTAACAATTTTTTTTTAACTTTAAATTTAAGATCGTTCCATACCTAAAATAAAAGACTTAAATTTAATAGTGTACGATTTTTTAAAAAATATTCAACAAACTTTTTGCCAACCACAACCTTCCCTGAAAGGTGGACCCTTGCTATTAATTTGTGGAGCAATGTCATTCCATTTTTTTTTAAAATCCATTGGTGTAATTCCTCCTTTATGGAAACCTCTCGCTAATGATATATTACGCTCCATTAAGCCCAACACTCAAACTGTTTTTTATTTGTTATTTTTGTTCTAAAATTATTTTCATAATTAAAATTATGATTATATTAAACTTATGTAAAAACTTACATTTTCTCCATTTTTCCAAAAATTATTTTCAAAAGTTTTCAAATTTAAATTTAATTTTCTTCTAGTCGAAGAATAAAATTTGTGCGACTGATTTTGTCATTTGAAACGACTTTTGTCGATTCACACTATGTTATAGAATACAAATAAAAAACGACATTTGTCGTATTTAGAAGTTTGTTTCCTGTACAATAGATTGAGCTAGTACGACAACCGACAAATCTCGAAAACCGACAATCATAATACCAATTCAATTTTGTCACTTGATACGACAAGTGACACGCCATACAGAATTGGGGTGATTATCTATGATCAAAATTAAACTTTTCTTTATCCTTTGTCCTGTATTTCGCAAATTCTATATTTTTTCACACTTTTTGTATTTCACACTTTTCTTTTGTCCAAATACACACAAAAGTAAATATTCTTTGTTTAAACACTAATTTCAAATTTTTTTCTTTTATCTATATTAACCACACGCAAACACAAAAGTAAATATTTTTTTCTTTAAATCCAAATTTCACATGTTTTTTTTTTTTTTAATAAAAACTATAATTATAACTTATAAGAATATATTACTTTTAATATTTATGACTTTACACTTTCACACTTAATTTCAAAAGTCTTTAAAACGCTATAATCGCTATAAAATAGGGAGTGCAAAATCTGAGTGAAAAATTAATACCATTTCGGTACTGAAAATTTGATACGGGAATAGCGGTATTCAATACCGAAACCAAAAAATAAGAAAAAACAACTATTATGAAAAAATCCATATGGTTTACTTTTAAATAAAAAATTAATAAAAACAATTAATTCTTTCATATTATAATAAAATAAAAACAAAACGAAAATTATGTTTGCGTATATGGCTTTATGTCTCACACAAATGATTTTTGCGTATATGGCATTATGTCTCACTCAAATGAGACATAAAGCCATTATGGCTTTATGTCGAAAACCAAATTTAATATTACTATAAATAATACTATATTCTTTGTAAAACTGTTTGAATCAAAATTAAACTTTTCTTTATCCTTTGTCCTGTATTTCGCAAATTCTATATTTTTTCACACTTTTCTTTTGTCCAAATACACACAAAAGTAAATATTCTTTGTTTAAACACAAATTTCAAATTTTTTTCTTTTATCTATATTAACCACACGCAAACACAAAAGTAAATATTTCTTTCTTTAAATCCAAATTTCACATGTTTTTTTTTTTTTAATAAAAACTATAATTATAACTTATAAGAATATATTACTTTTAATATTTATGACTTTACACTTTCACACTTTAATTTCAAAAGTCTTTAAAACGCTATAATCGCTATAAAATAGGGAGTGCAAAATCTGAGTGAAAAATTAATACCATTTCGGTACTGAAAAATTTGATACGGGAATAGCGGTATTCAATACCGAAACCAAAAAATAAGAAAAAACAACTATTATGAAAAAATCCATATGGTTTACTTTTAAATAAAAAATTAATAAAAACAATTAATTCTTTCATATTATAATAAAATAAAAACAAAACGAAAATTACATAGTTCATTAAAAATTAGTTCATGTTTCATATAAAAATTTAATTATTATTTAAAGACAGGAAATATGCTCCTAAAAAGCATAATGCATCAAGGCTTTTGTCATTTAAGTTGGAGCGGATTTTTGTATTTATCTTAATTGTGAAATTGATTATAAATCTAGCATATTGTATTTTGTATATCACAAACAATTCACAATATCTTGTAGTAATCGTTGTAGCTCTTTTATTTTTTAATTTTCAACTCTGTTATAACGCGCTTTTTTATTCTAAGGGTATGTTTTAAACATAGTAGATAAAATACACTTTAAACTTTACTTGTTCACTATTCGAAAGCAAAATAAATTTGAATTTGAAGGCGTTGATTTTGAAATTTAGTACCATTACTATTATTATTATTTTTTAGCCTACCACTATTATTTTATATTATAGTTAATGTTATTACAAAATATTTTTTTTTTCTGATAATTAAGAAATTAATACCGAAATACCGCGGTATTAATGCTTTAATACCGGTATTGAATACCGGAAATATACTCTCGGGATCCCATTATTGCACTCCCTACTATAAACGATATAAACTATGAAACCCTACTTTTTAAGATTTTCCTAAAAATGTCTAACTTCTTCTGGCGCCCTTATATTTGTCGTACGTACTCAATGATTAATTACCAGAGAATAAACTGAATTAAAAAGGTGCATTTTAAAATCCCATAATCGATTTCACGAAAATAATAAAAAAAATTATAAGAACAAATTCAACATCAATAAATATAAAACAAAATGGAAAACAAACAAATACAAATTGAAATTGAAAAAAAAAATATTAAAATAAAATTTATATGAAAAAAAAATTGTATTTTATTATTG